>CM055903.1:1939248-2539248 GCA_029582155.1 Panopea generosa | reverse complement strand
TGAAGATGATTTACGCATAGAGTAGCTTTAATAGAGATCGTTTATTTGAAGCATTCTTTGTTGTCAGATTAAACAGCTCAAACCTTCTATCATAACCAGCAGTGTACAGCTACAGATTTTAGTCCGGTAACACGTCTGACTGACAATTCAAGAGTCACGAATCGAATCCCTGTTCTTGTTCTACCGCCCTGAGTCATCCTCTTCTGAAGAAGTGGGAAAGTAGTCAGTGGCTTTATTTGTTTAATACTTGTAAACTGCCTAGCAGATCCCAGGAATGATGATATATATGGCTGAAAAATGTAATGTAGCTGAATTTCCATTGCATTACGGCACAATTTCCCATTGCAAAACAAAAATAATTAACATCAGTTACAACAATTTCCTTCAAATAAGCTAACATATATGTAGGAAAATCAGATGTAAAGCTGTAACCTGAACATTTTCCAATAAAGAAGTCTGATGTGTTTAAATACATAAAGAGCTGCTGAAAGCCGAATATGAATAGTAGCTGAATCTTTTTTTAATGTAATCTGTCATTTTTACTTTAAATGGGTAACATATCGGTTTGTCGATGATATTAACTGCAGAGCTTTTACCAATCTTCGACCAAAAACATGAAATATTAAACCTGTAATATCGAGTAACGTAATACTATATACCTATACGGTACAAACGATACGAATCTTGGTTATATTTTTGTATCGGAATATCAATGACTACTGGGAAATAAGGCTCAAATGATAAAACACTGCATAGTTCCTTTCTCACTATTCATATACCATGCAACAATGAATGTGAGAAAGCATTTTTACAATAATATACTGATAACAAACTTCTAAGAGCAAACCACTCTGTATTCAGTGTTATATGATTAATTAAAAATTCGCCTCAAGTCAATATCAAGCACGTTAAAATTAAATGATACCCCTATGGGAGTGTTTCTTACATTCACCGCCAATATGTATTTCACTAGCAGCCTCGCGCAATCAAGAGTCACAACACTGAGCTTAATAATATTAGAAATGTGATAGATCTTTAATACCAAAGTTTATAACGTTTATAACGTTTAAAGAGGGCAATGGTTTTAAATTAGAAAATAACGCTGCCTGAGGGTGTGCCTAAACTACTTTTATTATGGAAATGTGATATTCTAGCAACCATTTCTGAAACTAATCATTATGATTGTTAATTGTTTTAAAGACGAACTAACTCTGTTAGATAATATAACGATTGTTAATATGGAGGACAATTGTCTGATTCAATTAAAACTAATGAATTAAATGGAAGAGAAAAGCGTTTGAATTAATGAAGCTATATATAAAATAGTAATATCCGAGTGAACGATACAGGTCTTTTAAGTGTTCGTTGTTGACCTAATAAACTTCAATGGTAAAATTAACCAAACTATTTATGTAATCTTATACTTACCCGAAATTCGACTATTCAATGCATGCATATTTTTATTGGAAGGAAATATTGAGAGGAGTTATTTATCTTTATCAAGTATTTGCACGTAGTACCATCACCATACCCTGTGTTTAAGGCGCACGTTTCAGCCAAATTTATATTCCTAATTTGTAAAAACATTTCTGGTGGAAAATCATAGAACATTTATCTCTTTAGTAGTCTGTGATGATGAACTAGATAGTTCGTTTTTTTTTCCATTTCAGTTGAACACATATCAAAATATTAGATTTTGGTTGGGTATATTTCTATGCAAATGATGAATATTTTGAAAACATATTTTTCAGAAATGTATGCTAAATTCTAATAGCATTTGTGTCCAAAGCATATATTAAGAATTAGGAATGTCCAATCAAAATAGTTTACTTCTATTTGAAGGAATGGAAAATATCTTATTATTGGCCAAAATAGCAACTCATAATCTGATAATCCCATTAGAAATATGTTGTTGCTGTAAAATTAGTTACAGCTTGCATATTTTAAAAATTAAAACATTTTCATTTACCGTTAACACAAATTGATCTTAGAAAGTTTACATATAAAAGGGCCGATACATATTTAGTCATGCGCACAAACAATTTATTGATTGATAAATGGAATCTGCAGAAATAAAACGAAAACTTAAAATAATAAAAACTGACAGTTTGTGAAAGAAATGTATGATCTCTATCCGTATCCGTAACCGTCTTTTTTTACGATGGTCTTACCTCTCACCGCTCTGCAGAATCCAGCTATTTTTGAAAACGTAATGCAAGGAAGTTTGATACGTACCTATGACAGGGGTTCTACTCAAATTTGGGCATTTCATGTCTTCTTTCAATGATGAATCTGACTGTTATATAAAACATGAAATATGATGAAATTAACACCCCACAGCCTATCTCCTCTAAAGTGTACCAGTCTTAAAGATAACGGTGATGGTTTACTTAAAAATGACCTACTGTATATGCACTACTTTCTTTGGATGTTTGTACGATATGTGTAACATACTCTACCAACAATCTAACTTTATTCTTGAAATACTATAAAAAGTCTTTCCTTTCTTGAGTGTAAAATAACCCTCGGAGTGGAAACTGATAAGCTTAAACTTTTGACAAAATGTCAAATTGATGCTAGAACCGCCACTGCTCCCTTAAATCAGCTTTCCTTGTCCTTTGGTATTGCCGATTTATATCCATTCAACCCATTATACAAACGTAAATGTCAATTCAAACCCTGTAATAACACCTTAGAGGACTCACACGCATTTCCAAGTTTCAACATAATCCGCATTTTACCAAATTTAATGTTGTATAGACTATTATACAGTTCTGTTTTATAACCGTTTTCACAACAAATGACGTAACGCAATCGCGTTGAGAGTCGGTATATACAAGAATGGAGTACAACAGTCGTTACCAGAAAATATCGATATAAAATTCGGACTATGTCGTGCTTACCGAATGCCTTTATACCAGAAATTCAACATGCAATTATCACTAAAATATAAAATAAGCATGAATACAATGCTTACAAATTCAATGACTTTAATGTTGTCATTAAATGTGTACAATCCAACTGTCTATCTCCAATTAATAATTGAGTTTCAGAAAATAAATGTTTAGACATTTTTATGAAGAAGAAGTGAAGATTGGGTGAAGATTGATTTTGAGTAGACAGTTCATAAAAGTGCCCCATAACAGTGAAATGATACTTTGTAAAGCTTTCGCTTGGATATTTGAACAAATAAATTTCCTTTTACAACATTCCTTAGACTTTATGGGCTTTTGTCTCTCATGTATGTCTTCTTGAAAAATATTCAGGTGCCTATGTATATAAACATTTATAGACAAGTGACTACTGACACTGAATCAGCGTGATTTCCCAAAGGTGTAAGAACTTCACAATCGATGTAAAAAAATAGGTTCCAACTATAATTCTTATCTTTACCTGCATCAAGTTTAGTTTTTAAATAACAATTGCATCAATACGAGAAGCACAGAAAACATAAAACACCATTCAACTTTTGATTCATCTTTTTATTTATTTCAAAATATTATTTTGATTTATAAGCAATGTAATGTAATTTTTTTGACGTATAACCTTTATTTACTTAAAAGTTATCAAATTAACAGTAATTGAATATTTGCCAAAACTTTAATACGTTTCGTAATGAAGTATTGCGCAATGTTTACATTTAACTCCGTAAACTCTCGAAAACGAGATCGGGAACGAGTCTTCACGATGTTATCCGATGATTGATCGGAAACCCGAAAGCGGTTCGTTGAAAATGGCAAATGTAAACAGAAACAAAAACAGAAACCCGATGTTTGTAATAAAGTGGTTATGCAATTAGACACTTTAGACGCGTATATTTCTAAGTTATAAGTGTATCTTCATGCTGGGCGTGTGTAATTAGGACAGGGAATTGACGGTTTTATGCCAATATATTCCCTTTAAAACCTTATTACACATCTTATATGTGAAATATGTGATGCATCATCGAAAAACACTGCAAACGATTGCATGATTGTTGTATAGAAATTGACAGCGGTTTAGTTTTTATAAATTACAAGCACGGGAATGGATATTTATTTACATTGGTTACTGTGTTTGTTTTTATCAACTTTCAATTTATTGTTTATCACTTGAATCATATTGATTTTCCGATCAATTGTTTATTGATCATGTTTCTTTCCATTAGGTTGATTGGTCTGTAGAACACAATGTAATTATGATTTTTCTATATGATAGAGAATACTCATTCAAAGCTTTCTTTGTTCATTTTTCTCTTCTGATTTCTATCGAATTTGTTACTTGAGAATTGAAACCAATATAAGCCGGGCATAGAGAGCAAAATCGTGGTGCATTACTCATTACCACTCACTCATACAAGTTTTTCGTTTGTGTGACGTATGCAACGTGAGACCTAATGTTGTATTATTAGATTCTTAAAAACTATTTGTTTGTCAATATTTCAATATAAAGTACAGCACGTGATAATAGTTGTAACAAAGACATAATCAGAAAGCCATACAGATGATACATTATCTCATATTAAAACACGTTTCGATAGAAAATAGTCTTGTATATTGTAATACGTTACACGTGATGTAACTTGGGTCCCAATACTTTTGAACAATATTCATTCATTGCTTTTTCGGTTCGGATAGCAAATTTAGTCCCTTAACATTTGCATTGTTTGATTGAATATTTAGCGTCATTCTTATGTTTTCAAAGTCTTAGCTTACAGGCGATTAGTTAATCTAACCACAATTTCTTAGGATGCTGAAGAGTTAACTAGAACTCGAGCACACCAATCACAAAAGCATTTTTCATCTTTTCCATTTCAATCAGCGATTAAAGACGAAAATACGACGCAATGTCGTATATCAAGTATCACTGAGATTGTAACCGGGTGCGTATTCGAACTCACGACCCTTAGATTTATAGTCAGACGCTCTACCATATAAGCCAAGCGTACCCAGGTCGTCTCTTGAGATAACTGTCTAGCGTTAATTAGGTTAAATCTCGTTTCTGTCAAAACATGTAACCATCGGGACAGACTTTTCCATACAAACTTCAAACTCGTGTGCAGCGCTCGATTAGCTTAGTCTGCAGCGTTTGACTATCAATCCAGGGGTCAAGAGTTCGAATTCGAGCTCGGCCACAATCTCCGTGATGATTGATATACGACAATGCGTCTCTTTATTATATGTCTCTCAAAATGATTGAAGTGGGAATGTTATCAGTATCTTGCAGAGGCAGATGTGCTCAAGTACTGGTTAAACTTACAGGATTCCAAGAAATAGTTGTTATATTAACTGATCGTCTGTTAGCCAACGATGGCATAAAAATGGTGCTTAATATTCAAACAATCAGTCAATCAATCAATCGAACTCATAAACTATTTTAAATTGTCATTAAGTCGTGTGCAGCCTATCAAGAAACACACCACTGGGTTTAATAGTTTAAATACAGTGTTTCGTTCTTATATACCAGAGCGTCCGCCTCGCATGCGGAAGGTCGTGGGTTCAATCCCCGCCCGGTTCATACCAAAGACTTTAAAAAATGGTACTAGAAGCTTCCTCGCTTGACGCTCAGCATTTAGAGGAGAGTTCTAGGTCTGGTCGACCCGGTGTCAGTATAATGTGACTGGGTGGGGTATCATACCATGTGTCTGCGGCATAATACTCCAGTGTGACAGCGCTCAGAATACTGTCACAAGTAGAAACCGTCGCGATATGACTGAAAAATTGTTGAAAGCGACGCTAAACACCTTACTACTACTACATTATATACCAAATATTAATATTACAATAATTAACTTAGTAAAATATGCTTTTAAATTAAGATTAGCGATGTCTATGCGTGTCTAGCATTTTTAAAAGTTTAAAAGTACTTTTATTACAGAAATATGACAATCTAGTAATCATTTCTGAAAATAATTGTAGAGATAGTTAATGGTTTTGAAGACAAGCACCCTGTGTTAGATAATAGTCGTTAAGTTGGAGAGCAAATATCTGCTTTAATGAAAACTAGCATTATATTATGGCAACACAGAAACATAAAAACACAAACAAAGATATAAACCAATAGCATCCCGATATCCGAGTGAGAAACAACTACCTGTTAACTGTTTGTTGCAAAATAAAGTTACTTTAAAGAAGTGCAATCAAATGAAACGCGATATTTAAGCAAATGTGATACTAAACCACATTCCATCAACGCAATGCAAGCATAATATCATCGCATGAAATTGATTGAAAATGGTGAGTGCAATTATGAAATCTTCATAGCAGCATATCATAGTGATGCTGGTAGTTGATTTATCACCTCTAAATGCACATCTAAAATAATCAAAATAATAGTATTTGACAATTTCTTTAACGAGTTTAATATACACGATTTACATTGCGATCAAAAACTAGAAAACGTGATATCAATATCAAATATAAGATAGAATGATCATAAGTCAAATTTCAAAATATTTATTTCAAGAGGATTAGATAAGACCTGCAGACATAATAAAACACAATGTTATAAACAATATATTGTGGATCACAGTTTGTTTGATTTTCTTATGACATGGTGTTGTAAAATCTCCTTTCACACTAACCAGAAAATGTACATTTATTATATATTCAATAAGACAATTCACGTTGAAATACCTTAATGACAATAAAAGTGTGGAATTTAAATGCAAATGTCCGTGTGATTCCACAGCTTTGTTGCTAATTATTTATTGTGTTTAATTATCATCATAACCGAGTGAACTAAGATGTTGTAATAATACCACTTACTGTCACCGCAGAGATCGAGGTTCGAACCCAGCTCGGTCTTCCTCCAGCATTACATTGGTTGTCACATATAAAGTGACGTGTGTTAAAAATGTGGTGGTGTTACCCACATACAGGGCTGTGCTATATTTAAGTATAAAACTTTTCATGTAGGAAATGGTGGTTCGAGCTCAACTCCGTCTTTCTTTATTCGTCAAATATGTCTTTGAACACAGTATTTGGAGGTAAACACATATAACGTATCGATTGAATAGTTTTTATGTTGATGAATAAGATAACTTGACTTTCCTGATTCAGTTGCATATAGTTTTGACATATTACAAAAAGATGTCTATAGATGAAAGTTTACAGAAAAAAAGTCTAGACATTTACTTTAAAGGGAGTATAGCAGCAGGATTGTTTAATATTTTAAAATTTGCTAAAACAATTTTTTTCAATATATTATATCTAAATATACTCTGACACGTACTTCCAAAAGGAAAGGGGTTTCTTAACTTGGTCTACGCACCCAGTTTAGACTGAAATAGATTTCCCGCTAAAAATTCCAAACTATTTTGTGACGTATTCAATGAGTCACGTGATTTCATTTGATCCTTTATACAAGTTTACACGCGAAAATGTTACATCTTCGAAAGAGTGCGAAAGACGATGCGGATGTCGTCAAGCAGTATTATTTTTTGTATTTGTGTAACCGATTTGATTCCTGTTGCTCAAGTATATAAAAATGTATAAAAAATAGATGTTACAAAAAATCTAAGTAATTAGATCCATAAAGTTATATTTAAACGTATATCCCGTAGTTGATAAATTTTAAGTATACATGTACAATTTTATTATGCAAAACTATACTTTTATTGTTTGTCAGACTAATCAAAATGCTCAACAGTTCTGCGAGTTTGTCTCAATAATATATTTACTTTGTACACGGACACCGCTTTGCATGCAATAACTGATTATATGTAGATGGAAAGTTCAACTTTAATTAGTCAGAATTGTTTCTTTTTTTATTGAGCGACAACCGGAAGACTAGACTACAGCAATGATAAGCTCCTCATAAAGACGGAGGGAAACCTTCTTTTCTCACTGTTATTGTGTTAATAACTTTATTTTTATTTTGCCGTTGTGTTATCCAGTACGTACATTTTTCACTGAGCCTTTTTTTATGTACATGTATATTTCATGTATTTTGCTCAAAACACATGTGCATGCTGCATAAATTGTAATATTATTGTATAGAAGTATTATTTGTATCGACGGCGTCTTGTTTTAAGCTGTGACGATATAGAGGAAGGACCGAGATTGGAAGCATCAACAAAGCAGGTCCATGGTTCCCATTCACAGTTTGCTACTGAACGTTCAAAGACGTTGTCCTCTGTTGTGACTTCATGTCTTCTATATGCTAGGAGTGTACTAATTATGGTTATTAAATATATTGATTGTGTTTATATGGTTGCGTGCACGGTGATTGTTGCGTGCACGGTGATTGCTTGTTTCAAATGATTCATCTGTTTAACATAATTTATATGTTTGTCATTGAAAATAAAATACAACAGCAATACGTGATAAAAGGAATATCATGACAAAATATAGCGCATACAGTTTGACAGTCGTCCTCGAGAAATCATGTCGTGAAACAATATCCTGCATAGAAACAGTTGCCAACATCTGGTATACGACTCTTAAAACTTGAGGTTATGACAAACGATTATATCAATGTTGGGCATATATATTTGTTATTGATAAAATATCAACAGCAAATCGAGATGATACGAAAAGTAATGACAAAACATGATTTATATTGTGTAACACGTGTCCCTGGGAGATCATAACATGGAATTATATCGGGCATGAAAAATAGCTGCAAATATTGGGTATTTTACACTGATTAAATAAGATTATATCATTATGTTGCTTGTTTTCAATTTAAAATAACTAATATATGTAAATGGGCAATAGAGGGATTTCAGTAATAACAAAAACAAGAGTCCATGGTGTACTAGGCAGTTAACGCTATATACATAATGCTCATTTTTAAAGAAGAATGTAATAAAAAAGACAAGGTGCTACAATACTAAATCTTATTTTCAATGCTTCTCTTTTAGTAGATAATGTGAAGTAAATGTTTACTGCCGTCATCATGACGATGAATCATTGACTTTGGTTGGCTAGGCCTGTCACATTATATTCTGGTTAACGACACAAAGATAATATGAATTTATGCACTATCTATTCAAGGGGAAAATATCACAAATAATATAAAACTTCCATATTTTGTCTAGTGAAGCGGTAAAAGAAACATTACAATCTTAAAGTAAATATTATTAATCAAATGCGTCTTATTTTTCTTAATGAAGCAACAAGGCATAAACAATGTGTAGAAATATTAACCATTTATTTGGCTGTGTCATCGTTTTCCTAATGATATTTTTGTTGTCCACAGCTCGGTCAAGTCATTTAAAAATAGGTTCTATTTTATGTCCTCGAGCACAGCACTTTATCTTCATATACTTAATACTAGTGACATTCTTGAAGATTGAATAAACATTCCGAGGCCTTCCTCCACTAATAAAACTTGGTTTGACATATATGTGTTAAAAAATAGCGTTAAACCCAGGAACAAAGATCTGTATTAAAGGCATCGAGTCAACAAACACACGTAGTACATTTCATAAACGGTGACTGATACATATTCAATAGAAACTTTAATGATTTATCGTATCTTTAAAATTAAAATTTCATTTCAATACGTGCTTTCTGACGTTATACAGAATTTGACATGTGAAATAAATGACAATATTATGATTATCTATTTTTCCTTCTATATTTGTGAACAGTATTTAATAAAATTACAATACATCTATTTTTTAAGTGGACGAAATGTGTTTATCAACAGGTTGATTATTCTGTTGTTAATGACTTACCACACGTTTAAACCTTTTGCATTTATATACTAGCTATTTCGGCAGATCACATACCTTTATATTATGCCTTAAAGGTACCTGTCGCAATAAATATCAATGCGCTCTATAACAAGGCGAGATCATAACGAATAAGTGTTAAAACTACATAATAAGTTGTTAAATGATTGCTACGTAAATGTTGGTTAAGTAATCAAATTATGTTATCGTAATGTGTTTGAAGAATGAGATCGATAGAGGAATACTGGTTGTGTATTCTTAATTAGGATATTATGGACACAAATATATGATGAGTCAATGCTTGAAAATGAATGTTAGTTGTAGCTCTTAACAAATTATTGTTGCGTTACCGTTGCTGTTGTCGGATAGTCTTTGTATCCGTCGACTTTGTTGATGAATATGATAACGCTGTTGTTGCTGCTACTGCTGTTGAAAACGATGATGATGACGATGATAATGAGGGGAGATGAATTCTGATTATGAGGATGCTAATTATGATCAGGATGATGCTGAAGATGATAAACGTATATAGTTACTTAAATAGACATGATGTGTTTAAGCACTCTGAATTGTTAACTTAAACAGCTCAGGTCTTCCACCTAAACCAATCAGGCTTAGTGGTTTTATTTGTTAAGACGTCTGAATGTCAAATCAGGGGTCATAAGTTCGGAATCCCCGCTCGGTCAAGTCTCTGTATTGATTGGTCATGACTTTTATCTTCAGCCATACAGTCGTCCACTTCCTAATATGAGGAAAAGTAGTAAATGGCTTGGAAATGAATGTATTTAATATAAGCCTAGCAGAGTCCAGTAACGATGATCAGTAGGGCTGATAAACGTTATATAGCTGAAATACCGTAAAATTGATGCACAAATCCCTATAAAAACAAAAACAATTAAAAATCATTAACAGCAATTTACTTTAAATATACTAAAGTATATGAAGAAAAGGCATATGTTAAGCGGTAACCTGAATATTTCCTAATAAATACGTTTCATACTTATGTTCAAATGCATAAAGAGAGGCTGACAGCCGAATATAAATTAGTCCATGTCTGCATATCAGAGTACCTTATGTCTGTTTAATATAGTCTCGTCATATACTTATGGTGGGTAATATCTCTGTTTAAGATGATATTAACTGCAGAGATCTTATATAAAAAAAAACTAGTATATTAAACCTGTAATATCGAGTAACGTAATACTTTATTCCTATACGACACAGACGATATGAATCTTGGTTATATATACTGTATAGAGATATCAATGACAAACATCCTACAGGGAAATAAGGCTGTGGTGATAAAACACACAATAATAGTTTGCTTCACGCATTTTATATTTCATGCAACTTAGAATATGCAGGCCTTTTTATTAATTACGATACTGATAACAAACATCGATGGGCAAGCTAAACTGTATACAGTGTTATATAACTAATTGCAAATTTGCCTCAGGACAGTATCAAGTATATTAAAATTAGATGCTACCACTATCGGAGTATTTGTTAGCCTTACCGCCAATCTACAGCTATATTTCACTAGCAGCTTCACACTATCAAGAAGTACGATGCTGAGCGTAATTGTTTTGTCCTGTAATACCAAAGTTTAATGTTATAATGTTTAAAGAGGGAAATGATTTTGAATTAGAAAATAACGATGCCTGAGGGTGTGATTAAACTACTTTTATTATGGAAATGTGATATTCTAGCAACCATTTCTGAAACTAATCATTATGATTGTTAATGGTTTTAAAGACGAACTAACTCTGTTAGATAATATAACAATTGTAATATGGAGGACAATTGTCTGATTCAATTAAAACTAATTGCATAATTGCAAGAGACAAGCGTTTCAATGAATGAAGCTATATATAAAATGATAATATCCGAGTGAGCGGTACAAGTTTGGTTTGTGTTCGTTGTTAAACAAATAAACTCCAAAAAAGTAGAATTAACCACAATATTTATGCAAATTTATACTTACCTGAAATTCAACCATTCAATGGATGCATACTTTAATTGCATGGAAATGTTGAGAGGAACAATCTCTATTAATTAGTAGCACATACTACTATTATCATACTCTGGGTTTAAGGTTCATGTTTTATTAACACATTGTATAATTGTTTGTCAAAGCAGCAACACTAAATTTGATATCCCCATTTAAAAGTGTTCTTTTGTTGTAAAATTTGTTATAATTTGCATATTTGTAAAATAAAAACATTTATATTAACCTATAACACAAATTGATCTCATGAACGTTTATATATGAAAAGAGTCGACAAACATTTAGTTCAATCATGCGCATAAACAATTTAGTGGTTGAATTATGGACTTTTCAGGAACAAAAGGAAAACCTAAATAATTAAAATGAAGTCTGCGAAAATACACTAAACACGAAGATGTATGCTGTATTTTACGACTCAATATAAAAAGCACGTGGCATAAATATTAAGCTTATGAATCAATTTCTAACATTTTCTTTCGAAGAGGACTAGATAAAAAAATCTTCACACATAATAAAAAAAGCCAATAAACCACATCCGCAGTCTAAGCCACGATTTATCTTATTTTTAATGACAACGTGTTACAAACCAGTTCAATTTATGCTATCAGATAATTCTATTGTAATACAGTTCTATTCATTAAATATCTTATCAGCAAAGACTGAAGAAACGACCTGTCTGGCAAACTCAAGTCCATTTTGCGCTCTTTACTCCGTGACCTAATTGTTACTTTCTCACTTTTTCATTTACTTAATTCATAATTAAAACATAGAACATCCGTGGCCAAGTGGTGTGCGGTGCTCTTGCCTGTCACCGCTTTGTAAAACGCAGCTCTGTTTCAAAACTTCATATGACGAAGTTTAAAACTAACTTGTGGAAGCGGTTTTATTCAAATTCGTGCATATCAGGTCTTATTTCTGTGACAAATCAGGCTGTCAAATATAACCTGAAATATGTAAAAATATAACACCTTCCCCTTCCTGTTCTCTGATGATGTACTTTCAAATGACATGCTGTATTTGCACTACGTTCCTTGTTTTTGTACGATACGTTTAACTTTCTTCACCAGCGTGCAAACAAACTAGGAGTGGACACTGGTGAGTTTAAACTTTAGACAAAGTGCTAACTTGATGCTATTACCACCATTGCTTTCCTATAATATGTCGCAGAATCATAAGATCCTTCTTTTAACTAGTTTTAACTTACTTTCCTTGACCTTTAATATTTCCGATTTATATTTTTATTTATTTAATCCGTTATGATAACCTACTTGTCATTCAAACCATGCAGTAACACCCTAGTTGATTCATGTCCGAGTTTCAGTATAATCGTCACTTAACCAATCTTGTTATTAAAGTTAAATAGGCTGACAACTGTAGCAGTCTTAACTCTAAACATACCGACATAAAGCTCAACTAGATTATCGAAAATCGCTTATGAAATGTATTTATATGCACCATGAAATTAGGAATATGTGATGAACCACATCTTATGTGTTCGGTCAAAATGAATATGAAATTTGTGTGTCTATATGACGTATGTATATAAAAATTGTGTGCCTATGTGACGTATGTATATGAAAATTGTGTGTCTATGTGATGTGACGTATGTATATGAAAATTTTATATCTATGTGACGTATGTATATGACAATAATCGGCACGCCTTGTTTTATACAAATGAAGTTTTGAATATAATAGTAATACTGATAATAATACTAATAATGCATTATTTAATGGGGGACACAAGTCTTCCATGCGGCCGATAGACTGAGTGAAATCGGATTTCAGCACGCAAAATAGATCAAGAAAAGTAAAATTTTTTGATAAAAGCTCTCTCTTGGACTTTTGAGCATATAAATTCCCATTTACAACATTTCTTAGGATTTATGGGCTATTATCTATTACGTTTGCCCATTTGACAAATATTGAGGTGCCTGGACAAGTTATTATTTATGATACTGAATACTTTTACTTTACTGGCATCCTGTGAAGTTGGTTTTCAACAGTTGCATCTATGTGAAAGGCAAAGAAAACAAAAACATCAATCAACTTTTGATCAATCACTTTATCTATTTTATTACATTTTGATTTATAACCAAAGTGATGTAATTTTAAAACCTAATTACTCTGCTTATATGCGAAATATGTAATGCATCATCCAAAAAACAATGAAACGATTGCATGATTGCTTTATTGAACTTGACAGGGGTTTATTAAATATGAATAGATTCTCCTCTTAGTTATATCCAAATGTTGAGAAGAGAGCTAGTTTTCAGCATACAAATAGGGGATTACAAAAAGAATACACAAAACATATTGAACAAAAGTATGCATTCTTTACAATAGCAAGACTTTATAATATCTTTACTTGTTTTAATTATTTATGAAGCAACACAACAACGAAACTTACTACAAGCGGATCTGTTCCCAAGATAATAGAATGTTTGAATTATCGGTATTACAATCATTAAGGAACTCATGTAAAGACAACCAATAAAAAACGTTTTAGCGTTTAAACATCACGATCAAATAATTGAAAAACTGTAAAATCTAGGACATTTAAGCCACCTTTGTGCTGCAGTACTAAATTCAGTTCACATTCTCTGATAATATCTCCGTCCACTTTACATATCTGATTGCAATGATTAGACTGAATGTTTTAATGGTATAAGGTTAAACATATTAATATGCTACAGTATGCTACACCAATATTGGTAAACATTATCGCTATCATATGGTATCATAACATGCTTCAACTTTAATATTACTTAGAAATGAGTTCGGTTCTTTAGTTAAATCAAATAGGATTTGGTGAATGTACTGGATCTAACTGGATTTTTAGATCATTTTCCATTAGAGTTTTCTGTTCACTATAATAAAATAATGTTTTATAAAACTGATACTTTAACACATGATAAAATCATTTGGAATGATACTGATTTAAATGCTTTTAATAATTCATTGCATGAAAATATTTCATGACATGTGTGATGAATTATTACAAAACAAAATTGATATAAACATATGTGTTAATAAGTTATCTAATATTAAATATGATGATTCTTTTAAAACAAATAGGAGAAAATTTAAATAAAATTCAAAACACAAAATAAAAAAATCTCTATGGGTTAATGAAACTTGTCGAAATGCCAAAAATCAATTTCTAAATGATAAAAGGGTCTTCAAATCGAACCAAAATGAAGAAAATAGATTCATTTTAGAAGGGTATTCTGAAATGCCAAAAGAGTAGCAAAATTTGATTTCCATAAAGTCGAAAAAAGTAAATTATCGTCTCTTAGCAAGAAAACACCCAGTAAATTCTGGAAACATATAAATGAATACAAGAAAAGTAATTGTCACAATTCGAGCGATATTATTATGCAAGATTTCGTGGACTCTTTTAAAACTATTTCAAATACACCGCATGGGCAGTTCGACCCTGATGAGTATATTCCGGATATGCAACCGGAAGCACTGTCTATTGATGCCCTTGAATGTCGTATAAGTATTTAGGAAATTTCAAAACCCATTTCCAGTCTACAAAGACATAATAGCTGTAAAAATAATGTTGCTGACTTTTTTTATTGATTCTCAAGATTTTATTAGTCCATATTTAATTAAAGCATATTAACAATCCTATGTTTGACTCGGATATATACTCTTATGCGTGGTTTAGGGGAGTTATAGTTCCTATTCATAAAAAGAATCCAAACCTTACTCTAGTAACTACCGAGGAAATACTTTTGTAAATATAATCTCGAAAATATTTCTATTCGTTTTACGAAATAGAATTAATCGCTGGTGTGAATCTGAAAGGGTATATAGCGATTCACAATTTGGCTTCAGAGATAAACGAAGTACAACTGATAGTATATTTATTCTCTTTTCAATTATTTAAAAGATTTTAGCTTATAAATGTAAACTATATTTTTCATTTCACGAAACAAAAACCTTTTGACACCGTTATTAGAGTACCTCTCTGGATCAAACTTTTACAATCAAGATTAAGCTGTAAAATGATTAAAATAATTAAATGTATTTATTACAATGTTAAATCTTGTGTAAAAACTCCATCTAACAGAAATTTATCGGAATTCTCCGATGTTACGCTTGGTTTAAAGCAAGGGGAGCCACTCTAACCTATTTTATTTATACTTTTTATGATATTCAGCACGGTATTGACTTTCAAATAATCTAAATCAACTGTCTGATTTTATTTTCCGATACAATAGGGCTATTCACTATTTATAATGTTAATAAAACAAAAATATGTATCTTCGAAAAAAGAAAACATATCAATAAATTTGGTTTATTTTTGTTAGCGGGTAACCTATTGAAGTTGATGATACGTTTTGTTATTTAGATATAAAATTCACTCACACGAGTAACATGACACACGCTGTTTACGTGTTATCTGAACAAACCTTTGAGACATATAACAACTTACTATCTGTTTGCGATAGACTTAATCTTGACATTAAAACCAAATTATCTCTTTTTGACTCAATGGTGGTTCCTATTGTCTTATCTGGGGCGGAAATCTGGGGTATCTATTATTTCAAGGAAGTGGATAAAATTCATATTAAGTTCTGCAAAAGCATTTAGGTGTCCGACAGCAAACCTCAAATTTGGCTGTATTAGGAGAACTGGGAATATATCCACTGTCAATTATGCTAAAGAGAGAGCATTAAAATTCTGGACTAGATTATGAAAAACTCAAATTCTATTATATATTTTATTATTGATCAATGTGAAACTATCACTGGTAATTGTTTGGCAAGTAATGTTAAAGGATATTTGGATAGATTATGGTTTGGTGAACTATGGTTAAACTTTGATAGTGACTTAAACTATTTACCGATGTTCAGACAAAGATTACGAGATCAGTATATCAAGAGATGGAATACAGGCATTGAAGAATTTTCTTAATTATAATATACTCGGAAATCAAGAAACAGTTCATTTTTGAAGATTATTTAGATGTAATAAAAATAATTCCATTAGAAAACAGTAAACGTGCCTTAGATTAAGCTACCATGATTTAGAAATTGAGTTTGGTGTATAGCTTATTCATAACTAGTATGTGAATGGTATTTATGATTTAATTGGCAATTTTATTTATTTAACACCTGACAGATTTATTATATCTAAACCGGTGAAAGGTGTGTAAAACAAGACAAATCTCCATGATCGCAAATTCATTTATCTACCCCTGACTGCCCCTCGTAGAAACATTATGAAAACGTTGTTAGAACAATTTACATACACATAATGAAAAACAAATCACCATTATAATGATGATTTGTGTTAGACTTTAGACATCAATATCAATGATATCATCAACGCTTTTAAAATATCTTCATTTATAAAATATCCTCCTTCTGATATTTATAAATATATAAGAGTATTATAAAAACGAGTTACCTTAAAAGTTCATGAAGAACTATCAAGAGATAAATAGCATATAAATGACAAAAGAGTGAACTCTTCAACCTTATGATTTAACTTTAACCAATATAATGCATACCTTCAAACCAGTGTTCTAAGATGTTTATTATCAGTAAATTTCTGTCAAGACTTAAATGTCAACTCAAGTATTTAAAACACATACATGTATTAAATTAATATTGTTAGAGTCGCAGTCAACACTCAAGCCACGAATGTTCAAAAACCCTACTTAGAGCTGAGTACGATAGCTCCAAACTCGGTTATTGTTGCAACAAGCATTATCACTGTTGCGATAACCAAGCGACGTTCAGCTCTGATTCAACTACCACATGCCTCGAGAGCAACTTTTTACAAGAATGGAGTCTTGAACTGCCACTATGACGTTAGAAGCTGCTGTTATTTTATAGCAGTACACTATAAATCAGTTCCTATTATCGAATACTACACTATAATAGCAGTACATTATATGGATACTACAATATTAAAGCAGTACCTTATATGGAATACTGCACTTATAAAGCAGTGCCTTATATAGAATACTACACTAATAAAGTAGTACCATATATGGAATACTACACTAATAAAGTAGTACCATATATGGAATACTACACTAATAAAGCAGTACCTTATATGGAAAACTACACTAACACATCAGTACCTTATATGAACACTACATTATTATAGCAGTACCTCCTATTGAATACTACACTAATTAAGCAGTACCTTATGTGGAAGATTACACTTATAAAGCAGTTCCTTATATTGAATACTACACTAATAAAGTAGTACCTTATATTGAATACTACACTAATAAAGCAGTTTCTCATATGGTATACTACACTACTACAGCAGTACCTTATAGGAACACTACATTATTATAGCAGTACCTTATATGGAATACTACACTTATAAAGCAGTACCTTATATGGAATACTACACTAATAAAGCAATACATTATATGGAATACTACACTAATAAAGCAGAACCTTATATGGAGTAATACACTATTACAGCCGTACCTTATATGAACACTACACTAATTAAGCAGTACCTTATATGGAATAATACATTTATAAAGCAGTCCCTTATATGGAATACTACACTAATAAAGCAATACATTATATGGAATACTACACTATTATAGCAGTACTTTATATGAACACTACATTATTATAACAGTACCTCATATGGGATACTACACTAATAATGCAGTACCTTTTATGGAATACTACACTAATAAAGCAGTACCTTATATGGAAAACTACACTATCATAGCAGTACCTCATACGGAATACTACATTATTATAGCAGTATTTCATATGGAATACTACACTATTATAGCAGTACTTTATATGAACACTACATTATTATAGCAGTACCTTATATGGCATACTACAGTAATAAAGCAGTACCTTTTAAGGAATACTACACTAATAAAGCTGTACCTTATATGGAAAACTACACTATCATAGCAGTACCTCATATGGAATACTACATTATTACAGCAGTATTTCATATGGAATACTACACTATGACAGCCGTATATATTATGGAATGGAACACTACACTGATAAAACTGTACCTATAATGGAATGCTACACTAATAAAGCAGTACCGTATATGGAATACTACACTATTATAGCAGTAACTCATATGGAATACTACACTAATAAAGCAGTACCTTATATGGAATACTACACTAATAAAGCAGTTCCTTATATGGAATACAACACTAATAAAGCAGTACCTGATATGGAATACTACACTAATAAAGCCGTACCTTATACGGAATACAATACCATTATAGCAGTACGTTATATGGAATTCTACACTATGATAGTAGTACATCATACGGATTACTACATTATTATAGCAGGACCTCATATGGAATATTACACTATAACAGCAGTATATATTATGGAATGGAACACTACACTGATATAACAGTACCTATTGTGGAATACTGCACTAATAAAGCAGTACCGTATATGGAATACTACACTATTATAGCAATACCTTATATGGAATACTGCACTATTATAGCAGTACCTTATATGGATACTACAATATTATGGCATTACCTCATATGGAATACTACACTATTATAGCAGTATCTATAATGGAATACTACACTATAATAACAATACCTTATATGGAATACTACATTATTATAGCATTACGTTATATGGACTACTACACTAAAATAACAATACATTTAAGGAATACTACATTATAATAGCAGTACGTTATATGGAATACTACACTAAAATAACAATACCGTATATGGAATACTACATTATAATAGCAGTACGTTATATGGAATACTACATTATAATAACGATACCGTATATGGAATACTACACTATAATAACAATACCGTATATGGAAGACTACACTGTAATAACAATACCGTATATGGTACACTACACCATTACAGAATATCTATTTCAGAGAAAACTGCCATGTGTTACACAGTAATTAAGAAATGTCACATAGTAATTATTGTAATTGGATTAAAATGTATAATTTGCTAAACAAAGTGGTTCAGGCAATCAATGCTTAATGAAAGTTTAACCCAATCTACTAAACATCCATTAACCTTTATTGATGGTACCAGTCAAGGAATATCACTTGCAAGGTGAAATTTGTCGATTCTACCGAGAAATTATAGAACTCTTACGACAGAACAGGACACGTGGCACTTTGATGTTTATTGAATAGACAAACAGTGTGGATAGTGTGGGGGCTCATTATTGGTTGGTAAACAGTTCACTGATAAAGTGTTAGAGTGCTGGACGGAGAGTGATATGAATTATTGAAAAACTATAAGTTTGGAACAGAGTTTATCCTTTAGTATTTAAGAGGTGACATGAGTGGATTATACAATGGTATGGATGTTAGATGTTTGATATGTTGCACACTGGCAATGAAATGATAAATGATTACATGGTCATGTCAGTTTAATTAAGTAGTATTGAAAACTATACAGCATTATATCTGTATTTGTTTATCTGTCATTTTTTTTTTCATAATCATAAAAAATTAACTTTTAATATATTTAGGGGAGTTAATATTGTTAACACTGTTTCTTGGATTAAGCTAGACATACAATTTATCATAAAAATAATTAAAACAATATAAGCATAAGCAAGTAGTATAAACAATAAATTAATAATGGTTGCATTTACTTGAACTGATATATAAATATTTGATGAGTTTTCAGAACGATTTAGATAAATTACAGGCTCGAAATTTGATAAAATATCTGATTCTTTGAACTGTTTAATTGGTGTTTAATATAACAGTAAAGGCGCTGACTAGTAAACGATTTATTTCTTATCAATAATAGTCGTGAGAATGAAATAGTTTAATAATAAATAGGGTGTGTTTGTTAAGATAAGTGTCTGCCATTTATTTGTAAATGAATTATGCACATGTTTACCATAAGTAATTAGTGTTAATGTATTAATTACTTATCCAAGCACATACAAACACATACGGAAACATATATTATGTATGAGACGTTGTACGTTGTACATATAGTGATCAACAGGATGACAAATTCTAAGTTTACACAGTTCTAAAATTGTAAAATAAAACGTTAAATTTTATGGAATATTTGGATATAATGTATATATACAAAACTGGATACGGATCAATAAAAATCGCTTTATTATAACAGTTATTCAGCACCTGGTATCTAAAATGGTAAGTAGCAACTTTAATATCTAAGGGCACAATGTTTGGTACTCAGTC
The DNA here is from genome assembly GCA_029582155.1 of Panopea generosa. Taxonomy (NCBI): domain Eukaryota; kingdom Metazoa; phylum Mollusca; class Bivalvia; order Adapedonta; family Hiatellidae; genus Panopea; species Panopea generosa. The sequence goes on along the minus strand of CM055903.1, from coordinate 2,518,376 downwards.
AATGATTAAGGTGATATTTTGTACAACAGTTAAAAGAGTAAACGTACATTTTAATTTATATGTATATAAATCATATCGTATCATCATTTTACAGCTTATGTATACATCTTTACAGGAACATAATTAACAAAGATACACGTGTCAAATAACACTGCATAAAGCCATGAATACAAAATGTTTAAAGAAGAAAATTGATTACAAAAAAGCAATCTTTGTTGGAAAAAATATGCACGTTACAGAAGGTTAAAACTGTCAATTTAAACAAGAATATATAAAATATATTTGAAACACTGTTAAATGCTATCATTTATTTTGGAAATTTTTATATATTAAATTGCTCTATTGTCTTATTAGTCTCGAGAACATGAGAAAATGTTGTGTTTTTTCTTCTTCTTGTTCTTTTGTTAATTTTGGTAAAATATGTACACTCGCTCTTTAGCTATCAAAAGATAATGTTGTAATAATCATGATCAGAGAATGCCAACATCCGCTATCATATTCTATACGAGCAATATTTATTCGCTTGGGGATTTAACGACATAATCTGGCTATAAAATATTAAAAGCCTTCCTTGATTCGTTTGGACCATTCCATTGAATATTTTATTACAAAATGAATGTTAACATTAGAGTCAGTAAAGTGTCATCAATATTGCAATACGTGAATAATCGGATATTAGCAATTTCACACGTTGTATAAGATGGGCAGATTGTTTTACACTTTTACAAGAAAATATAACTTCAATACAAAAGTGACTGTATATGTAATCAAACGCGTATCATTACATTGTATTGAGAGACCAGTGTTAGTGATGTTGTTCTAACAGAAAGATACTAGCCTGTTTCGTAAAATTTCACGAAAACAGCACATCGATACTGGGTATCAATTATATTAAAAGAAGAAAACAACATAATATTACAGTACTATGTAAACTTTAGTGTTCACAACAAAAATCGTCGTAAATGTAAAACAACAATTATTCGTTATACTTTTAACATTTATCTAAATGAGCCCAAAGTTGATCCAAATTATGCGGAAAAGCGTATATTTTCTGGAATTACAATAATTCTTAATGCCAACGCAGCCAGAGGAAGACAATAGCAGACTCGGTTTTATGTAATCAGTTTTCGATGGGTAATGAATCATGCAATACTCTCACGCCACCTAGCAACGACGTATGCAGTGTCCTAATCTGGAGCAACGCCGAATGTGGTCAATGGGTCCTTCATAGTCTTAGGCTCTGTCTCAAGAGCTTTGAGTTCTTCTCGCTCCAAAACATCTATATGATAAAGATTGCAGGTTGCCAGTTACTTGCGAAAAGACAGTGGTTCTACTCAGATTTATTCTGAGGTCTTCCTCAACTAATAAAACTGGATATATCGTATATAACCAGAAACGTTTTAAAAATGGACTTTAACCCCATTCAAAACAAGAAGACAAGAATGTACTCTATGCTTCGAAGGAATACTTCGCGGCTTTATTCGACTGCCATACATGACACAAGAATGTTGTTTTAATAATCAATGATATCTAGTAAATAGATTTAATAAATTGTTAAGTATAATAACGTTATATCTCCTTTACTTTTATAAAGGCTATGTTATTGTAATTTTTATTGGTCCGCAATAACCTTCTTAACATCTTAAAGCTTCTATCGTACAAACTCATAGCAATATGAAGTAGTCTTTGTGGTATTAAGTTATTACAGAGTTCGAAAACCGACGCCATTATAACCGTTCAATTTAACATTAATTCAAATAACGTTTGATATGTGTTATATGATGGTAATCGGATTAGAATTGTGTTTTCTAAATAATCGAAAATTAAAGAACGGCGTTCATGACTTATGAAATAATATATAACGTGATACAATGTTCGCAATTTGGTTCTAACAGCGATAAATACACATGTTTTATAAACTAAAATGAAATTCTCTTTAGGTTGTTGGATGTCATTTGGCTTTGCGTGCATTTTCTTTGAACGGTTCGATCTATATATCAATTTAGTTTACCTTAACGCTAATTTTGTTGGCAAACATAGGTAATATATGCAATTTGAAAACAATAGAGATGTTTTACTTTTATATGATTTCCCCCAGCTTAATTATATCAAACATATACATCCGGAGAGTGTTTCACAAAAAAAAAAATTACAACAAAAATTGTCGTAAACGTAAACAAACAATTATTTATAATATTTTAAATTTTCATCCAAAATCATGTAGAAAGTTACATATTTTCTGAAAATACAATCATTTAAATGTCGATCAAAATTTGAACACAAAACGAAGAAATTGTCAAATTGACATACGTCGATTTGTGTTATTTTGTGAAACGCACCCCCGAATGTTTATGTAATGCTCAAGCCAGACGATTAAGTAATGGATATAGTTTTTTATTTAAACCCTGGTGTATGCGCATAGAGTACTCGGATTCCATTTACGATACAACGGGACAGAACCTTAATTTGCATCCTGTGTTTCGATCAGTGCCATCAGCTGACATAGCATTTATTGGTTTCTGGCGTTATAATCCATCTTGTATTGAACTGTAGATTACCATTCATTCATTAGGAGTAATGAAACGCAAAAATGGCCGATTATGACACATGGCATTCCTATGATTATTGGACAGACAAATAATGTTAAGATAAAGTTATGGTCGTATCACTTAATTCATATAGCGTGTAGTTAATGCTTTCCCGATTCATATGGAGAAAAGAGGCCTAAAATAATAGTATATAATGCTTTTGTTGTACTCTTATCTTCCACGAATTGTAATTGTGAAAAAGGCTTATATAAGCTTTTACTTTGATTCTAGTGTGTACGTATAAAAGAATGGCTTATTATTAATAATACAAACATTATTCGTATTTCTTTGCATTGTGAGGCTACAATAAATACGTCAATATTGCATTTACATCTCACCACCATACTTATGTGAATAACTAATGGTTGTACAAGTACTTGAATCATTTTTTTTGAGAATCGTCTTCAATAGTAAAATCTATGTTTTGGAAATATGAAATCAGCTTAAATTGTTCTATTTTTTTCCAAGAATAGTGTAGTATATAATTTTTTATAAAAATGAACGGCTATACCTACCTTATCGTTGTCCCTTCTGCTGGGCTTTTAACTATCCTCCATTTGCTGCTCTAGCTTATGCACAGTCATCTACATGTAAAATCACTTTACAATATAATATGTGGATACTGTTGTATCACGTGTCCTGCAATATAAACATCCCCATGCTGTAAAATCACGTGTTATACCCAATAAACATGTGCATACTTTAACACCATGTTATTTTACAACACAACCATTTGCATGTTATAAGATCACGTGTTTTACACATTTAAAAATGTGCTTGCTGTAACATCACGTGTTTTACATCATAAATATGCCCATACTGTAAAACCGCGTGTCCTAGCCAATAAACATGTGCAGACGGCAACATCACGTGTTATACAATATAAACATGCGCATCATGTTTTAAAATCACATGTACATGCTGTATTACCATGTGTCTTACAACATAAACATGTCCATGCTGTAACATCACGTGTTTTCCAGCATAAACATGCCCATATTATAATATTACGTGTTTTACAATATAAACATGTGCATATTGTAACATCACGTGTTTTTTAACATAAACATGTCCATATTGTAACGTCGCGTGTTTTACACGATAAACATGTCTATATTGCAACATCACGTGTTTTACACTATCAACATGCCCATATTGTAACATCCCGTGTTTTACACCAGCAACATGCCCATATTATAACATCACGTGTTTTACACCATCAACATGCCCATATTATAACATTACGTGTTTTACACCATCAACATGCCCATATTGTAACATCACGTGTTTTACACCATAAACATGCCCATATTGTAACATCACGTGTTTTACACCATAAACATGTGCTTGTTGTGGCATTACGTGTTCTAACCCATAAGCACGTGAATACTGTTACATGAAATGTTCTTCACAATTAACATGTGTATGATGTAACATCGGTAAAACGACAACCTGGTCGGACTCCTTTTATCTACACCTTTTCGTTTTATGATGTGATAAAGTAAAGGGGAAGTAAGCCGGCTTAGGTACCAGGTGGCTATGTAATTTACAAAAAAGTATATATACACACACACACCTGAACATTTCAATGCTTTACAGGTACATACACAATCATTATCAGCATTGCTTAGTCATAACAGTTAAGACTGAGTCTTTTTAAAGGGAATTGACATCCATAAGGGACCGACATGGGCTCAAACATCGATAAACTTTTGAAGATTCAAAAGTCTTCTTTTCAAGAACCGACCGGTCAAATTTGTTCATATATGGTCAAAATAGATAGGAGTTTCAAGTATATGCAAATACATGAACATGTGCTAGGTTTCATCAATACCAAATCAGGTTACCTTGAACATTACATAGGAATACCATAGGAACACAGGAATATGTGTTTTTATCAATTAGTAAAGGGGCTATTACAACATCTTGATGTGTGAAGCATTGTTGGGTCATAACAGTTGAGAATGTGTCATTTGACTTGTATTTAATACCCATAAGAGGCAAGCAGGGACCCGAAAGGAATAACATTCGAAATTTGAACATGTCATCTTCTCAAGGACAAACCAGACATTTTATCACATCTAGTGTAAGTTATCCCAACGAGAAGGGGGTTTACGTTTGTCCAAATAAAGCAGACATTATTTAATGGGACCTAAACAGGGAACTTTGATTTTTACATTGGAATGTTTTGGGAAATCAGTATTTTGTTGTTTTTTTAAATTAGGAAATATATTTGACAATCTTGATATCTAGGGTAGATTCAATAATCGAGACTGTGTCCTTTAAAAGAAATTTAATATTATTTTAAGGACCATCAGAGATCCAAAAAGGGAAAGGTCTGTGAATTTTCAAAATACTTCTGCAGAACTGAATGTGTCTTCTTAATACAAATAAAAACGAACACCTGATACGAAACTTGAAAGTATTAATCCAAATGCTGCAGTTTCCATAATTTCTTCATAGCATTCAATTTCGCCTTGAAAAAGTAAATTAAAATTCTTTGTTTTAACAACTCTATCATATTTGAACAATTCTCATAGAGAAATATTCTAATTGCTAAAAAGTAGTTTCGTTCGTTCAACTGGTAGTTTGCAGAGATAAAGCCGCCAGAACTGAAATAAAACAACAAAAATATTGACGATTTCGTTTGGCGATCATCCCATGGCCTGCCGCATGCTTCCCACGAATTGTAATTTGCTACTGCGCAATGCACGTACATGAACAGTCTTTATCTTACTAGTCGGCTTGATAGACTTAGATTTGCAATTAAAATCAGTTAAGTTTAAACTTATTTACCTTACTTCGATTATTACAAGTTATTATAATCTAGACAAATCACGCTCGAAATCTCAATGGGTAGACACAGTATTAAGCATACGCGGAAAAAAAGTATCTTGCCCAAGGAAACCACACATAGCCATACTATATGATTCGAAATTATTTAATTTTGTTTCACTAAAAATACTGTAATCATCAATATATAAAATAGTTGTAATTCTGTTTGTTTTGGGTATTTCTAATTTGCACACATTTGTCATCTAATAAAACTAACAGAATAATTGTGTTTTTTTACAATAATTTTCCAACCATAAAGAAAATGCTGCCGTATTTATGATAGAATAATCTGGCGAACATGCGTTTATTTACACTGTCTCGTCATAAGCAAGGTTTGTTTCACTCGTTAACTTGGGTCCAAGCTTTTAAGTTGCGTATTTTGCTTCTGGCATATACTGCTACACATCAGCTATTGCGAAAAACAGTTTTTATGTCTAGCCGATTGTCAAGAATAATTTATTATTGATGTGTGTGTTTGTTGAATGCTGTAAGCTCAAGTGGAAAGTATTATAATGAAAATTTCCGCCAAATGAATAAGTAAACACATTTTAAATCCAGTTGCTACAACAACGCGGCACAAACATGACAACACCGGCGCAGGATTAAAACCGGGCAATCCCCATGTTCTGACTTAATTGAGAGGGGTGGGGTGGGGGGGCATTAAAATGCCGCAGGCGGCTTACATGAAGTCAAGTGTAAGAAGAAATCTCGTTTATAAATGGGCATACGAGATATTCAGAGGAACAGGAGTCGCCAGAAGATAGATGGGGGTAGGGGCAATGCTAATGTGAACACCGGCACAATCGCAGTAGTAATGGATCCGATTGAGAAAGACCGGCGATGGACTCCGAACGAAGTTTTGTCCAAAGTTAGTAAAGGCTAAAGAACTAAGAACTATACAGACTCAATATGCACGTTCCTTGAGCTCTCAGGCTGCTAAATGATGAAAAAGAAACACAAATGATTCTTGTTCCTTTTCTGTGACGTTACGAGACAGAGGGCGAGACATTTATTTACAGTATAGTCACAACCGATGACGCCCAGGTTTGGTTCTACGACATTGACACGAAACAATACTCATCTCTTCGGAAAAGATCATGATTCAACCCCAATACAAGGATAAAGTGAGCAAATCAGTAGTCGAATACATGTTTAACACGTTGATGGATCGGCACTGGATGTTGTTGTGTCATTCTGTACCAACCAGAGTCTGAATCAAAGTTCAAATATTCTACTTTAATGTATAAAATTAGAAAAAAATCTTAATACTGCTTTAAAGAATTTGTTATTGAATAGTCTTGTCAAATTTTGATTGTTTTTTTATTTATTTAAATGTTTTGAAAGAGTTCTTATTATGATAATCACCAGGTTCTCAGACATGATCTATTGCGCGCTCTATAAAAGAAAAGACACATTCCATTTCAGTTTTCATCCTACATCATGACAATATCCCAACTCACAGGGCAGAAGCAAACCAATTTGAAATAATCATTCTAGTTTTGAAGTTATTCAGACATAACCCATATTCACCGGAGTTCGCTCCGTGTAATTTCGCCGTTTTTTCCGGAAATTAAGAGACATTTCAACGGGAGGAAGCTTATTTCATTAGAGGCATTAACTACCGACATACACAACCTAATCCGTCAATTGACAGAGGAGTGGTACAGAAGCATTTCGACAGACGGATAGAACGCCAAACGAATCGTGTCGGCCGTAAAGGTGAATAATTAAAAAAAAAATTAATTGACATCTCAAAACATGGAACTTATCTGGATTGATAATCGGTAGATGTAGAAATATAAGCCTATTTCTCGCTGTATGAAGCCATATAGTTATTGAATTATATTTATATAAACTGTAACACTGAATTTGTAATAGAAGTCCACGCTTGCTTTATTCGCTCTCATACATATTACGATACATAATGGCGTCAGAAATATCATAAAATAAAAATGAAATCAAGACAAAGTACAGTAGTTGTGCAAGAGGCACGGGCTTCATGTTCCTTTAACCAACCAACAATTACATCGTCCTAGATAATGTAATAAATTGGTCATGTTGGTATATAGAATGCATTAATGTTAAGGAGTTTATTTGATAATAATTTGAATCTCACTCTCATGTTATGTAATTGAAGCCTTCGCATCTGATAACGCCGATATTTTTAAGACTTTCTTTTTTCGATAAGACCCCTTGAGCCGGACTACGTTTTTACTTTACTACTTCTGTATTCCTACGCGCTTACTATGCAACGGCAAGCTAATTGTTTTTTCATGTATTTAATTTGAGAAACGTCTAAAACTAATATAATATTTTTTTTGTCGTCAGGGTTAGAGTTATAAAAATTGAATCCATTTTTACGCGTTTTATACATGTAGAAAGAATATCAAATTACGCACGGATCAAACATAAAGTCCTTTGAACCTGCGAATTATATTCGATTTGTGCGTAATTTAACATCCGTTTTAATGATGCCTAAAAAACAGAACAAATGAGTTTAATCCTACATTAAATCTGTGTGTCTTAAGGTAAAGCGTCTCTTTGCTATTTTAAGAGTACTCTCTTGTTATCAGAAGCTAAATGGGTGATGTTTATGAAGCTACAGGTTATAGATTGAGGATCTTACATGTATATTCATTTATCATCGAATTAATCAAATGAGTTTAGTGAAATGTATTATACAGGAACACACTTGTTTACGGGTGCAAACCTTGTTCTTTCTCCCGGATACATATCAAAAAGTGAAAGGGTGTTCATACAAGTAATTAGACTGTGGTCTTGCAAGTACGGAAGCATAAACAACACTAAACCTAACGGAAAAACTAATTTACATGTCAGTCGAGTGCATGGTATAGTGTTAGAGCATCGGGCCCGTATTGAAATGTCGTTGATTCGAAACTTTGCCATCACGGTTATGTGTATGATGTCTTTGAACAAGGCACTCAATCCGCATATACCTGGTACTGGTTCTACCCAGTAAGACTTTGAACGTGATTTGTCTAAGATGTAAGAATTTGTTTCACAATCGAAGTTAAATAGTCTAAGTATGATAAACATGTTAATGCATCCACGAGATCTGTAAAATATGAATGTTAAACTTAATCTAATTGTATCTAGTTTTGCTTCGTTTTTTAGAATCAAATTAAAGACTCCCAAGAGCGAGATAATTTTGCTACACATTTACATATTTATCGTCACTTGTATTGCATCAAAACGCCATAACGCATTAACTATCATCGTCTTCTCTAATGTAATTTGGGATTATTTGAAATTGTCAAAATGCAAATAGGACACGTTGTCATGATGGCATGGGCGAATGCCTGTGACATAATTGTATTATAAGACATATCAAAGGCTTAGAGCAGAACTAGTACATCTTCCTTCTTAGTCGATATTCAGATAGACTAGTTTTGCGAAAGCTCAAGACTTCTGGCGATGAGATAGAAAATTATACCTAAAGGGAACAAAAACGTATAATTTTGTAAGCTGTCAAACTGTCAAAATATGTTTGTCGTTAACAGCAGCAGAAGTTTTTTTCTGAACCAATTAAGATCAACTACTATATGTGATTGTTCCAATGGAGTAAAACATGTGAACACTTCGTTTTTTCGATGAAGTCATTACAGAAATATGACATGTTTCTCCTTCATATTTATTTTATTGATTACAATTGCCGTACTCTATACGTCTCACTACACAGTTACGCACATTTTTCCCACGGTAACATGATTCTTACGGTTAAAACAAGGCTTATGTTAATTGGTTTTGAAATATTTTCAAAAAGGTTCATAGCAGCTGTGATTTCTTGCTGTAGATGAGTAGAGCAAAAGTTGGTATAGCATATACTGCAATAAGATATCACTGGTATTAAAAAAGTGACTTTTATAGGATTTCGACATATGCATGTATTTATGAGCATTTGAGGACTTCTTTTTCAAAAAATCTCAGGGTGTCACTGCACCCTCTTTTTTTAAAAAAAAACAAACAATGTGGTCAACCTACCAGTTATTGTGCATTTTTATGTGGGTTTACATTCCTGCTATGAAAAAAAAATGAGAATTTTTTTTTGTGGAATTCTTTTTTTACCATGGAAATCTTAGACGTTATTTTATATAGAAAAAAGAACAAAATTCAACTGTGTAGTGAGACCTTATATGTTATTTGTTAAACTGTAGGGGGATGGCTGAATCTAATGTTGGAAAAACTTGTGGCCCAAACCAATTTCTTTTAAAAATGTATGTAAATAGAAGTACAATATGTTTAAACCAGAATAAACAGCAGAAGCTACCAATTCCTTTTCTATTCGTGAAATGACAATATTTACTTGTCTTGTAATACGTCACTACTGTCTTTATCACTAAAATGATATATGGTGGTGTTTGAATAGATTATATATTTTCCTTAACTAAATAAACTGTCAAGAACTTGCTAATTATGTGTATACTACGGGTACCTTGACAAAATGATAATAAAATATATTTTGTAATATAGTGTTTTTAGGTTCTAGATACAGTTAAAAAGCAGGCGTTTGAAATACACGGGTTAATGAAAATAAATAAATAAACCGATTTTTTTAACTTTCTAATTTGACAGTGATATTACTATGTGCAAATACTTTTATATCTTTTTTCATATTCACCTTTGTTTGAGAAGAATGAGATGAATTTGAACATAAATTAAACACTTTGTGTTAAATTAATTGAAACAAAGTGTTACCTTATAAACAGTTACCATTTATTAAGATGTGTTGGAATAAATCAATCCATTTCTGTAACAGCATATTTGTGTATGTAATTAAGCATGCAATTATGTAAAATCGTTAAAATGCACTTAAAATCACTGTTTATACAATAATGTTCTCATTACCATGGGCAATATTGCCTATTTGCATGTTGCAAGTAAACGAAATTCCTCCAGCAAAAATACAGTCATTACATTCACATTTATTGTGTTATTTCCAATGTTAACTGAGCAAGTTGAAGAAACTCCAAAACCTAAGGGTGTCGCTTTAAGACATGTACTAAAATGAACAGCTAATATTCCAGTTATTATCTCTTATAATAATATCATAAACTTAGCACTCGGTACAGCATTGCGGAGATGTTACACTAAAGGTCGTTAAAATGTCACCTTGTACTTTCCCAGAGTTGTTATTATTTATGGTCATTTCTGTCTTTTTGGATTGATTTATTGAATATTTAGCGTCATATTTATGCCATCGAGGGCTATAAGACGATCAGTTAACCTACCACTGTTTCCTGGGATCCTGAATGGTTAACCAGTATTCGAGAACACCCTCCGCAAACACTTGTAACTTTCCCACTAGAATCAGCGGTGAGAGATGAAGATAATGAGACACAATGTCGTATATCAATCATAACGGAGACTGTTGCAGGGCGGGGATTCGAACTCACGACCTCTGAATTGATAGCAAGACGCTTTACCGACTGAGCTAATCGGACCCAGCTGTTTATAACAGAACCAAAATGAAAATGATACTCAGGCTTCTTGGAATCAGGCCGCTCGTTTACCTTTGCTTAAAGAAATATTACCGCTACGGTTGGGGTTTGGGACTGTGCTCACAAGGGATCCTTTTCATGTAACATATATTTTGTGTACAATATTGAAAACAATATTGTTTTGTAAAAATATAAAGTTATGAGATAATAGTGGCATAACGGTTTGTCACAGTGTTAATGTAACTATATGTATGTTCACAAGGATACCAAGCATTCAAAGAAAATAACCACCACAACGGCATAAACATATCCAATGTATATAAAAATTACATATAGTGCATCACATATATAACATAGACCACCATCTTGGAAGGGTTAGTTATAAAAATCGCCACTGAAGAGGTTAGACTTGGTAAACGAGTGCATATCAACATCGCTCTTTTCCATCACATCATATTCTGAGATTGTGTAAATAAAAGAATCCCGGCCAGACTATTCTCTCACAAACACGACAGCATGCAAATGTCTATGGTGTTAACTTATTTCTCCCATATTTAATATTAAAAAACAGTGTAAGAAAGGCGAAGTCTCATGATACGATCTGTTACAGCATTTAATATAAGTTATTTAGAAGAATATCGATGTTGTGTAATAGAAAACAAATGTACTCTCCTTTCGACCTGACTTCTGGTGATTAAGCATAGAAGAAGCAAGGAAGTGTCCGCTTACCGAAGAATATTCAATAAATTGTGCATTTTATGTAGTACTTTTTGTAGTAAAATTATTATCAACAGGTTAAGTTGGTCAAGTGAAATCTACATTAGTAAGTATGTATAAAAATCATTTTATAATAATATACTGAGGGAAGCCAAACTGTAACGAATATACCGGATGTGCATATAGCTACAATTTACTAAACTGACGTGAGAGGGACTATCACTTCGCACAGCGGCGTTGTTTGTCCAAGTAAATACAATGTAATACAATGTAGTATTTACTTAAAGACCGTTCGTTTGTCTAAGTAAATACAATGTAATATAATGTAGTGTTTACTTAAAGACCATTCGGTTGTCAAGGGAAATTGGAGGCCCTGGAAACAATATCGATCGCTGATTATCGATTTGTTTGACTGATAGCTCGTGCCAGGTAAATTTGACAAGCACTAAGGATTTTAAAGAGCCAGTGATTGTTAAACTGTTCTGGATTCAATACTATTAAAACTTGATAAATAACAGAGTAGTGTATAATTTATGAAGTAATGAATAAATAGATTATAAAACACAAAATTATTTAAAAATCGATTGCTCATATTACAAAAAAATATTCTTAATTTACAATAAAGTTTGATATATTTACTTATAAAGAAAATCAAAGAAAAGCAATTTATACATAAAACTACATACATTTATCCACGTTTTTGTTCCTCTTTATTCTGTTAATAGTTCATGCATAAATTTCTTTCTGATGTCTTGCATACGGTGAAAATCACATTATTGATATAACAAAAAAAGCTTTAAAATACTTTTGTACAACTTAAATCAATTTTAATATGTGCCGCAAGCAATCAATCAGTTGCCTTGAGCAGCCATTAGTTATCGTAAACAAAAAGTGGGTATTGTAAGTAGCCAATAAGCGGCAGTTAGCAGGCAATCGGTTGGATTAATCAGACAAAGTGGTTACAAGAAAGGTTTGTTTTTTTATAAACATATATAATTTATTGTTATAATAATTTTTTTTAGAATTCCTTCACTCAAAATATTTGAACAAATCAGTCATATACCTAGATATAAATTAGCTGCTCTGAATTTATAATTCAGATATTCCATGTTTTGTGTAAATATTGAGAATAATTAAATTTTTAAATTGTATTTGATAGCAAGCATATCATTTATCTCGAAAACATAACATAAATTCATCAGGAAACACACACACACACACACACACACACACACACACACACACACACATATATCTACCGAATCAGGTCTATCAACCCTTAATGAAATAGCAGGGAATTATATGTCCCACAATTCATAGCAATTGAAAGCTTACTCAACTGTGACGTCAGTCAAACTTTCAATTGCAGCAACTGACCAATCAACGTGCTCAAATGTGGCTTTCCCAACATTGTTATTCCACGGACCCAGTCGGGAGAGCTTGGTCGGTTCTGCAGGCTAACTGGGTGACGCAGCATTTAGGTCAGAGTTTCTCATTATTCCACAGTTAAAACGTTCAGGATGATAACATTTTTTGAAGATACTTTTCCATTTATTTATCAATGTAGGCGCTTTGAATTATTTATTCAGGAATTCGTGTACACATTAAAATTCCGACAAGATATATGTTTAAAGCCTTTCAATGTTACAGTCCCAATAGGTCCAATAATACAAAAGTCATGAATATCGTACTTAATCCAATGATGAAGTATAACCGAAACAGTATAATACAAAACAAAAACTAAGCGTATATGCCCAACAGGATACGTAGTGTTCAAACAACACATCCACCACAACACAATATATGAAATAGCTGAATAACTGGCAATATTAATAGAACTTCACAATACTTTGGAATTGGTAACGGTAAACCGTGAATAGGCGAATTTTCGATAAATGTCTCATTGACAACTTTATTAGAGTTTTCCGTCCTAGTAGTTTTGGTATAAGCATTCGGTAAATGGTTTGTCCGGATATAGCTACAGTATATTAAATCGAATTTTCCAACAACATTTTTGAATTATGAAAATGTGAGTATTTGTACTCATGCACTTTTTTTCATTGCTTACATTTCTCATTTGAGCATCATAGTATACATATGGGTTTCAGCAAGCTAAGTCTTACATGTGCACACTACATATTACCAAGCTGTTTTCACTTCACAATGTCTTAAGAACACCGGTAAGGAATAAAATTTTGTGTTTTGCAAAATAAAACTAAATCAGAAACTAACTAACACTATGAAAATAAATGGCGAAAACGCTTTGCAGAAATCTGCAATTCATAGATGGTACTAAAGATTCGGCGATGGCGTCAGTAGTTAACCAACGAGCATGGAAAAAGGTAGACGTCCTGCAACGTCAAAGAACGCTAGAATCATTTCTAGAGTCATAACGATTCTAGATTGGAATAGACGCATAAGTGTTACAGATTAAGAAACTTTACTGGATAGTTTAACGGGAAGTGCCTTTTCTAGTATAACGGATCTTTGAAAATGCGTAGCGTTGCAGCAGGGTTACTTTCAAGCAAAACACGATTTTTAAAATAATATGGTAAATGTGGTATGAGATATCTAACTACAATAGTGACAGTTCAGTTGATGAGACGTGCGATCCTAAAACAAACAAATGTCATCAGTTTGGAAAACACCGGCATCCCAATCACCAAAGAAGCTCAGCGAAGAAGCAGTTTTGTGCCAATTCTATGACGTGGGAAGTTTCTTGACTTATGATAATCCTATAGGCACTACAATCAACTTCAACTACTATTCAAAGGCATGCACAACACAAACTTTATTATTCATACTTTTTTCTGTTTGTTTGTTAAACTAATTATTTGCGGGCTGTTTTATAGTTGTAAAACTATGTGAACTTAAAGTAGCGTAATTTGAGAATGACATGACGTTAATTAATTAAACCAATTATGACGTTGATCCGGCCACACTTGGTAAGCGTTGTCAATATATATACACGTGGTGTCAACACAATGCAATCCAAATCTGCAGTCAGGTCCACTGCAATCGGCCAACGTTGACATCCGTTATAGTCATCTAAAATAAGTTGAAAAATGATGGAAAATATAATTTAACAGGTTTTGGCGTGTTGCTAGCCGAGCTTTATGCTTAAGACATAGCCCTGCTAATGTCAACATGATAAAGCTTCGCAGTCATTTCCGCCGTCAAAGTGGTTATACGCAATAGCTACTTTTTTTATTCCTCGAATTCCATATTTCATGTATTGCATAAAATAAACGCTATAAAAATACGAATCCAATTGTGTTGGCGGATGATGATTGTTTATTAAAACCTGGCTTTTCGTACTTTTTTGTACTTTGATTTCCTAAAATACTCAACTGTATACAAAAATGGAATATTATTCGAAAACAACCATGTTTAAAGGATTCTCTTTTAACAATATCTAAGTAAATAAGGTTTCCCTTTGAATATATCCAACGCAATGTCAGTTTTGATATTTTGATAAAAAAACAGTAAAGGTTAATTTGCTTTTCTTCATTGAGATGTATTTGTCAATTTCAGAAGTGTTGGGAGAGAGATATTGTTAGATTCTACATCGGGGACTGTGAAATATTAATGAATAAATTATAAACCTCCACACGGAACATGTGTCATCAAGCAGGCAATTATGGCATTCCAGAATATAGTTGCTTTCTGGGCACGTACATTTGAACAATCCCTTAGCTCACGGCAATGATCACCCTGGACAAATGCTACAAATAAAAATTTATATTCTACTTAATACTTCGCCAATATATTTCGTCTGGTCTGGATTTATTTGTTATAAAATGTCCCATTGGTACCCACGGGTATAGAATCACTAGACTACACCAATCCTTGCTGGTTACAGATATAAATGATCACTTTACTTGAGATATAGATGTATGTTTTCTCTGCTGGTTCTCAATATGCATGTACTTACTTTTGTTGATTTCGTAAATTTAAAATAAATAAAAAAAACAACTATATATTTTTTTCTGATCCATTTCTGGTTTAAATACAAATGTGCTTAACGCTGTATTTTGTAGTAAATTAATTGTTTGTTGCTCCAAATAGGACTGTGTCAGATAAACCTGATATGTATATATATATATATATATATATATATATATATATATATATATAAAAAATAATAGTTAGTATGTTAATTGTATTCCAGCACATATAGGCCTCTGGCCCATCATGCAAATATACAATAATAAAATACATAAACATGACCAAACACATGTACGTACACGTATAATAGTGTTCATAGTATAAAGTGATTTACGTATTATTATACTAGCTAGACTATAACCATACATTTATATTAAACTATTCCGTTTTTCGAAAATCCTATACAGGAACCTCGCAAATTTGCATATGTGCAGATTTATCATCGTTCGTTTAGTTCTGTTATACGGAATATGGTTTTGGGCATAGAATTGCCAACTGATAGTCCGTTTCCCCAGAGGTCATGGTATTGGATATTTTCAAAAAAACAGGATTTCCTACTTTAATACAGATCAACATGTACATTGATAAAATGATTTTTTAACTTTGCTCCTCAACAGCAAAATATTTTAACATAAGGTCCTCCGCGACCGTGTGGTCAAAAGCGCCGTCACAGTATCTTTTACCTCTCACCACTAGGTCGTAGGTTCAAGTCCAACTAGCTCCAAAATCTTTATGTGAGAACGTTTGTCAGTTACTTGCGGAAAGAACGGTGTTCTATTCTGTGGACCTACTCCACCCATAAAACTGTATATGGCTTATATAACCTGAAATGCGTTGAAAATGGCGATTTACATTATATAACATAACAACGTACATATATATCATATAAGTGTTTTAAGGCAAATTACGAGTTTTGAAAAGGAGTGAGTTATTTTCAAAATAAAGTTTGTATAATATGTTCCATTTGAGACGTGTACAAATATGTGTCATTGTTCTTCACAATATTAAAATCTAATGTAAATGAGGCATTCAAATGACCAAGCAACAACCACAGCTCAACCAAATGGAACACTGACAACTAGAACGTTTTCAATTAACCAAAGTTTGCTATTTATTTCGTTTGATTGGCTTGTGATCTTGCAACGCATCTTTTTAACAGGTATTTTGGACTAGTAGTCTTACATGCTGTTTGGCGATCATATAAATTCGCCAACGTACTCTGTCTCTTATTTTACAATGTTGGGTCCAATGGAATCATCGAATACATTCAGGGTTGCTTAATAATAGACTGGTGCTAAGGCCGGTGCTATTTCGCGTGACAGGTGCTGCATATTTTATTACCCCTCATGACCAGATTCAATAAAACAGAGTCCGCCAGATACTTCCTTTGTTTGCGGTCTGTACTTTCAAGAGACCCTTTTATCAGACTATCTGAACGGTCAATGGCAAAAATTATCACTAAGTAACGGAAATCCGATTCAACGTGTATCCAATCTCGCACTACTTTCCTCGTCGTAACATCACAGAACAAGATAGCGTAAATAAAAGTAGACCCGACAGAAAATGCTTTGAGAAACGTGGCAACATTTGCATTCGTAGTGCAATATAAAACCCGCAGCACAGACGTTTGAAAACCGGATAAAGAGAATCGTTATTGTCATTAATAATAATCTTCAAACTCACGATTGCTTGCCACGCAATGTTTAATATTTTAATACTTTAAAGCGTTTTCTTTGTGAGACATGCACTTGGAGCAGCTCTTGATAATGTTTTATTGTTGTTCAATTAAAGTTATTTGATATCAAAATATTTACTTTCTTGACACAAACATTTGTAGTTGTAATTGATCTAACGCCAGAGCGATTGTCGCTCCGCCCGCTTGCCACGTTGTTTGTCCTACATTATAGTGTGTTTACTTGGAGATGGCTCGCTTGTCTAAGTAAAATGGCGGTAAAGTATCGAGCTCTAATTGGAATATCGATTTTGTATTAAGAGTCCGCGTCAGGTCAATTTGAATACCATCATAGTACATCTCTGTTTGGTTTTACAATGCCAAGTTTCGTCAATGAAAATTTTACTTTTGAATAGTGTGTAGGGTCTGTGTGTATATAAATAAGGCTCATCTAACAATTGTGTTACTTTGTGGTTATTTTATGTTCAACAGTTGGAATGTGTTCTATGATGACAGTTATTTGAAAGAAGTACTCAGGTTATTCACAACTTTCTGATCAGAGATTTGCATGTTCTACTTGGTTTATGTCCCTTTCAGGGACGGGTTTGCTTACAGCCGCTCAAAAGTGACTAGGCTGCGAAGTTTTATTACCTTGTTGTATTGACTGTTTGTGTTTTATGGTTACTAAATTTATATATTGAATGTTTGCTTTAACAGATTTTAGATAACCTTTTTGAATACTTTTACACTATCGTCTACAAATTTTTTTTAATAAACATCGCGATATACATGCTATGAGGTTGTTTTTTTGCATGTTTTAACTAAAAAAATTAAATCAAGCCCTAACTATATCCATTGCATTGCCACACTACTGTTGTAATTATTGTACCAAGTAAAGTCGCTATTATCTTAGACGCATTCTCGGTGCTTCGAAGTGATCAGGTATGTGTTACTTCAAAGTGCCTTCTCGCTGCGTGTCTTTCATATTAGTGAAACTAACAGCATGGAAAGGTAATGACATGTTTATCTAATTCATATATTTAATCCAGGACTTATGTAGTTATTCAGCAACTGAAATTTTACATATCATTAGCTATGGAAATATAATAATTTCAGCATTTAGTGGTGAAAAATGGCAAAATTTGGAAAAGTTGCGCAGGCTCTCTCAATTAACGTTTCACTAATAACACAGTTATGCCCCGCACAGTGACAAGATTCTTACGTTTAAAAGAAGGTCCTTTGTAATTTGGTTTGGAATATGTTCAAAATGGTGGTGATTGTGATTTCTTGCTGCAGATCAGTAGAGCAAAAGCTGGAATAGCATATACTGTAATAAGACATCACTGATGTTGTAAAAATGAATAAATGTATCTATGGGCATTTGAGGACTTCTTTTTTTTTTTAAATAAATCTAATGATGTTACTGTACCCTACTTGATATAAAAGCTGGTAAAATTACCAGTTGTTTTGCATTTTATGTGGGGATACATGCCGCTATGAACAAAAAACTTCTATGAGGATATTTTTACCGTCGAAGTCCAAGCCCTTATTTGATATTAAACAAACAACAGAATCCAATTGTACAGTGAGTTGTTTAAGGCTGCAAGTCTCTATCACATCGACAGAAGCAGGGCTATGTCTGCGGCATGCAACCCGGCTACAATTGACATTGTACGTATTTATATGTTCAGCAGTTGTAAAGAAAAGTGCATATAATATAACTGCGGCAGGTAGACAATCAATGTGCTGTGTATAACGATGTTTTATTTTGTACGACTCTTACATTAGCGACACTTCTGGTTTCTCATTTCTAGAAGTACCATTTTATATTCAAATGTAGACTTCAAAGGAATGAGACGATACTCTAAGGAAAATTAAACATTGAATATAACAAAAGTTATACACCATAAGGCAGTCGTATCGTTAAGAATTTTAGATATAGACAATTTATATGAATTCCATGACGCTGCCTTTGTCGTTATGACTTTGTAGCGATTAAACGATACTTAATTTTCGTTTCTATTATAATAAATTTTAAACAAGTAATTCCGTTATTGAATTGTTATCCTGCGTCTTTGCCAGACACATTCTCATTATATGAATATGCGTAAATATTGAAAATGAATCTGATACTGGCGGCAAAATTGCATCACATAATAATAGATACACAACGACTTAAAAAACGTCAGTAATCTTCTAATATGGATAAAACTAAAGGAGGAGTACAGAGATTTAGTAAAAAGGAAAATGGAAAATGGGAATTACTTACAATAAATAAATATCTGATTGGAACTCACAGAAAATATTTGAATTACTTGATGCCGATACCGGCCATAGTAGATTTCTCTATATTAGGGTATATTGTTATAAGGTCCTAGCTTCCTAAAAATACTCCATTAAAATAAAAACTAATGTTTCTCTGATTTTCACTACACAATATATTGACTGATTTATTTAGTGAAACATTATTTATTTAATTTGATAAAAATAATCTTGCTATTCTAGACTGATAATTTCCTTTGTGTGATTATAGCGTCATACTCATATAAAGTAATTATGTTTACGATCAATATGTCATTGACATTTAAAGCATGTCGATTTTACGACGAGGTAAGTGCGAGGTTTGGTGCTCACGTTACCCAAGTTTAAACTCCCCAGTGGCGTTCTATGCCACTTAAGCGTTCCGAGACGATGGACGTTTTTACAACTTCTTTTCTATTTAATGCACTAACTATATTATGTTCTTACATTAAATGTATTTGATGTGTGTTTCTATCGAATGCTGCGGTTTTATACATGCATATAAAGAGATTATTGTTTCTAAACTTATAATTTTACTACAATCTGTCAAGTTTGATGTTTAATATAGATCCATTAAGATAAATCGTTGTTAATGAAAGATTAGCCCATTTTCCAATATTTGAGCTTCTACGAACATGTGATCACAATTTGATTAAACTGTGCCAAATAACCCATAAAAGTGACAATTTTCCAACTAACTTGATTTAATACACTTTTTTCGTATCTTAAGCTTTATTGGAAGAGATTCAGAGGATCACATTGTAATTGGTCTGATCCCAGATCTTCAGCCATACTTCTTATAGGAATGTGCTTCTTGTTCCGTCAGAGATAACATTTTTAATCCCCAATTTTATCCCCAACTGGAATCCCCAATTCAAGTCACTCTATCTCCAACGTAGTTACATTGATTAATTCTGACATGTGAACATTAAAGTCTTGAAATTCCGGTGCCATATTTGTAGTCAGATGTGTAAATTTCCTTAGAATTGTATAATTCAAGAAATTGGGTTTTCAGCTACTGTATTATCGTTTTCTTCATCCGACGTGAAATGCCCATCCTTGATATATGCATAGCAGTATGTTATTTGATTATGTCATGCATATTCAATACTTTACGACAATGAACTTATAACGGAAACCTATCTTACTCAAATCCCGGATTGTGCTTTTTATTTAGCATTGCATCAATACTCTATTAGAAAAAGATGAAATTCTATTATTATTTTAAAGTGCGGTAAACGTAATTGGTTAAGTTCTATTTTATTTACGTTAACGTCCGTCTTTTAGACTTTATCTGACATTTTAATCTATTTCAAACAATTTCAGGAGGAAAACTATCACTTCAATTGCTATAATGTAATTCGAAATGAATGAGAATCATTTTGTACAAGAGAAGATATCCTGCTATTCAACTATTTAGTTTTCTTCCTGCTCTAAAACACTTACGATGCGTGTATTGATAATTGTTTTTAATACATCTTTGATATCTCCTTTCCTGCAATCATAAGCTTACTTTCCATACATAAATCATTTATTTTAACTTATTGCAAACCCGTCTGTAATAAGAGATTTATTAATTTCATTTACTCCAATATTATTTCACATTATATATACATATATATATATGTGTGTGTATTTCAGTATAGCTCTTATGAAATAACAAAATAATTTCTCACTTTAAGGTATATCTCTTTCCCCCGGTCATTCTCCAGTTTTAAAGGGGGCAGTTTTTTTGTTACACTTTTAAAAGTAAAAAGTATTATTTTTTTATTGCTTTGAGTTATAACTGTGTATGTTTCAGGGTTTTTTTAAAAGCAATTGTAAACAGTATTCCATTTAGTCGTCTTGTAGAAAATATGTAATATCTTATTTCGAAAATACTTTTGATTAAATAAATATCTCGTTTGTTAAAATCACAACCATAAAACACAAACAGCATTTGTAAATCACTTTTGTAACATTGTTAGGTGCTGTTGTTACAGCCTAAACACTATCCTGACTTTATACTGGACTGCGATTAGTTACACGTTTGTTAATGTAAGCGAACATATTTCACTTAACCTCAAATTAGCACACAGTACGCGATAAATTTAGGGAAATCGACAGACACTTTCGCGACATATTTTGCTGGAAACTGGCTCAATATCAAATTAGCACACAGTATGCGATAATTTTAGGGAACCAGGCACTCACTTTAACGGTGCTGAACGCAGTCTAAGTTTAAGTCAGACACTTGGTCAACACTAATATTGTCAACTGATGAAATAAATAGGTGAATGGTATTTACAGTACTATCCTTTTATTTAATTTTATATTAGACATTATGGGACTTTAACTGTTGTACATGTTAGATTCAGTATATTAAACATATATCAACATTTGCAATGTAGTTCTATTCCTTAGTGTGTTCATGTGGAATACCGTAATAGGAGACATTATAGTTATGCATTTATTATTGATATAAACAGAACAACATCGATAATAGATATATATTTGAATGGAGATTTTACAGGTCAGACATTCAATTCACTGGTTTTGTCATATACTTATATAAAACACTGTGCAAAAACATCTTATGGGAAATACATTTATTTCTGGTGCTCTCATAGTAGGTCCTTAATAGATAGAAATGATACATTTATAAAAGTGGGCATACGATCATGACGTTTAATCAGATGATGAAGGTAAAGGAATGATCTGACCCTGTACAGTTTTATGATGAAGGTAAAGAAATGATCTGACCCTGTACAGTTGTATGATGAAGGTAAAGGAATGATCTAACCCTGTACAGTTGTATGATGAAGGTCAAGGGATGATCTGACCCTGTACAGTTTTATGATGAAGGTAAAGGAATGATCTGACCCTGTACAGTTTTATGATGAAGGTAAAGGAATGATCTGACTCTGTACAGTTTTATGATGAAGGTAAAGGAATGATCTAACCCTGTACAGTTGTATGATGAAGGTAAGGGATGATCTGACCCTGTGCAGTTTTATGATGAAGGTAAAGGAAGATTTGACCCTGTACAGTTTTATGATGAAGATACAGGAATGATCTGACCCTGTACAGTTTTATGATGAAGGTAAAGGATGATCTGACCCTGTACAGTTTTATGATGAAGATACAGGAATGATTTGACCCTGTACAGTTTTATGATGAAGGTAAAGGAATGATTTGACCCTGTACAGTTTTATGATGAAGATACAGGAATGATCTGACCCTGTACAGTGTTATGATGAACGTAAAGGATGATCTGACCCTGTATAGTTTTATGATGAAGGTAAAGGAATGATCTAACCCTGTACAGTTGTATGATGAAGGTAAGGGATGATCTGACCCTGTGCAGTTTTATGATGAAGGTAAAGGAATGATTTGACCCTGTACAGTTTTATGATGAAGATACAGGAATGATCTGACCCTGTACAGTTTTATGATGAAGGTAAAGGAATGATCTAACCCTGTACAGTTTTATGATGAAGGTAAAGGAATGATCTGACCCTGTGCAGTTTTATGATGAAGATAAAGGAATGATCTGACCCTGTGCAGTTTTATGATGAAGATAAAGGAATGATCTGACCCTGTACAGTTTTATGATGAAGATAAAGGAATGATCTGAACCTGTACAGTTTTATGATGAAGGTAAAGGAATGATCTGACCCTGTACAGTTTTACCTAAAATATGATATGTATATAGAATCAAGTAATGGTGTTATACAAGAACGACAGGACGGAAGATTGTATCATGTTTGGTATCTGACCCTTTATAGATTTGCTAATGATGTTGTATATAGAATCCAGTAATGTTGTACTACAAGAATGACAGGACGGAAGATTGTATCATGTTTGGTATCCGACCCTACATAGATTTGCTAATGATATGCTGTATATAGAATCCAGTAACGTTGGAATATTGTATCATGTTTGGTATCCGACTCTACATTGATTTGCTAATGATATGCTGTATATAGAATCCAGTAACGTTGTTCTACAAGAACGATAGGACGGAAGAGTGTATCATGTTTGGTATCCGACTCTACATAGATTTGCTAATGATGTGCTGTATATATAATCCAGTAACGTTGTTCTACAAGAACGACAGGACGGAAGAGTGTATCATGTTTGGTATCTGACCCTACATAGATTTGCTAATGATGTTCAGTATATAGAATCCAGTAACGTTGTTCTACAAAAACGACAGGACGGAAGAGTGTATCATGTTTGGTATTTGACCCTACATAGATTTGCTAATGATGAGTTTGATAAAGCCACCAACAATATTATTTCGCCTGCTTTTACAGTTAAAATTAAACATTTTAAAGAAGGAATTAAGGACGTTCATTCCCAAATCTGCTATTTTTTTGTTTCATTTCAATATCAATGACAAGGATTGTAAATCCAGAATTGTAACAATTTGTGTAAAAATGTGTTTTGATATATTGGGCACTACGCTTGCCATATGCTGGATTTCTTAATTATATAACAATATACAACGATGTTTATAACAAATTCCAGCAACTTTTTTAAATTGTCAACATAATTTTTACCGCTATTACAAATCATGTTTAAATAGACGTTGATAAGGTTATGAATGAGAATTTGTGTATGAATCTTCTTTTTGTCTTTATAAATTCGTACCAGACAATATCTAGCCTCATCTACAATTACGTTCACATTTTCAACTTAGTACACTATGCTATTTAAAAAAAACTTACTGTAGCATTTTAGAAGACGTTTGTCAGAGAAAAACTATATTTCTACCAATTCACATTCCTAACAAAATGTGCTGAAATTTAACAGTTTCATCTGTGAGTTTTCCGGGGAGTTTGTGAAACACTTATTTAATAATATCTATTTGATACGATTTAACCGTGTATAGACGCATTGAGGGCATTCCTATAGTAAGCATTTGTTCAGCTCTTGGTCGAGACTTGAATGCCTTTAAAATCACCTATATACCGTTAAGATATCCATAATATTGAGTTGTTAGTAACCTGTTATCATTATGTTTAGATAAACAAATGAAATTCTACACCTGCATTTCCTTATTTAAATAACTTTATAAATACTAACAAATAATAATACAAACAAATATCAAAGCATGAGATGATGTTCTCTATTTTTTATTCTCCTTTTTTGATTAAAGATGTACCCCAAAGCTACAATAGTTCTTATTCGTTTTGCTTGATGAAGAAGAAGATTTTTATCAATGTATCTCTACTTAGTATCAAGCTAAGCCCTTATTGTCTGTATATACATATATATAGTGTAGTTTTTTTAATATCATATATAGTTATTGTACATATTCTTTTGGGTGGCTATGTTCAGTCTGTCATATATTTCCTGAATTTGAACTTTTTAATGAAAACATATTCCACTGGGCCTCTTGTTTTGTTTTCTTATTGTTGTATCCTTGAATGTAGACTTCTTATTAACATCCCTGTCAATGGTTGGTTTCGTGTAGTTTTTTTGCAAATATTGCGTTGTCACAGTATAGCATCAATCGATGATCATCAGACTTAAAGTTCATCTAAACTCCGACAGAGTAAATGATGTTCATACTCATGTTATGTTAGCGGAGCATTCATTTATGAGTAGAAACATCCATTTAGAACGTGCATCAATAACATTGTAGCTGTTATTGTAGATGTCGCCTGCTTCAATCTTTAAGTAGCAGTCAGTTTAAAAATGGTGTACACACAAATATGCACATGGAAAACTTGGATGAGTTGACTGTTACTTAATTTTAAATTTTGAAATGAAAGTCAACAAAATCGTCAAAACGGTAATATGAAAGTAAAAGATTTTTATTTGTAATTTTTTATTTCATTGTAACAGTTTAACAATATCAGATGTAAAGAAGCACATTATGATATAATATATACAAAATTCAATATTTTTACATTTGTAAAATTAAGGGTAAACTTTCCAAGTCTTTTAGTGAATTTGTTAACTCCGTTTCTTTATATAGATATATTTTGTTATTGATATCAAATAAGTTATACAATGAGTATATATACCATATTGTTTCATTATGTACTAACATTCAAAAAAAGTAAAAAGGGCTTTACGTTCAGTGAAATATCGCTTGCGTTTTTTTTTCCGGAATTCTACGGTCAGTGATAGCTAAATGGTTGTTTTTAAACAACATTACAAAGTATGACACTTTCATTCATAAATTTGTTTTAAATTACAATAGTTAAATATGTTATGAAAAGTAAGCGTTTGTTTTGTAGAAGGGAATTCTCTAGATAATGTGGACAGAAACAGAGTGTGTATAGTAGAGTCGAACCATTGAAAACTTAAAATTTATAATTGTAAGTTTATCTTTAAAAATGTTTAACAGTATAATGAAATAAATGACATAGCGTGATTTTGTAACGTCATTTTACATATGATATTTTGGTGCATGGTTCCACATTCATTTTAAGTATTTTAGCATTTATAAATATCGATACATGATTAAATTGTTTTTACACTCGTTTCTTACTTTATGGAACTCATTATGAATAAATCTGATTTAACAGTAAAAAGTCATGTTATAATTGAACATTTTCATAATCTTACATTGCAATCTAGTTGGTACTTTAAGCTTGAAACTAGGCAATTCATTGAACGGAACTATAGCAAATCCATCGTAAATTTATAATTGATTAAAAAAAGATGTGTTACACCCTTAATCATTTGAAATGTTAAACTAATGTGGACTGCCCGTAACTTTTATCACAATATTGACAATTAAACATTTGACGTCTGAACTTTTGAATATCTTAAGATTCCGTCAAATATCAGCACGAGGCAAACTATTGGTATTTAACATTATCTTCGCTTTAATATAAAACACGATCTATCACCGATTTCTTCAATAATTGATTCTCTAACAGTCTAATCAATCTATAAAGAACTAACTTCGTTTCGTCTTTGCGTGTAGGTTATACATTTTTTCGATAATCAACTTGTAAAAATAAATAGGCAATTTCAATAATTGTCTAAATATAGTGAAAGTAATCAATGTATCATGGAACGACCGCTAAAATTAGAACTATAAATCAAATCGTTATATAACAAGAATGTAACTATGCACAGTTCACAGATGCAATCACATTTCACGCCATAAACCAATTAATTATATATTCCGATGCATTACAGACTGTTTGGAATACAGGCAATTTAAAACCGGTCTAATTTAGATCTTGGATTAATTGTGACTCTAGGAATTCTTTCTGGAATTGAAGTGCTTTTATATTATAACTCTTATTAAATCATTGATCGATGGGTACTGTTGCTTTTTCAGATCGCCATACAAGATATGCTCGTCACATAATCTTGTTTTCATATTTTTGTGATTAATCCACGTCATACCGAGTTCAGTATTTTACTGCAATAAATCATCAAATAACATTCGGTAAAAGGAAATCCATTAAAGATTTAATCTTTAATCAATTTTAATCTGTCTACTTCTTTAACAAATCGGTCCAGGATTGGAGTCACGCTTTCTGGTACATACTCTGACGTGTATCTTATATTGAGTCCCGCTCGCTCCAAAAACTTTATAATTATTTATGAGAAAGTTTCCAGTTACTCGCAGAAAGACGTTAGTTCTACTCAATCTGACTCAGTCTGAGGTCTTCCTCCACCAGTAAAACTGGATATGCCATATATAACCTGATATGTGTTGAAAATGGCGTTAAACTTCATTAAAAAAAGTCACCCTTTACGCGTAATATTAAATAATTAAAGGGAAACATGAACAGTTTGGGCTATTTTCACATAACAATTTAAGAAAATTACACAAAACATATATTCCAAATCCATCGATTTATAATCAAATGTCATGTACTACACAAATAAATATAATATTTTACAATTATGTGTGCACCAGAGGACGTATAAAAACATAACAAAAGCAACAACACCGCTAACAAAAAGTTAAAATTGATACAAAGTCAGATCATATATTACAAACAGGAGACGTAACATTTAAAAGAAACAACCAACAAAACACAACTAATATAAGGAATTATCTAACTATTGATAAACACTATACAGACATAGACCAGTATTACAGCAGGAATAACCGTCTTAAAACGACGCAACCTTGCTCTATCCTCATATCATTAGACCAGACGGTGTAAACAGTGTTATTTCCTCCAGATTAGTCCTTAACAAATTCGGCAGCATATTTTATTATTTACAGTAGTGTTATAAATGAGTAGGTGAATCTTTCAGCACGCAAAAGCAACCGTATATCTCTATGAACGAGAGAAATCATCATAAATACGAAATGGCGGCCATAAAAAAGAAGGAGACATTAACTGAGATTACGTGTATGGTCAAATTGCTAGTTTGATGTCCATCATCAGACATACGTTAGACATCGTACATCGAGATCTAGGCCAGCAACTGATTTGCTGGAACATTTAATACACATTTCGTATTTTGTTCCGAGGTAACTTCATTAACTTCTGCCTGTAAAATGAAAGAAAAAAATCGGTTTTTATTATGTTATTGCACATTTTGACCGACAGGCAGCCTTGAATTAATTTGTTTCAAGCGGAAGACCAAATGTGAACGTATCAATATATAGGGTTTAAAGGAACCGGCGCCATTGCCCTTTTCTTTAAAAAAAACTTCAAATGTCATATGGAAAAACTGTGTTATGCCATATTAGCGTGCCAATCTAAAGGAAATATCTTTCATAACGAATAATTAACTTGTAATACATAATGGATTAATCATCACACAAATGCAATAGTAATCCATCTACATGATATATATGCATTGGACAAGTCATTAAACTAGCCCCGTTGCGGTGCTGTCAGTTCAGCCCCAACGTAGTTGATGTTTACTGAACATACTTAACAGCACGATCTAGACTCTGTTTCTGTAATATAATTCACAAGACATGATCGGAAAAAGAACATAGACGTGATGCCCATGTATCCTGGTCAACCACTGCGTAGAGGTCAGAACGCCTTTCCAATACGACGCTAACAGAGTCAGGTCTGGGTTTTACAAGACAAATAGAACAAAGAGTCGGTTTTATAATACACAGATAGAGTCAAGCATAGGTTTGACAAGACGGATATATAGTCAAGCATATATTTGACAAAACGCAACTAGAGTCAAGCATGGGTTTGACACGTCGCAAATAGAGTCAAGCATGGGTTTGACACGACGCAAATAGAGTCAAGCATGGGTTTGACAAGACGAAAATAAATTCAAGCGTCGGTTTAATAAGACGCAAATAGAGTCAAGTAAGAGTTTGACAAGATTCAAATCATTTTGACAAGACTCAAATCGATTAAAGCGTCGGTTTTATAAGACGCAAATAGAGTCAAGCATTAGTTATAAGGAGAAAGCATGTGGTTTGCATGGATTGAGAGATTTCAAACAATGTAAATATATCAATTATGAACGAAAAGATACACGTGTATATTTGTAATGAATAACTTCTATAGTACACACTGCCGGGTTCTTTTTCAGTCGTGATCAACATTCTTTTAAATATTACACTTCAACTTCAAGTAAGGGCAACTACATAAAAAACGACTACACCATGAATCAGGCCCAATATTGCTGTTCATATCTATGTATTATGGTATGACATCATTGAATAGTGCGGTGTTTTATACCTATGAATAATTAATTTTATGACACCATTAAATAATGTGGTGTTTTATATTGATTTTATTCAATTAAAATGATTTATGAGACTCTTAATCAATATGTCAACAAGAAAAACTGCGTATAATTACATACACAAGGTAATGCTATTGCTACATTGTATTTAACATTCCAATTAACACTTCACAAAGAATCGACATTATCAATAAAGACGCCGATCAAAGGTCATAGTGAGATGCAAACAGAGGCACATTGGCAAGCGTATTGACATGTCATCCAACCTTACAAACTAATCAAACATTGTAAACATTATTTGAAAAATAATTATTATTAGGTTTACAGTAAACACCCCTGCTGTGTTGAACATTAATGAGACTTATTAATTCAATTGATAATAACTTTTAATTAAGGCCATAACACATTTTAGAATAACATACTTTTATAATAGAACTATCGTGAAAGACAGTTAATGTAAGTAACACGAGAAGGTCTGATCGACTGATTACACTCCAAAATGATTACAATAGTTTTAATCAATTTAATAAAGGAAAAAGCTATGTTTGAAGGTTTGTTAAACTTCCGAAACGGTCGTTTTTAGTTTTAATGTAAGTCAATTTAACTCTTCCAGAAGATAGAATGCATGTTATTTGATCACTGAGAGACTTTGCGAACGAAAAAATAAATATAAAGCACATTATTAGTACATAATTAACAACGGGGTTTGTTTACAAATTAATATTCGACTCTTTCCGATAAACACCTTCGGCAGAAAACGGGGAGTTGCGAAGCTTGTTCGGAAACATGTCGATCGGTAATATATGATTAATTCACTTCAGAGGGAAACATACATCTAGTATTGGGAACAGTAGTGGATACGGTAAGATAGTTTTTAAGAACATCCCCTTTATTCCTCTTAGTGTATTAACGAACTGGAACCCGCGAGCTAATTTATTTGCTTGTAAGCGACGAATCTTTCATGATATAAAATTAAAAATAAAATTACTTTTTCAATAACTAAACAAACTACCCTTGGTAGCCTCTCAATATTGAAAGCAATAAAGCAATATTAAAGTGATTTATGACGTAATCGCGCGCGCGATAGTATCACGCGTATCTGCGAAGGAGGTAATATTAATGAAGCCATAACTTTTCAAATCTTGTTAATGAACCCCTTATCTAACGGTCTTAATCCGCACATTGCCACTGCAGTATTCATGTGTGCACTTCCAAACGGAGGTACAGCCGGAAAGCAACCGAGTAATCACGGAATTTCAAAAATGAAAACAAAAATTAAAAGCTCGGTATGTTCTTGCTTGATTGTTTGCTTGCTTGTTAACGCACGCACACACGCACACACGCACGCATGCACGCAAGCACTCACGGGTGCTCAGGTGGAAACGTACATGGGTGGGTAGGCGGGAGGTCGAGTGGGTGCTTGGGCGGGCATTATTACATTATTTTTTTGTTAACATGTACTCTCAAAATCATTAATTTACCAAGGGCTTATAAATAAAAACGACAAACAGAACATATCTAGATTTCATGCATGTACCATTTTCTGTATTCGCACCTTACGAATCGTTATACGTTATATTTACTGTGTATTAATTCTATGTTGCATAGTTGCTCTTGATACATGTAATGCTAACAATATTAAGGCTCGCCCTGCGAAGCATGCAAAATGTCAATAACAGAGTAAAACGGCAATAGTGTCACGCATAATTATTGATAATTCGTCTACGTATACAAAGCATACAAGACGACAGGTTTCGTATGGAGTCAACTCTCCACTGCCCTCATGCGGTGTTGTAGATTACTACCATACAAACATCTATTAGGTGCTAAATACAAACCCACCAGTGGCCGTATCAAAATGAAAAGCAACCACGACAGTACACGTGCACGTTATACGTAATGTAAAGGGTATCTATACTAAATGGCTTTAAAAACGCAAGTTTTTAGTGCGTTATATGGTTTATACCTGACTTGTGAACACCTTGTGTTATAATATACATGTTAGAATATCGTTCACCAATCAACACACATCGTGGTTTGTTATCTAAATATGATTGAAGACTAAAATATTGTTGTATTTGATTAATATAATCAAATGTAACGATCTAAAATACTCGTATGATACCAAACTTGCATTTTTAAAGCCGTTAAGTATATAATAAGGTTAATACAATAGGTGACACTAGGATTTCCTCCGTTACATTTACCTGTATTGCCACGCTGCTTTAACGGTGCACCAAATGTCGCCTTTACACCGCCGTCAAATTATGAATGATACGGAATCCTCGCTGAGTTATCATCATAAAAAGGCAAACTGCTGCATGATGAACTAAATTATTTCAGATAATTATATTCTGTGCAACTTGTAAAACACGTTTTGTGTATGATGACATCTGCAAATAGCTTAATTGCTTCATTCAAGAGATAAACAAATGCAAGGTTCGTAAATAATTTGTTGTACTGTTTCATATATTTTTTATTGAACGTTTGAATGCAAATCTCTAGACACGTTTATAAAAGTTAATTACTTAAATAAACAAGGGTGCGCGTTTTTTCCTCATAAATATCCTATAAAATTTGCACTCTTTTATCTTTTCTAAAATCTCACATTAAATGAAACCATTTAAACCAATCTGAAGTCTTATAAATAGAAGAATTAAGCTTTTAAATGATCCATTAGCGATCTGAAGTGACATTTAGTATGATAAATGTGTTATGCTAATAATGCAGCTCCTTTTGAACAAGTGTTAACCTTGTCTTAGAAATGAGTTTTAGACGACTTCTGAACTGGATTGCTTAAATCAAAATTTAAAAATAGATAATGTGCAAATCATTGAAGGATTTAATAGATCAAATAAGTTGATTTATTGAACAGGTATACGAAAATGACACACTTATGTGACTCTGTAGAGATGTTATTTATCTTTCGATCCTAATTGCAGCGTATTGTTTCCTGAAGAATCTTTCTCATCAACCAGTTATTGGCTTGAATATACAGGTGTAAGCCCACCATTGATTTTTTTTTTCACATTCTATAGTATATAAAATAAGTTGCTTGTCATTTATAGAGAGACCCAAAATGAAAGTGAAACTTACATTTTATTGTTTGTCAACCTTTGCACGACCAAAGTTTGATGAGAAAAGTACGGGTAATGTGGCATATAACATATTTTATGTCCAGTGTGTACGTTGTTGGCAAAGTGAAAGTAGACTTCCGAAATCATGTATTAATAACCTAATTTCCGAGTTTTGCTTCTTTTCTAAATTTACAATTCAAACAGAATAGTGCTTACAAAATGCTTAAAATACACTAATAATGTCATTCCAATAAAAAAATGCACTAAAATAAGGACAAAGCATTTTAAAGAAGAAGAAACAACGATTATTTATAAAACGCCGATATGTGACTATCCAACAGAAGCTATTCCTGTTTCCAATGGTAGTAATATGCCTATACTGAGTGGGTCATAACGCCGGATAAACTTGAGAGCCACAATATCAAACTTGTAAGTAAATTTTACATTATGCAAATGCATCTAAGTAATGACTTTGTCAATAAAACCGTTATTAATGACAATACCATTAATGAAAAACCTATAACATGTATACAAAATAATACAAAAGTACAAATATCGCTTGCAATAGTTGGATAATAGTGAATCTAAAATTCAACTAGTGTTTCTTTGTCCCTTCAGTGTAGTTACGGCTACATCGTCTAAGTTTGTCTCCATGGTATGTATATCAGTATTGCAGTGCCGTTAGAGCATAAGAATATGTGACTGTGATACATTCATAGCAGCAGAGTATGCATGCATTCATTTGTCTTTAGCTACTAGTACTATACCAGTAAATAATAGGTTATCGACAGATGAATTAGTTTCTTTTAGATTCAGATAACGGTTAGAACAGGTACGACTGTCACACTCGCTTGTAAAATTAAAGAAAATTCATTTTAATACCGCTTAAAACATTTTTATTTTAACTTAAGATGAAAAATCTTGTTTCCTTTTATAGTTTCAGTGTAAAAAATGACCAAATACACATTACCATATACCTTTACAACTTTTTGAAAAGTAAACACATTTTTTCTTAAAAAATCTACTGAAAGTTACCCCTGCCCTCTATTTACTAGGTAAGAAAATTATTCCAAAAATTGGAAAAAATCTTTGTTGAAAATGGACATGTTTTTTGCTTAAATTGTTTCATATATCCTGCCGGGCCCGATTAGCTCAGTCGGGTACGTGTCTGACTATCAATCCAGGTGTCGTGAGTTCGAATCCCCCGCCCGGCAACAGTCTCCGTGATGATTGATATACGACATTGTGTCTCATTACCATTCGTCTCTCACCACTGATTTAAGTGGGAAAGTTATCAGTTACTTGCGGAGATGGGGTGTGCTCGAGTACTGGTTAATCCCAGGAAACAGTGGTTAGGTTAACTGATCATCTGTTAGCCCTCGATGGCATAAAAATGACGCTAAATATTCAATCAATCAATCAATTCATGTAAGATTAAAAAAGTAGTGGTTTCCTTAAAGAAATAACATTCAATTTAAGATATATAATTCATAAACATGAATATCTGGAAACTTCTATGCCAATATCTGCTTTAAATGTCTGCTTGTGATTGCTAATCGTATTCACAAAGTTAGTTCATACATCTGTCATCTATGTTGATGAATAAGATATTGCAATGCATCACACAGGAATATTTACCGTGTCTGACTTCTACATAATTAACCTTTTATTACTGTATAGAGAAATATATTACATATATGGACCCATGTATTGCGTCATATCTGAAATAAAATTACACGTTCTGGAGTCTTCTTTTGTATTTTACGCAGGAACTAATATATTGAAATGTTTCTTTACATAAGGTCTTTAAGATTTCAAAGCAAGAGAAAATGCATTCAAAAAATCTGTTTGATGTGAATAATAAAATTTGTCTGATTCATTTAAATAATGTAGCTACGATTCCAATACACTCTTGGTATTCTCATGGACAAATGAAATATTAAATGCACTTTCTTCTGACATATGCATAATTGTATTAAATATCCTCTCATTTCGTTAATAACTGTGAAATATCCGTCACGTTAAATGTCTCACGAAATTTGAAATGGCATGCTTGCATAATGTAGCATTGATATTATGAAAGGATAAAAAATGTTGGACCAGGACAACAATAATGAGAATGACATTGATCTACTAAGGCGTTTCTGATATTATCAGATGTGATCAACCTAGAATATATATAGCCGAGACATTTAGCCAAATAATATAAAACCAAGATGAAATGTTGTTCAGAATTATTATTAAACTATTTTTTATCGCTTATATACCCAAGGCCAAAAGTCGTATCTGGTGAGCTCAAACATGAATTTATGAGTAATTGAAAACGGATATATGTAAATTCGCTATTGTTGGAAAGAACAATTTATAGCCAGTAACTGCGTGAAGTTGATTGGTTAGTGTTATCATAAGTGATGTTTAAAGAAACTGACTGTGATTTTAAAAGTAACACATGTTGTAAAAAGTAACATCAGCCGTTTAAATTTAAGTATCGGGTGTGTCCCCCGGGAGCGTTGCTCAATGTTGTACATCGTATGCACATAGACCTTGCAAGCATGTGCAAAAATTGAGCCGTGATTCTGTTCCTTTCTTGAGTTATGGCTAAGTTGGGGATTTGTCTGAACATTTCTGTGAACATATTTGTGAAATCAGTTATAAAATAAATGGAGGTAGCACCCACATATGATAGCTAGTACTCTTATTTTACTTCCATAATCAAAGTGTCAAACAAAGCCGCATATGGCTCATGTATAAGCGCATATCGAATATAGGCGAATAGTTTAGTGTTTCAGTAAAAGCGCCAATACCAATAATAAGCGCATAAAAGTGTCACTATAATTAATATAAGCATACTATATTAGCATACTCATACTTACCAGATTCAACAGTAGTTTCATTTCTGTATGTCATTGTTTCAGTGAATAAGGAAATTACTGATGTCAGGATGAAATACCTTGGCGAAAAAAAACGCATTTCTAATTTAGGCATGACGACAGAATCTTAGAATCTTATGCTTTATATGAAAAAATCCAAATTGATGAGGAATGGAATTATCAATTTTGATATCCAGAAGAGAAAAAACTTCAATCAGCCACATACCTTATGGCGACTCTAAAAAACTTGAATTTAATTCAAATAGTTTTGTTTTGCTTCTTAAACCTATTTGATATTGCTGTTGAACTTATTTAGAAACCAAAAACATGTGTAAAATATTTTCATATTTAGAAGTGTGTGTTCATGAAATAAATTACTAAGACTCTGAACGTAATATTTCAATGGTTAAGTTTAACATAAAAACATATCTTAGAAATTGTTATCATAGTATATTATCATTTAGTTTACTCTTGCTATGCTGTCAATGTGTTGGTAAATTGCTGCAATTTACGGTGTATGCTGTCTGTACAGTGAGTCTCTGATACCGTTAAGTCTATGAAATAAATAGGTCACTGGGGTTTCTACGATTTAAGCTTCCATAAAACACGTATTAACAGAACGAAGTTATAGTTCATTAAAATGTCTTGAAAAGCGGTAGAGATGGGATGCAATCTCAGTGGGATTGGATGTACTACAGTCACTAAATTTCAGGAATATTTCAAATAATTAACCAAATACATTTTATGGCATGACTGAATGGGATTTAACGTTATCTTTACCACATTTCAGGTTATATAAGGCATATATAGTTTAATTGGAGAAAGAAGATCTAGAATCAATCTGAGTAGAGCATCCGTCCTTCCGCAAGTAACTGAAAATTTTCTTACATAACAGTTTTTCGGACCAAGTGTAAATAATTCGAAATAACTTCTTCGGCGGTGAGACGCTGCCTAAACCATTAGGTCAGGAAGGACCTTGGTATGATCGAGTAGTCCCATTTTAACAGGCCATTTGTAGTATCATTCAGAATTTGATGTCTGACAGAATTTGTAATATTTATACTCGATGTTTTATAGCGTTATTTAATTGCTTCGATAAAACGTGTAAATACGATTAAATTGGACCATCCCATAATGTTTTGCCATAAGCGTATCATATTTATCCATTCAAATGACAATATGTTTCCAAATATATTGTGATGAATCGCCGTTTGAGTAAGCCCAGACAGATTAATATTTAAATATTTAGTTTACAATTTACTAGTACGATCTTTAAAGAGGAACTTTATATATTAATGCTTTCAATGCACCAGCAGACAATACGCGAAAACGCATTAATGTTCGTAGTTTACAGTTTGTTTCTTTCAACTATGAAAGCAATACCAGTCCGAACTGGATTGTTTGTCTGCGACCCACGCCGAAATACAACCCGTCTGCCATACCCTAGAAAAGCATACAATTGTCATTGGTAAATCCGAAAACAGCCCGTGCAGACGATATCTTGTCTCTAGAATATATTATCCTTTATCAATTGTACGCAATGGAACTTCAGCTGTGACATTGGGATAGACGTAGGCTAATATAAATGTCATATTACTTTTATTTATCGGATTTCATCTTCTACAATCTGTGAAGATCTTCGGTTTGTTCTGACATTATTCGCGAAGTTTTTGGGTTTTTTTCATTTAAACTGAAAAGTGAATTTCCTCCACGTGATATACGTCTATACCACAGTTCTTGTTCTTTGGACACCTTCCAGTCTAAATTTATTAAGGAAATAGTGTTGCATACGTCTCATTTAAACGCTTTATCTAGCGGCGTACAGTAGATGCGTTGGTTAACAAATATCGTGGTATCTGAACAATGGAAACGTACAGATCAAAAATGCTTGCAAATAGAGACAAATATTCAAGATAAAATAATTAATTGAGTAAATAACAAAGTCATGTATATTTTAAGTGATTAAGTCTAGCGAATTTAAAAGCAAAGTTATGTATTATTTAAGATCTGTCTTAATTAGATGATAAAGTTATTTATGATATTGACTCGGAAATTACAAAATATATGCCAAATGCAATCTTCGTTACAATGTGACATAGAATTATATCATGTGGAGGAAATTCACTTTTCAGTTTGATTGGAAAAAAAAATTCGCTAATAATGTCAGAACATACCGAATATCTTCACAGATTGTAGAAGATGAAATCTGATAAATAAAGGTGACGACACACATTTGAGAATTATTTATCCAGTACAGAGCTGTAAAAATCGGTACATAATTAGATATACCAAAAGTCGGAAATTCTGTTGCTGTGATTTCTATTATCTCCCTTTATGAAATAAAATACATCTAGTTTCATTGTATCTTTATGATCCAGCTGGTTTCTAAATCTGTCCTTTATATATCATGTGACTAGTCATAAATCCATAACTTGATCATACTTATATAAAGCTATCAGTTCATCTATGTAAATTGTCCGTCCTGTCTAGATGTATTGCATGTAAAACCATAGTAAATACGTCATGGTTGACACCATATGTTCTGGTTTGGCAGATGCCTTGATATTGTGTCTATGGTTTGCATTGTAGCTAGGCGAGCTCGCCGTAGTCTGGTCTGCACATTCATATCTGATTATTCACAAATATATAGAGAGAGAGGGGTAGTGTAAGTATATTCTTTCAATTTCTTTTACCAAAATGTTTCCATGTCACAGTTAATATACTATTAATATATTAACTTCAATATTAATTTGAATATATACGACAATGTGCATCAAGCAACACATGTTGATTCAAATTACACGTGATGTATTTATATGATTTGTTTCAAAGTGCAATCTGATTTAAAACATTGTTGTAATATAACCAGGCAAATTATGATGTCAAAGTGCTATGCTTTATGAGGCAATAGGGTATAATTAAATGTATTTTACAAATGCCTATATAAAGTGTTTGTATATTGCAGTTTCTTTTTTAAAAATGATACCTGTTTCATATCTAAATCCGTACTTACTCGACAGTCTGCTAACCACGATCAGTTACAGAGCAACAGCGATGAACTGGAAAAAAAAACATACATTGTTTCCTGGATTAATCGGAAAGCAGCTCACATGGATAATATTATGTCTCAAAAACGTATAAGACTAAATCATTTGTAAGAAATAACCATTCAGCTATGACATTCGGATAGATTGGGCTTATACAAATGGTATATTACTTTTATTTATCTGATTCTGTTTTCTACAATGTTGACGAACTGCGAGAACATTTTGTATGCTATGGCATACTTTACGCGGTCTTGCTGTGTCTAATTATACGGAAAAGTCGAACTGCTCAACGTGAAATATTACTGTGGTTCTAAGGAAACACGCTAGTGTTAATATCTTAAGGAAATATTGTAGCATTTATTTGGACAGGTGTCTTAAACTCCTTTAAACGCTGATCTATTGGCGAAAAAAAACAGCTCACATTTACCATGGTATCTTAACAATAAGCAATACTATACCAAAAGATGCAAGATGGCCCCTTGTTTTTAATTTACCGTATATCCTCGGCCATAAGTCGAATTTTTCAGACTCCAAAATCACTCTCTGAATCCCTACTCGACTTATGGCCCCGTCCTAGTCCCGAGTGATGATTTTTTTTACCAACGGTCAGCTCCTACTGAAGTTTTGAACGTCGAATTTCAGTTTCAGCAACAGTCTATATGAACAATGACACCAAAGTGCAGAATTGAATTACACTCTTGTCAATCAACTATGCATCTCGCAAACACAAAGGATGATTACGTCATACGTGGAAAGTTACTTTGTTCATGGAAAACTCTGATTGACAGTTGAAAAAAATGATCGGTTTCAATTAGACGCTTGTTGTTTTAACTCTATGCAAGGGAAACCTTGATCTTGGTCAGCCGAACGATTGCGTTACCTAGCAACCTATACGATGTTGGCACGGGGTGTAAACATATATGCCGAAAATTGCCTTGGGATATTTGGGTCAGAAGTAACCGATTATTGCAATTTGCATTCCCACATATGTGGTGACACTTATCCACGGATTACAGAATATACCAAATATTCAACAGAAGACTGCATTTGTTTGTCGGCTGCATATTTGCCGGTAAATGTGAAAATAATGCATGGCTGTGTAGTGTAAGCAACAAATAACTCATTTCAAATAATTTGTTGGTTGTTTCAGCGGAATGTACACCACGTGACTATATATTGTATTAGAATAACATAAATAGGACAGGTAGGGACTGCCATGCTTCTACGTTAGGGTACAACCGACCTGAATCTGGAGATGCCAGGTACCAGGATATATGTTTGCCTTAGCAATATTGATATACATAAAGTAGGTGTCATCTAAATGATAAGTAAAGCATATCATCCTATTAATCACACATACGACACATACCAGAAAACAATAAATTGGGCTAAATGTAATCATATAATAACTAATACTACCAAAAAAGTTTAAATAAAGAGACTTGTGAGTCTATTTTTCTATGAAATTGAATATTATACTTATTAAAGCTTACAGAAAAATCAATTCCATGAGATAATGTAAACACATGTTCATCTCGCCTGAACTCGCAATATTTCAACCATACAGCGATATATAAGATGGCGACATAATCATATTCTATGGCACGTCAATAATGATTGATATGGCCAAATGTTGTTCTATACTTGTGTTATGCGTGAAAAGAAGTGATTACAATGAAGCTTTCATAAAATACCATTGATGCCATGTTTTATCTCTGTATCAACTTTTTTTTATAAAAATAGTGAAACTAATGATGTTAAAAACTTGTGGTTCGACCCTATTGTACACAATACGGATACATAACTATCTTTAATATCTTTAAGTCAAATGCTTTACATGAGCAGAAATTTTGAATTAAAAAACTCGAGCGTTTCCTATTGCTAGGATATGTCCAATCAGTGTACCATCTCGCTCACTGGTTTTGCCATTATTGCCTCGCTCCTCCAACCCCAATACGAAGCTGGACCACCATTAATTTCACATTGACCGTAATATTAGCACAATAGACTGTCACACTTACAATTGTACTCCAAACTCATTGAGAATTTCCCGAATCCATATTCAATTCAAGCAGAACACAAAAAACAGTTAAAAACATGGGCATATACTGCTTCCAATTTCACAATTTTGCTCAAAGCGGAAGTAGGTGTCCCTATTTCACATACAGAGGTCAAATCAGCCAAATTATGCAAAATTCTTACCGTCTAAGAAATAGTCCCATCTGTGTGTTATAGCTACCCGTCCACTCAATTTTGCACCATTCTCTGGGAAAATATATTCTCTTCACAAATTCACATTGCAATAGTACCTGTCAAGTGCATTTTCACACTCACACCATCTTGAATGACCACTGTCAATTTTCTATGGAACTACTTTCGGGTACTACCATTTTGACCCCCTGGTTCCTGGTCTAAGTCCATACACACAATCACCACCCCGTGCCCCTATCAAAACAAGTATTTTTCATGACAAAAGCGACCTTAATGCTATCCTTATCAACATCTTCCATTGCTTTTAGTCGCATCAATCAAGTCTAAGTAAATTTATAATAAACGGACTTTTGACTAGGGATGTAGGAAATGAGACGCTCAATTCCAACTGGTTATATTTGATTTGTGTTAATTAAACCTTTGATTAACGAGATTCTGAAATATTTGTTCGTGTACAGTTCAATGATTCATCAATTTCCAGCTTCGTTTGATGTTATGGTTGTTAATATGAATAGATATCTCGCTCAAGGTTGTCGGGCATGTTACGACATATGTCATGGTCCGTGAACGTTGTGATTTTTTTGTACTTCTACATTACGAATATGAAAGTACATTTATCTGTTATTGAAACTGGCACCACAGTTATAAATTTGAACATCTATCGCTCTTTTCCAGCATTTTTTTTTCAAGATGATCTGTACATGTTTTCTTGTACCTTACATTACGAACGTAAATTTTAAAGTATACGGTATCATGTTCATTTATTCATTACTTAACTTGGCATCATAGTTATAAATTTGAAACATATCGCTGTTTGCCGGCTTATTAAATAGCATATTTACAAAATGATCTGTTATGTAAGCACAGGGACCAGCCAGGAAAAGAAAGTAATGTACTCGTTTTATCGAGTCTGATTATGAAGGATTATCTAATATATAACACTCATTCTAACCCTAGTACATGCATATACAGTATTCTATTTAAGAGCAAATTAGATTAACAACAACTATAAGCCATCAAGATGGGCAACAACTATATGCCACCAAGATTGGCAACAACTTTATGCCATCAAGATTGGCAACAACTTTATGCCATTAAGGAACTATACATTTTTTTCTGAAACAGTTCGCTACATCATTAATCAAGAGATAAAAATACGAATTTTGTTTTTTGGTTGAAAAATCACCTTAAGTAAAAAGTAAAGCATTAAAATGATTATATCAGGGGGGAAAAAAGGTTGTAAATGTCTAAAAAATAAAATTATTTTTACAATGTATAAAATCACTCCATTATCATTCATCTGTAAAAAGCTGTACGGTTGTGCATGTCAAATCCACCAAAACGTGACTAAAAGGATATTTGAATAGGAGTAGTAAACTTGAAACGAAATCCCCATTCTAAAATTAAACAACAGTAATACTGATTGACGACATACACATCGTAATTTGGACTCTTTCTTATATAAACACTTATTTTAAGCGGGACATCTATTAAAATCAAGTTTGGAAATCGCTATTCAATATAATATTTTGGTATGTTAAATAGATACCATTCTGACAATATGGGGTCAGTGAGTATATATGTCATGTTATATTGGAAAAAATGTTTTAGCCATCTTTAAAATTTTGAAAAATTCTGATATATTCCCTGTAAGCCGAACATTCATGTATCACTGAGCATATTATGCTCGCTCGCTCTCTATCTCTCTCTCTCTCTCTCTCTCTCTCTCTCTCTCTCTCTCT
This sequence comes from Panopea generosa, assembly GCA_029582155.1. Classification (NCBI taxonomy): domain Eukaryota; kingdom Metazoa; phylum Mollusca; class Bivalvia; order Adapedonta; family Hiatellidae; genus Panopea; species Panopea generosa. The sequence continues at coordinate 2,476,270 of CM055903.1, read as the reverse complement.
CTTTCTCTCTCTCTTTCTTCTTTATTCGATAATAACAGTACTATGAAAAATAACATACTTTTAAATACAATAAACGAAGAACTCTATTCTGACTATAAGCCGGGCTCGGTTAGCTCAGCCGACTAACATTCAAGGGGTCGTGAGTTTGAATCCCTTCTCGGTCACAGTCTCCGTGATTATTGATATACGACTCTGCGTCTCATGGTCATTCAAATCTCACCTCTGATTCAAGTAAGCCAATTATCATCTTCTTACTGAGAAAGGTGAGTTCGAGTACATGTTAACCTCCCATATTCACGAAAAGAGTGGTTAGGTTAACTGGTCGACTTGTAGCCATCGATGGCACAATTATGACGCTTTATATTCAAACAAACAAACACATCTAACTATTATATATAACTGGATTATATTGTTATGCAATCTCACCGATAAGATATATTAAAGTTACCACCAATTTCAGTAGCATTATCAGTACCTTTATCTTTTAGTTGACAATAACCAATGGCTGGTCCACACGTTTCAAGAATACATATATCACCTTGTAGACTGTACAGCAGCTTTCAGACTAAATTATGACCAATTGTATAATATTGTAGCGCATTTTAAGAGCTTGCCAAGTGCACTTAATACTGGAATAAAGTGATACAGAAATATAATAGCAATTGTACAATGCAAGCGTAGTTTTTTTTGTGCTGCAATTCAATTATCGTTTGGTTGGTTTTTGTATGACTTGAAAGAAACCATATCATAAATCCATTTTGCATTGATTAGACGTGGAACCAACTGAAACATCAATCATTTATTTTAATCATCAGCTTCCAGATTGAGTACAAATCATGAAATTGTACATTTTTCAAAGGTATTCTCGACAGTTTCAAAGAAAAAGATGAGTATCCGGTTTTTAATCTATTGTTATGTAGTACAAGGGATTTATGATCAATTGCACGTATTTGACGGATTCAAAATATTGTATTGTAAAGTGATATATTACAGATTTTTTATAACGTTTTGGTAAAAACATGTGAAATATAACTCGTGGGAAAATTTAGCTGTTGTATATTTCCGAAAAATTTGGTCCTATGTAAGACTTTTCAGAATGTTTAAGAAAGTCCTACATGTCGGTTCGCGTTTGTAGCTAAGGTTTTTCAATGTATTCATTTTCATAAAACTGCAACAAAAATAATGGTTTCTTAAAGGAAATGCAACATCAATTGATATAAAATTCATTAAATTGGTAAACAATTATTAATCAAGAATACTTAGTATAAAGATGAAATGTGACTTTTGTGAACAATCACCTTAAAAGCAAAGCATCAAAGTATTCTGCCTGCCTGTCTGTCCCCCTCCCTCCCTCCCTCTCTCTCTCACTGAACACTACCCACTGTATTCACTCTACGATCTTACATTTAAAGCAGTACAATCGTGCATACTACCCACTTCATTTGCTCTACGATCTTATATTTAAAACATTGCAACCGCGCACACTACCCAATACATTCGCTCTACAATCTTTCATTTAAAACTGTGCAACCGCGCACACTATCATCTACATTCACTTTACGATCTTACATCTAAAACATTGCAAGCGCGCGCACTAACCACTACATTCGCTCTACGATCTTTCATTTAAAACATTGCAACCGTGCGCACTAACCACTACATTCGCTCTACGATCTTTCATTTAAAACATTGCAACCGCGCGAACTAATCACTACATTCACTCTACGATCTTTCATTTAAAACATTGCAACCGCGTGCACTAACAACTACATTCGCTCTACGATCTTTCATTTAAAACTGCGCAACTGCGCGCACTACCCACTTCATTTCTTTTACAATCTTACATTAAAAACAATGTAACCGCGCGCACTACCCACTACATTCGCTTTACGATCTTACATTTAAAACAGTGCAATCGTGCACACTACCTACTAAATTCACTCTACGATCTTAAATTTAAACCAGAGCAACCGCGCGCACTACACACTGCATTCGATCTATGATCTAACATTTAAAGTTGTATAACTGCGCATACTACCCACTTCATTTGTTCTACAATCTTACATTAAAAACAGTGTAACCGCGCGTACTACCCACTGCATTCGCTGTACGATATTACATTTGAAACAGTGTTGCAGTGTGCACTTCCCACTGCATTCTCTTTACGATCTTACATTTAAAACCTTGTAACCGCGCACATAGCCACTGTATTCACTCTACGATTTTACATTTAAAATATTACAACCACACGCACTACCCACTACATTCGCTCTATGATCTTACATTTAAAACAGTGCAACCACGCGCACTACCCACTACATTCGCTCTACGCTATTTCATTTAAAGCAGTGCAACGGCGCACACAACCCACTGTATTCATTCTTCGATCTTACATTTAAAACATTGTAACCGCACACACTACCTACTACATTCACTCTACGATCTTACTTTTTAAACAGTGCAACCGCGGCACTACCGACTGCATTCGCGCTACGATCTTAAATTTAAAACATTGCAACCGCGCGCACTACCCGCTACACTTTCATTTAAAATAGTGTATAACCACAGGAATATGTTTTGCTGTAGTCCATGATAATCGACGTCTATTTTTTTCAGAGAATTCATGTCTCTGCCGTTGTGTCTTGTCATTGGCAGTTGTTTGCTTTGTATTCAACGTGATTGGTATGGAGAAAAATGATCATGTTATTTCCTAAAATCTAGCTTAACTATGATCGATGGACATGACTTGGCTCAATCATAGAAGATAAATAATACACCGTCGTTCTATATGTTTGGTTTGTTTTGAGTGATTGGTTTGTGAAATTAGTTATAAAAATGACAAATATAATCTGTTCAGACATATCTCAGGACATTACTTTATATGGAATACGTTAAGTTAAATATACTCGATTGGTTTTGTAAACATGGGGTTATTTATTTACAATTAAATATGAAACATGCATGTCATTATTTCATATCTGAATTGCCGAGATGTAAATATCTATGTAATTTTATTGTTAAACTGATATAACGAGGTCCATGTTGTATTCTACCGTGCTTTAAATGGTTCACCTTTGTCTGTCTATCTGTTCGTCTGTCTGTCTGTCTGTCTGTCTGTCTGTCTGTCTGTCTGTCTGTCTGTCTGTCTGTCTGTCTGTCTGTCTGTCTGTCTGTCTGTCTGTCTGTCTGTCTGTCTGTCTGTCTGTCTGTCTGTCTGTCTGTCTGTCTGTCTGTCTGTCTGTCTGTCTGTCTGTCCGTCCGTCCGTCCGTCCGTCCGTCCGTCCGTCCGTCCGTCCGTCTGTCTGTCTTGGGTTACGTTGACAGTACAGAATGGCATTGTGTTTTTTTTTGTACTTATGGGGTGCAAATGTGCACCCCACAAGTGCGAAATGCGTACAGAATGGCATTGTGGGGTTAATTCCATTTTTACACATTTTTCTTTTACTTTTATTTCACCTTTTTTCATTCTTTTGTAGTGTCATTAGGGTTGGATCTTAAGGTTTTTGACATTAGAGTTAGAAAAAAAAAAGGTTTTGTTTTGTTTTATGAAAAAAAAGATGTTTTTATAACATATAAAACCGCACCCCACAACATCACTTCCACTAGAACGTCCGTCCGCCCGTCCATCCGTCCATTTGTCAGTAATAATAACGATGTACACCTCACCGCGATATGTAGAGCACAGCTCGGTACAAAACATTTATGTGCGAAAATTGGTTTGTTAATTGTGGGAAGGACCATACATTTCTGTGGTCTTCATCCGCAAATTAAAATAAAATGAATATACTATATACAACCTGCCATGATTTTAAAATGGCGCAAATAACCATAACATCAATCCAATACGCGCTGTGGCCTGGCGTCATTGTTTGACATATTCTCAACAATGTTATCACTAGAATATTGGATTTACAATGATAATCGTATTAAATGCCGATTGAATAAAATAGTATTTCTTTTTAATTTGTACAAATAATGTTTGATTCTATTCCTTTATTCCATTGCCTTGTGGAATGCACACACTGCAATATGAATACAATGTATATACCCTTTCCTGCATGTGTGTAAGATTCCTCCGATTTGGAGGACGTGGAATAAAAAGCATAGCTATGCGCCATATTTTTAGCTCGCCGGGACGAAGTCAAAGGAGAGCTATTGCCATGACCCCGGCGACGTCGTCGGTGTCGTCGGCGTCGTCGGCGTCGTCGTCGTCTGCATACACCCAGGTTAAACTTTTGCGTTTAAGTTTAAGATATCTATACAACCACTCATTGGATGTGAATGAAACTTCGCATGTGTGTTCACCATCATCAATGGAATACACACAGACAAGAACCATAACTCTGGATTACATTTTGGCACAGTTATGGCCCTTTTTGAACTTAGACACCTTGTTTGTAAATAAGGTATAGACATCGCAATATCATGTCAAAGTATAGACGTCCATACCTTATTTCATTTCCTTTTTTTAATAATAACTGACTGACTGATTGATTAGTGATTGATTGATTGGTGATTAATTGATTGATTGAATAATTAATTGATTGAATAAATGATTGATTGATTTATTGATTGATAAATTAATATATTAATTGATTGTGATTTATTTATTTATTAATAAATTGATTTATCGATCGATTGATTGATTGATTGATTGATTGATTGATTGAGCCAGTCCGTAAGTCAATCAGTCAGTCATTCTATCATGATGTCAATCCATTTCATTATTATGATCAATAAATCCAGTTAAACCGGTAACAGCTGTTAAAACTAATACATGTATGAACATTGTATTGGCTATAGTATCATATATCACCTTAATACGCCATTGTTTTTATTATCATTTGTATACATGCCATATCGGACTTTGTCGCCTTATCTATGGATAAGAAGAAAAATATGAATGTCTATTCATATGGTATGAAGGCCTCCGTAGCTCAGTGGTTAGAGCACTGGTTTTGTAAACCAGGGGTCTTGAGTTCAATCCTCACTGGGGGCTTGCTCATTTTTACAAATGTTCATCAAGTTTTAAATGATTTGTTCGGACATAAAGATAACGGAGGTGTGAAATGCCTCTATAGCTCAGTGGTAGAGCACTGGTCTCGTAAACCAGGGGTCGTGAGTTCAAACCTCACTGGAGGCACGATGTATTTTAATATATGCATATCTCATTTTGAAATATTCAGAATAATGAGATATACATAAATAGTCAGCACCATGAAAATATGTATTTCATGCATTTTTAATGATCTATTTCTAGTTCAATTAGTTATGATTTAAGTAATTTATTTTTGATAATGGTTCTGTTAAACTAGTAAAAACAGTTTCTTTTTCTTTTTTAGTGATATAAAATTAAATTTCACTCGAAGCGGGGCGGTAGTGTTATAAGTACTAATGTTTACCGCTCACACCAAAGGTTGCGGGTGCGATCCTATGGTCGACTCGATACCTCTCATAAAACAACACTCACTACTGATTCTATCAAGGTAGCGGACTCGAAAGCGGTTCATATAATCTCTGAACTTTCATCGCAATTGAGCTCAAATAAATTAGTATAAATTATAAACTTTATTCCACTCGTGTAATCGGCATTACTTGTGACCATACCATTTAATTGCCCACTCGATGATATACAGATATGTTTTTAAAAATTAATAAGAATTCTCTATTTTATATTCCACAATAATGGTTTTACGCAAGGCTAACGTACTAAACCATTTGTAAATAAAAATTATTCTGTATTTCCCATTACATTCTGCATTGCTTAAAATCGAAATAAAAGGAAAACAACTCTCTGTTATATTTAATAGATGGGAATTAAAAACCAGTGCTCGATACGTATGCAATGTTGTTTTTTTTTGCAGTTGTACGAATTACGTCACGCCAAGGAGGTATTATACTAGTCCAGATCAATGTTTTATATCTAAGCTGGCATATAGATGTTTTTTGTTTCATTTCGATATAATAATATATTTAGATGCTGCGTAAGTCAAGTATATCCTCTTTCACTACCGGCTTCCATGTCCTTGTGGTTAAGGCGTCCGCCTCGGAAGTGGGAGGTAGAAGGTTCGAATCCTGGTGGAAGCACTTGGATTATTTCTGATGCGGCCGGTTGCTCAACCAGCAGCTAGTTAAATGAGGGGTACCGAATGTCTAACAGCCTGACGCCTGGCAATCGTAGGTTTCGGGAACTAACCGTTGTGTCTTATATGCCCAGTGTGGCTGACCCTTTTAATAATGACACTATAATAAACAAAGCCACACACTATTTAGAACTATGTTAGTTAACACAGCAAAACTTTGTGCCTCCAGTGAGGTTTGAACTCACGACCCCTGGTTTACGAGACCAGTGCTCTACCACTGAGCTATAGAGGCTTGGATAACACAATACTTCTTATAGTAATAATAATATTTTGTTTCTTTTGCTACATATCATAAGAAAAATTATGAAAGCCCCCAGTGAGGATCGAACTCACGACCCCTGGTTTACAAGACCAGTGCTCTAACCACTGAGCTATGGAGGCTTGGTTAAATATTAAAATGTTCATTTCAATTCCATTGGCAATACGTAGGTTTAAATATTATACTGTAATAAGTCAATAACTATAATTGCTCGTGCCAATATTACTCTTAACAAACAGTATAAGTTCTGTTTCCAATATTTTTTTCACATTATCATAGCACAGTGTCACAAAATATAACACTTAAGTCATTAATAATAAAACTTCTTCCGTCCACGTAGGCTAGTTTATCTATAGCGAAAGGATAAAGAAACACCGGGCGGTTTCACAGCTGCATTATCAAACTATTAAACGCGATATTAACATATTTAGATTATTTTATGTAAAAGTATTTTATTAATGATAATCGATAATAATGAGCATATTGACAAAGTCATCAAAAAATAACCAGTGACTTTCCACAAATATTCTAAACCTGTTCATATGGCTTACGGTAGTTTTATAATGTGGCTCTGAAATTCAACAGACGTTTCTATATCCTTTCATTATATATACAGTTAAACCTGTGTAAGCGATCACCTCAATTAAGCAGCCACCTGTCTTAAGCAGCTCCATTTTTTATTTCCCAATTACATATGTTTTCAGAGCAAATTAACCTGTATAAAGCAACAACCTGTCTTAAAAGGCCACTTTTGCTCATTCCCTTGACTGGGTTTGACTGTTCATAGAGAGAGTGTATATGCATAAATAGGATAAGTAAGTTCTCGTCACTAGGGTAAATTACTGCATATCTTCGATAATTACACCAATCGTCTCGTATATGATATTTGATATACATAACCACAGACAGGAGGTCAATGAACAGATAAGAGCAATAGCTATAGAGGCATTAACTTAATTTAAATTCGCAACAGTGATTTTTTTTATATTTCGTTTGTAATGAATACATGTAAAAAATTGGACAGCCCCCAGTGAGGATCGATTTCACGACCCCTGGTTTACAAGACCAGTGCTCTAACCACTGAGCTATGGAGGCTTGGATAAAGATAAAAATGTTTTTCTCAAAGCCATCGGTTATAAATAAGTCTACATATTATGCAGGAAAAACAATGCTACTGCCAATAATATTTTCAATAAAACATCAATGGTTTTGTTTCTTATATTTGTGTGCGCTATCATATAGTCACAAAATAGAACACCCTTTCGTCATTGAAAATCCAAACGAGTTCTATCCATGTAAGCTAGTTTGTCTATATAGATATCATGGTATATGCATACATACCGCTTAACATTATTCAGATTATAAGCGTATTTAGTATAGAGTGCAGTCAAACCTGTTTTAAGCAGCTCAGTGTAAAGACCAAAAGTGACCCCTTAAGGCAGGTGTCGGCTTAATTCAGGTTTATTAAAACTTAAATTATAGAAATAGTTAATAGAAAATTGACTGTTTAAGACAAGTGGTTGATTAATAGAGGTGACCACTAACACAGGTTTGACAGAATATATTTAACGACAGGCAGAGAGTAGTATTATAGCAACTAAATATTAATGAATGGATGTCGATTGTAGAATGATAATTGTGTCTATGTTTAATCTTACTCTAACTTAGTATATTATGTATTTGTGTATATATGCATGTCACACAATGTAAACTATATCACGTATATCTGGATAACAAATCACCAAATAATAAACACACATAACTTGCTATGACAAACATATGGTGGTTAGGCCTTAGACAATTATTGTTATCATAATATTTATCGATTTGACGTATTAATAGTCTTGCCCTGCTACAATCTTAACAATTACCCAGTCTGTCGCAGTTCCTGGTATCCTCCGACTCATTTCTGTTATACCATAAAGTAAAAGCAGGGAATTCCCTGTCTGTCGCACAATTCATAGCACTCTTGCGCGTTGACAAAATAGTGACGTAAATCAACTTTCGTTGAAGTGACAGACAGTGAGTTCGCATAACGGTCTCTAGCAGTAAGAATGGCGCGTATGTATGCGATATATTATCTGAAGGTTGGTTATTCCTTTGCGAGCACTGAGAACACTGTTGTAATGACCCAGAACAGGTTTTTAACTAAATATATCATCCTATGAATTAGATATGATTTTCTTGCAGCCTGAACAAGAAATATACACATTATTATTATTATTATTATTATAAAAATCCAATAATGTTTAATTCTTTGCACTTATGCAAGTCAAAACGAACATCAAACATATGTGTTCTTGTTTCGAGATAAATTGCAACAGTTTATATATTTTAAAATATTCCAGAAACACTAAATTATGATTGAGATATATGTCACATTCTCCGCACAAATAATACTAAATTATGAAATATTGTTTTGTTTACATGACATTGAAATAACGAAAACAATAATATGATACTTATGCAGCGTGTACATGTATATGTATGTGTGTGGGTATATATGCGTGTGTGTTAGCGCCTATGGGATGTTTTATTTATTTGTACACATTTTCATGTACCTACTGTACCATTTGTTATATAAATTGTATCATGTTGTGTCCTCAAGGGCCTTATAGCCTACTGGAATTTTCTGAATCAAACATTATAATATATCCATGCATCATATAAGTGTGTGTAATTAAGTAATACAGAACTGATACCCATAAAACACACATTACCGAATCCTTATCAGTATACGATAATCCTTAACAGCATACGCGTGCCTACCAACGGGAAAGCCCCAGCTGGTGGTAGTGGGGGGAGAGTACCGCGAAAGTAGTCCTGCCGAAAAAAAGTAGTACCGAGTTTCATGATAGTGGTCACGTGACAGTTTACTTAAACCCTCATAGGTAGGAACACACACTGGCAATAGCATGATGCAATCAAACCTGTTTTAAGCAGCCAGTCATAGGAAGGAGCAAAAGTGGTCTTTTATGACAGGTTGTTGCTTAATACAGGTTATTTTACTCTGAAAACATAGAAATGGGAAATAGAACATGAGGTTGCTTAAAACAGGTGGCTGCTTAATACAGGTGACCGCTAACACAGGTTTGACTGTACTTATCACACTATTCAATCTTAAGTATAGAATTCACGCCAGAGGCTACTAAATGCCACGATGTACTTTTGTGCAATCATATATTGGCATATACTGTGGCTGTTTGGATTCAACAAATATTGAACAAATTATCAGAATTTTCGCTCCAGGACTTCTATTTAATTTATGCATATTGTATCTTAATGTAGAGCTGTGTTATTTATGATCACAGACCACGAACTTGGATGAGCAACATGTCCACAAGAAACATTCGCGAATTCGTACTACCTGAAAAGGTTTTCTTAATTTTAAACCTCTTTTGTTTTATTCACTTGCATTGCATGAAAAAAAAAATGAAATTATGTTTTACTAGTTTAACAGAATTGTTATCAAAAATGAATGAATTAGAAGTATATTATTTAAATGCATGAAATAATATTTATGCATATCTCATTATTCTTCTTTGTTAGAATTTTGATTATTTCTCGATGAGATGTTCATATATTAAAATACATCGTGCCTCCAGTGAGGTTTGAACTCACGACCCCTGGTTTACGAGACCAGTGCTCTACCACTGAGCTATAGAGGCATGTACTTATGCGTAGTTTCGCAAAAGGAGCCTGATCGTTTCGTTTGTAATATATAAACGAAAAAATAAGACAAGGCTAGTGCTCTAACCACTGAGATATGGAGGCTTGGTTAGATTTAAATAAAGTATATTCAAATTCCATCATAAAGGTCATTATATATGCAGTATATTGCACACAAATGGTTTATAAAACTACTGCCCCAGTACCAGAACTATTTATAATAAGTCGAAATGATAAAAAAAACAATTATTTGATGCGTAATATTCTGTACAAATTAGCCTTATATTTATCGTATTATAATACTATTCTATTCACGTTAGCCTTTTATCTACTAAAGCTACACTACACACACGATTATATCAGTTTTAGTTTACATGCAGTATTGGACATGTATTGTAACTTTATACATGTATGCGTAAACTGTGGTAGGGACAGCAAGTATAACACGTCTTTATTTTATTTGCATACGTCATTTCATGTCAGATTTCAATATACGATTTCTGTACCACCCAATCAATGCGGTTAAGAGTAAATGCTTATTTCGTCTTGTGTGTGTCAAGACTGTCGTATACAATTTAAAAAAGCACGGTCGTTCATCTTATATGTATATATTAAATTTCAGTATTAGAACTTTAACATGATATAACTTCAAACAAGTCATTGACTAGCTAAATGTAAGTGTGAGAGCGCACATATGTGCCTCAAGAGAGGTTTAAACTTACGAACCTGGTTTACGATATCAGTGCCCTAACCACTGAGCTTTGGAAGCTTGGATAGATACAAATAAAAGTTTATCAAATTCCATAAAAAGAGTCTTAACTTTTAATTACGTATTGTAGTAATAACTGTTTCTATGGCTACTGCCCAGTCATCAATGTTTACGATGATTCTCTCTAGATCATTGAACAACGTTACTTTGGCATGTTATACACATACTGAATGTAACACAGTACACGTGTACTCATGAGCTGAAAATAACCTCAGTAAAAAATAAATTGGCAAACACTTGCCATGTCATGTCAAATTTCAATATATACGGTTTTTATATCAGTAAAAAACAGTTATATTAATACATCAATTCTTATTTCGTCTATGAAGTATATCTAATTGTTGTTTTATCATTTTTATTAAGACAGTTCTACCATAAATTAAACAATTTCAAAAGCATGGACTATTAGCTACTGTCACAATTTTCTAGACATTGCCTGGCTATACAGAGCTACCTATCAGTGAATTAAAATAAATTCCTCCAGTGGAACTATCAAACATGGTTAACGAGACCAGGGCTCTACCACTGAGCTATAGCGGCAATTATGATGAATAGTTTACACCGTAACAATATTTATTATATTTGTTTTGTAATATATTAACGGAAAAATTAAGACAGCCCCCAGTGAGGATCGAACTCACGACCCCTGGTTTACAAGACCAGTGCTCTAACCACTGAGCTATGGAGGCTTTGATAGATATAAATAAAGTACATTTAAATTCGATCATTAGCAGTATTATATATGGTTTTAGTATTACTTCAATGTGTAATATTTTATGCAAACTAACTTTTTATCCATCATAATTATTATCAAAAGATTCTAATCACATTAGCTAATTTGTCTACAATATACTACAAACCCAATACGCTGTTTTGAAACTACGTCATTCTATATTTAGATACCGTATTAAAGATGACAGAACATTAATGTGTTACGTACATTATACAATACAATACTAGTAGATTCAATAATAATGTGTTACCTGTATCGGACGAAATCAATTATAAATAGAATGACGCACTGTAAATATAACATTTCCTTATTAAATTGGCAAACATGTCATGTCAAGTTTCAATATGTATGTTTATGAATATCACTGAATAAACAATTATATTTATACATCTATGCTTATTTCGTCTATGATGTATATCTAATTGTTGATATTTTAACAGAACATACTTTATTTATCCTATTATAAAAGTAGTATATTTTATCTAATAAAGTTATATAAATAGATCAGTTTAAGTTTACACGCAGTCTTTAGCCCGTATTGTAACATTCTACATGTATGCACACATTTACTATCTATATTTGGCTACGACTTAGATATATTTCAATTTACAAAGTAAAGATGTGCCTCCAGTTAGGTTTGAACTCACGACCCCTGGTTTACGAGACCAGTGCTCTACCACTGAGCTATAGAGGCATGTATTAATCACTTTTTCACGAACCCTCGTTTACAAGACTCAGCTATGGGGGTTTAGATAGATATACAGATAAAAGTTTATTTAAATTCCATCACAAAAAGTATTATATCATATAATGTATATTTACGTATTGCAGTGACAACGTTTAACTGCTGCCCAAGTGCCACATTATTTATGACAATTCTTCATTGATCAATCTGACCTTGATTTGTAATATTCTATACAATCTAGCCTTATAAGGCGTAACGCTGAGTACCATATTATAAAAGTATTAATGAGACAAGGTCACCCGATATAACATAAAATGACAGCATTCACTGATACATACAACTACATGCCAATATTATTTTACATGCAGTATGGGACACGTATCATAAAATTCTACATGTATGCGTTCATACAATTAAGTTTGAGTAAACGGTAGCAGACACTGTAGTATTTAGTTAACAAAGAACCAAGCCATAACATATCAGATTTCAATATAAATACGGGTATGTATGCAATTTATAAATAAAATTGATTCTTACGTCGCAATGTCTACATGATTACACGACTCTTTGTTTACGAGACCAGTGCTCTACCACTGAGTCATAGAGGCAATTTTAATGAATAGTTTACACCGCAACAATATTTATTATATTTGTTTTGTAAAATATAAACGGAAAACATTAAGAAGCACCCATTGAGGATCGATGGTTTACAAGACAAGTGCTCTAACCACTGAGCTATGGAGGCTTTGACTGATATAATGAAAGTTTATTTAAATTCCATCATCAATAGTATTATATATGGTTTCAGTATTACTTCAATGTGTAATATTCCATACAGACTAACCTTTTATTCATCGTAATTATCATAAAAATATTCTATTCACGTTAGTTAATTTGTCTATCATAGTAAACCCATACGCTATTTTGAAACCACGTCATTATATATTTAGATTGAACTTACTGCATTAGCGATGACAGCACATTTATGTGTTACATACATTATACAATACAATAGATTCAATATAAATGTGTAACCTGTATTGGACGAGATCAATTATAAATAGAATGACGTAGTTACATAATAGCGTATTCGGTTTATAAATGAACAAATGAATCAGTTTTACATTCAGTAATGAACACTTACATCATACAAAGTATATTTAAATTCTATCATAAAAATTATCATATATGCTTTTAGTATCACAATAATAAAGGTTTCTTTTATTGTTAAGTAGCAGTAATATTCATGATAATGCTTAATTGTTCAATATCACTTCAATGTGTAATATTTCATACAAACTATCCTTTTTTACAGTTACTATTATAAAACGATTATATTCATGTTAGTTAATATGTCTTCCATATAAGTGGACAAATGAATCAGTTTTAGTCTACATTCAGTAATGAACACTTACATTATATATGTATGCGCACATATATAATTTATACATAGCTCTGCGTTTACTTACAAAGTAAAATATATGCATCCAGTGAGTTTAGAACTCACGACCCCTGGTTTACGAGACCAGTGCTCTACCAGTAGTGCTAACTACCAGTACTATTCATGATAATACTTCATTGTTCAACATGACTTCAATGTGTAATATTTCATACAAACTTTCCCTTTTATTTACCGTTACTATAATAAAATGATTATATTCACGTTAGCTGATTTGTCAACCATAGTAATACTAAATGAACAAATGAATTAGTTTTAGTTTACTGTATACATGTATAAGCACATATATTATCCATGCATTACTATGCGTCTACTTAGTAAAATACATGTCTCCAGTGAGGTTTGAACTCACGACCCCTGGTTTACGAGACCAGTGCTCTACCACTGAGCTATAGAGGCAATTATAATGAATAGTTGATACCGCAACAATATCTTTATATTTCGTTTGTGATATATAAATGGAAAAATTAAGACAGCCCCCAGTGAGGATCGAACTCACGACCCCTGGTTTACAAGACCAGTGCTCTAACCACTGAGCTATGGAGGCTTGGATAGATATAAATAAAGTAAATTTAAATTCCATCATCAATAGTATTATAGATGGTTTTATTATTACTTCAATGTGCAATATTTCATACAAACTAACCTTTTATTCATCGTAATTATTATACAAAGATTCTATATACGATAATTAATTTGTCTACCGTAGTTATACTATAATCCCAAAACGCTATTTTGAAACAACGTCATACCTACCGTATAAGGGATGGCAGCACATTTATGTGTTACATACATTATACAATACAATAGATTCAATATTAATATGTTACCTGTATCTGGCGAGAGCAATTATAAATAAAATGACGTAGTTTCACAATAGCGTATTCGGATTATAAATGAATCAGTTTTAGTTTACATTCAGTATATAACACTTACATTATACAAAGTATATTTAAATTCCATCATAAAAAGTATCATATATTGTTTTAGTATTACAGTAATAACGGTTTCTATTACTGCTAAGTACCAGTTATATTCATAATAATGCTTTATTGTTCAACATGAATTTAATGTGTAATATTTCATACAAACTTTCCCTTTTATTTACCGTTACTATTATAAAACGATTCTATTCACGTTAGCTAATTTGTCTACCATAGTAATACTAAATTAGCAAATGAATCAGTTTTAGTTTACTTTCAGTAATGAAAACTTACATTATACGTGTATGCGCTCATATATTATCTATACATTGCCATGCGTCTACTAACAAAGTAAAATACATGCCTCCAGTGAGGTTTGAACTCACGACTCCAGGTTTACGAGACCAGTGCTCTACCACTGAGCTATAGAGGCAAGTACAAATCAATAATTTATATTGCAATAATAGTTTGTTTATGTTCTCAGTGAGAATCGAATTGACGACCCCTGGTTTACAGGACAAGTGCTCTAACCACTGAGGTATGAGGCTTGGAAAAATGTATATAAAATATATATTTAAACTATATCAAAATATTCATTATATATATATATACATATTATGTTTTACAGTGACAACGATTTCTACAACTACTGCCCCAGCGATAACAATATTATATATCATTACTTTAATTCATAATATTCTGTACAAGCTAACATTACACGGACACAAAATAGAACACCCGTTATTAAAAGTATATCTACTTTTACTTAACTATGTATGCAATATTGAACACGTATTGTGACATTCGACATGTATGTTCACACAAGTGAGATATTCTACATTGTATATATGTGCACGTAAGTAGAAAATAACTGTAGTGGAAACTGTAAATTGAACATATTCTTATTAAATTGCCATACTTTCTTTCATGTCATGATGTGTTTCAATACATATACGAATTTAATCGACTGAGCAATGCGATCGATAAATCGCTGCTTATTATCGTCTATGATGCAAACATTAATACACTTATATTGTTCGCTACTGTCATATAACTGTCATATTTAAATAATAAACTAAGTTAAGCATGTCGTTTATATTATATGAGACACATTCATTTTAAGTGCAATGGGATTATAAACGAATGTACATTTCAACTAAATATCACATAAAATATACCAATACGTAAAATAGTACGATAATAATCAAATATAATATAAACTGACAGTATCAAACTAATGATTCATGACGGATGTCTTATTATGTATTATCATAGTCCGGCATATGTTATTTACGAACACTTGACCTATATATTGATCACTGCTTATAACGAAGTGACATTTGGCTGTATTTTAATAAATAACAGACCAATCACAATTTTTATCCACGATTTAGAGTTAGATATGTTTATTACAAGACAAACTGTTAGTTCATTATTGTATCCATATAAACTTACGTACAATAATTGTATCGTTAATAAAATCAATTATAATTGTATCGTTAATAACATCAATAATAATTGTATCGTTAATAACATCAATAAAAATTGAATTGTTAATAACAATAATTATAATTGTATCGCTAATAATATCAATTATAATTATATTGCTAGTAACATCAAATAACATGCGAGTGAGGCGCTCTACCCCTAGTGCACCGTTGCGGTTGAATAACTTATAATTGTATCAATACAACATAAATCATATATTGTACACTTAAATAATAAATTATTATTGTTTCGTTAATAACAATAAAGACAGTAAAGGTGTGTGTATTTTTTCAAAAGCCCAGTCTTTAATATCAAGCATTTTCCGACAAGTAATAAGAAAATATGTTACGTCTGCATTCATATGTATTGCATTATGAAACATAAACACAATAAAATAAACAGTAACATCTAAAGATCTTAAGAAAAATATATACATGTATATAATATTTATATTTAGTTTAAGATGGCTAGGCATGTTCATTTCACCGGAAGTATTTTACTCACACTCGCCTGATGTCAAAATAAATGTTATACAAACAAAGGTTGAAAGGTGAGCACGTGTTACACCAGACTCCATTCAAGTAGTTTACTAACCCAATAGAGATGATACAGTAGTGTTGTTGCATGTCGATGTTAGTGAAGCCAATAGAATGAATGAATGAATGAATGAATGAATGAATAGGGTTTTTTACGGCGTACCAACACATTATAGGTTATTCGACGCCAACAGGAAGGAAGATTCCAGGTTCACTCTACATGTACACAAACAACAAATTAACATACAGATTAAAAAAAAACATCAACAAATGAATAAACAGATTGAATCTAGAACCTTGATACCTGCATAACTGCAGAGTTTCAGCAAATTCTATCGTATTACTCAATTTGTCGCTTCTTACGACATGCATAAGCCACAGTGATCCTATTCTTGCCATCACGCATGGCTCCCTGGAATCACACAGGGGTTGATAATTTAACCACAATAGTGAACATGACAAAAAATGATAAAATGAACACGACACCCATTCGGAGGATTCCTACCCCTCTGCAGAGATCGACAGTGATTCTATTCTTAGCCGGAACCACACGGGCTGTGAAGCAATATACTTAGTCCGGAACAGGTGCTGTTCGGAATTGGTCTGACCGTTTTGCCAATGGAGGTACAAAGATCAACGTTAAAAGTATTAGCTACTGCTGCAGACAAAAGCATTGCATTGTTCAAACTGACTATGCCCAAACATGATATCCATTCTGGACTACAGTCCGTTTATCATGTTTACTTGAGAACAATTATATTTATAACATAGATCGATACAGGTAAGCCACGTATTACATTATATTTGGTTACACATTGTAGTTACCCGCTTTATCTAAGCCTGTTTCGTGCAATTATAAACTTGCACAATTATCAAATAACTTTTTTGATTGTTTCGTAGTCGGTTTACTGTATAAGTAGATACCAGCAGCTTTCACAACGATTTATTTGACACTGTCAGCTTTGGCAATTAAAGTTATTGTACGTTCAAGTAATGTTCAGTAAACATGGAATAACCTGGTCAGGCTACATCCGATATATTGACAGCGACCTTAACATATAGCTTGTTGGTGACATATGGTGTTGTTGTTGTTGTTGTTGGTGACATATGGTGTTCCATCAAAAGCAGTTGCGTGGGCAGTATGATACTGCAATTAAACGTAGAATGTACTAAAATAATGCATGCCAAAGCCTCCATAGCTCAGTGGTTAGAACACTGATCTTGTAAGCCACGGATCGTGAGTTCGATCCTCACATGGGACTTTCATACTCTTAATGCCATTGCTTTATTTATAAATACTACAAGACACTACTTATAAATGTTTTACAAACGTTATAAAATTTAAATCTTGTTTTGCCTCTTTTAATTTTATATCTATATTCTAACATTGCCAGGTTAACATCTGCAGATTTTGCAATTAAAACTCGTGGATAACAATAATGTTGACATGTGCATATTCTGAGCAGTCCGAATATTGTTCCAGGAGTTATGTATCTTTTGCATATTTATTATATAATCTTAAAGTACATTTAATTAATCAACGATGGTCGAGTTATTTCATATAATTTTAACACGCTTGTAAGTTTTTATTTACAACTCAACGTCCTTAAACACCTCGCGTAACATTTAACTTTGCACTTTTATGCATAAAGTGAATGGAGAATTGTTCTTAAAGTGTCTTGTTTTCATAGATATTCTTCTGTTTGTCCAAATATGCTGAAAAAAAAACTGGGTTGCTTCCAACTACCGAACAGGAATTATTTGCCTAACAATGCCAATTTGTTAAACAGTATTGATTCAACCTGTGGCGATGTTAACTATTCATTTTGAAGACTTGTGTATTTATTGTCAATTATATTTTGTATGTTTATATTCCTCTGTCCTAGCTAAGTGATGCGCGATAACAATACTACTCCTCGTACTCTGGACTTGAGAAACAGGCAAAAGACACACACGACTAAAGTGTATTGATAACTGCTATACGATACCTATGAAATACACAACACAACCAAGACAAAAATGAACAGACTTTAACAGTTTTATTGAATTACCAATTAGTGATATGATTTAAAGCACCAACACTCATGCTTCAAGCACCGCCCTCATACCCTTAGCACCACCCTCTACCCCTAGCACTGCCTTCATACCCCTAACACAGCCCTCATACCCTTAGCACCGCCTTCTACCCCTAGCACCGCCTTCTACCTCAAGAACCACCTTCATACCCTTAGCACCGCCCTCTACCCCTAGCACCGCTTTCGTACGTCAAGCACCACCTTCATGTCCCTATGATTCCACTCGTGTCCCCCAATCGCACTGAATTAAGCGTTTGTTTTTTTTTTCAGTTTTTGTAACATTAATTGTGATTTATTTTCACAACGAACCAGAGCCAAAGTACGGTGGGCCCTTTTGATTAATCAAGTATTGGCCATATACATTAGAAACATAGATGTTTTACAGTTTTCGTAAAAGTTATAATAAAAATGATAGTTCCTTTCCAATTGCTAGATTTAGCTCCACATATAGATGTGAATTTGTCTTATTTAATTTCTGTTTACTTGACAGATTCCATTAGCCTCTGCGATCAAGATATGCGAATGCCGTCATTACCTTTTTATGTCAGTACGAGAAAGTTATCTGGATAAACTAATAATACTGATAAAAACGTTTAAGTATTTTTGACCAGATAAAAGTAGATCTAGATATAATTAAGACGTTTCGCCTGTTTTAGATGTAAAACAAATTATTGAGTCGAACGTTGTTTCAATTTAAATATTGAAATAAACAAAATGACAAAAGGAAAGAAATCATTTTAAGATTGGTGTTAGAGAGGATAAAGACGCCATAGTTTTACTTCTATACTTAAATATAAATTCGCTCTACTTGGCAGTTCACATTTTCAAGATATGCGAATACCGATTAGTTCATTAAAGCCATTCCTTTAATTTTACAAATTTGTAGATTATTTCAGATGAGAGAGTTATCTGACTTAACTGATATAACTGATGATAACAAACGTTTTAAATGTTAACAACATAAAAGAACAGCTAGATATAATTAAAATAGTGTGCGTGTTTTAGATATAGGACAAATTGCTGATTGGCATGGTGTGTGATACATTGTTTCCATATAAGACTTAAAATAAATAAAAAGACATGAATAAAGAAACTATTTGTAAGATTGGCATTAGAGAAGACAAACACGTCATGGTGTTCTAACCATTGATCACTTGTGCTAGAGAGCGACACCGTCATTTCCTGTTATGGTCTGGTAACATATTACAGCGGCAAGTAATGGTTCTAAGGACTTTTTAATCAAATTTACGGTCCTCATCATAAGAAAATTTTCCTAAGGGCAATTTGAATAAAAATGAAATAATTTCAGTAATAGAATGTTCAAACCATTACTGATCTAATGATATACTAATTCATACACGTTGGGAAATTTAAAACGTTGTTTATTCAAACAAAAGAAAAATCGATTACGTAAAAAGGAATATACGTTTTTGATATTAAGAAAAACAACTCAATAAATGTCGTGAAAAAATCAAAAATACAATTTAATGGTTATAGTATAAAAAAGCTGACCGCTGCAGTAAACTTATTAGCAAATTCCAAAATGACTTTTATACATTTTAGAAACATTTAGACGATGCGCACCTAATAGAGAAAAGAGTGTTACATTTGAATGTTGTGTATATTGCTTAGATTAAGATAATACAATTGAAGAAAGATTCATCATACCAGAAACTGTTTTGTACCGAGGACGAGCATTGTTTTGTGTAAAAACGCAGTTTTAAACCTCCAGTACAAAAAAGGGCAATTTCAGCTATAGACATTTTATCTATAAAGGCGGTAAGGTTTCTTTTCAAAACAGAAATGTTATCACATTGACTAAAGAGCTTGTTGGTGACATATGGTGATCCGAGAACAACACAACACTACCATACAATGAAGAGAAATTGCATTCAAAGAGGTTACATTAAAGCCTCCATAGCTCAGTGGTTAGAACACTGGTCTTGTAAACCAGGGGTCATGAGTTCGATCCTCATTGGGGGCTTTCTTTTTCTAGATATTGGCGTTTTATTTATCAAAGCTATTTAAACATACTTATTAATGTTTTAAAAACGTCGTAGGATTGCAAATGTTGAAACCTTGTTAGTCGTTTTTAACTGTATAACTATGTATAGCTAGTAAAGCTATCAGTATATTCACACGGAAGCCTGGTCCGAATATTTTTTTTATAAGTTATGTCTCTTTTGCAGATCTTTCAGAACTGTTTAGTTCATCTTATAGATAGCCAACGAGTGCATGGTCAAGTGGTAAAGTATCGTTCCCATGATTAGAGTGGTTAGCCTCCGCAACGTCGTAATATTTACATTTTTTCTCCAACACATACCGCTATGGTGTGCTTGAAACATCGTTGTCAGTGACACCGAAATATTCTAGCAATGTTATCAAAGTTCTGGACTAAAATTTATAAAACATTGAGAGTGTTAATGCTCAGATTGAAACTTTCAATTATCGAATTTTAAAATACTATTTAATAACAAAGGTTTAGTTACATAACATATTTTCTAGTTATTTTCCGATAATGCTACATTAAAAGTTTTTGCAGTTTTTGCAAGATAATATTGCTAAAATTTTATAAAATTTTGAATTTAATGCAATTTCTAAAATTTCAGATTTTGAATTTGTGTCTGATTTATAGCTTCAAATATTTGATGAATTTAAGCCAAGACCTCGAGTTTGTAAATGTTTTTTCATGCTCAACTCAAAATTCATACTCTAACACAATTTTCAGGAATCATATGAAACACAAATTAAATCGCAAACACTTGACTACACCTCAATTTCGAAATTATTAATGCAGATTTGAAACAGTAAGTACTTACATTTATTTTGTAAAATGAGTCAATTTGATTTAAGTTGAGCATGGAATATTGAGTTGTGTTTAAAACCCCAGACCTATATTTGACGTGTGTATACCAGTAGTTCAAAACATATATACATATATACTGCCAAAATCAACTACAGCCTTTGTTCTGTGTGACCTTCATAAATAATTAGCAAAATCATACTGTTTGCGTCATGACAACCGCAAAAAAAGAAAGTAATTGCCCGGTAGACGCATTATGTAGAGGGCACATTCACCACAGAATGATGAATATGACGTTTATATAGAATAATCATGAGTATAAAACATAAATAAGAAATGACAACATAGATCAACTACTATAAAATATCGCCACCTGGGAGATTAAACCTTGGTTACAGATGCACCAAACAGCGTTCTCACATACGATGACATTCAAAAGCTCTTAAAACATGGCGGTTCTGACCTCAATGGCCCTCATTGGAGTTGAATTCGCTTATTATCAGTATATATCAGCACCGATGCACTAGTAACATTTACCGCAAGTGTACAATTAAATATCGACTAATTGATAAGGATATTAAATTTCTCGATACAGACATTCCTGTGTTTGTGTGTCTATTATAACATCAGATACTTTGTGTTGTGACCAAATTAGTTTAAACAAAAATATATCATACGATGATAAGTTTCTCCTTCATCGTAACATATTAGTGTCAGACGTGATGGATTGCTTTCTTTGTCTTTTTGTTAGCTATATAAGATCAGATAAATGCAATATATGTTCTACAATATGAAATGAAATTGTTCAACAGAACTCATTGAGAACATATAAGAATATGTGTCTGGTGAAGTTGTGCTGTCATTCAATATCATTAAAACTCTGACGTTATCTGTGTTACATCGAAATTGTAGTATAGATGTTATAATATCAGTTACGTTCAATTAATACAGAGAAAATGTATAGTACCGTTTGCCTCTTTCTTACCCTGTCTGTCTGTCTGTCTGTCTGTCTGTCTGTCTGTCTGTCTGTCTGTCTGTCTGTCTGTCTGTCTGTCTGTCTGTCTGTCTGTCTGTCTGTCTGTCTGTCACAATCATATTTATTTATTCTTATGAACAGAATGAATGTCATCACCTATTGTCACCTTAAGTTTCGTAACGAGTAGTAATGGTATAACAAGAAAAGAAACTCTGGCTATAAATTTTGAAATCGTAATGAATACAAACCGATCAACGGAGTAAAATGTTTTAAGCGAAACAAGTGTACTGTACCAACGACCTCTGTCATGAGTGCTTCATAATTGTATATATTAAAGTCTAATTAATAATGGTGTTAGCTACATGTAGTCAGTCATAACACGTTTACTACTTTGCTTTTTTCTGACAATGTGAAATTGTTCAACATTATTGATTTAAACTGAGGTGGTGATAAAGTGTATTAAAACCTGATATACGTATCCCTGGTCAACACATAACACAGCCGAGAAAAGTAAACAACCGACTTGGTTTTATTGAATTTGTCCATGAGTAATAGTATTTAAAGCAACAGCTCTCATACCCCAAATACCGCCCTCATACTCCTATCACCTCCCCCATATCCCTAGGACCACCCTTTTACCCGTAGCACCGCTCCATATTCCTAGGTCTACCTTTATACCTCAAACACCGCCCTCATACTCCTATCACCGCTCCCATATCCCTAGGACCACCCTTATACCCGTAGCAACGCCTCATATTCCTAGGACCACCCTTATACCCGTAGCAACGCCCCATATTCCTAGGTCTACCTTTATACCTCAAACACCGCCCTCATACTCCTATCACCTCCCCCATATCCCTAGGACCACCCTTTTACCCGTAGCACCGCTCCATATTCCTAGGTCTACCTTTATACCTCAAACACCGCCCTCATACTCCTATCACCGCTCCCATATCCCTAGGACCACCCTTATACCCGTAGCAACGCCCCATATTCCTAGGACCACCCTTACTCGTAGCAACGCCCCATATTCCTAGGTCTACCTTTATACCTCAAACACCGCCCTCATACTCCTATCACCTCCCCCATATCCCTAGGACCACCCTTTCACCCGTAGCACCGCTCCATATTCCTAGGTCTACCCTTATACCTCAAACACCGCCCTTATACTCCTATCACCGCTCCCATATCCCTAGGTCCACCCTTATACCCGTAGCAACGCCCCATATTCCTAGGACTACCCTTATACCCGTAGCACCGCCCCATATTCGTAGGACTACCCTTATACCTCAAACACCGCCCTCATACCCCTGTCATCGTCCCCAATATCCCTAGCATCGGCTTCATATCTCTAGCTCTGCCTTTATACTTATAGCACCGGATTAAGTGTTATCCTATTCTCGTTTTTAGAATTAATGAATAAAATTTATTGTCACAAAGAAACAGAAATATTAGTATGTACAGGGGGGATTAGATACAAATTGGCCATAGACTAAAGACAGATGTTTTACAGTTCTAATAAAAGAAAATAGTTACCCTCTAATTGCCAGATTCAACGCCATACTTAAATATGAACATGTCTTATCAAAATTCGCTTTACTTGGCAGTTGCCATTTGTATCTGCGATCAAGATATGTGAAAGCCGTTTAGTTCTTAAGAATCATTCCTTTTTTTACAAGTTTGTATGTAGATTATGTCAGATCAAATAGATAGGATGAGAAGTTTTCTGACTAAACTAATATAACTGATGATAAAAATGTTAAAAATGTTTTAACAATATATACACGTATATCTACACTGAAAGGAAAAAGAAAGTTTACATTTTTGTTTTTAAAATTATTTGATTATTGGATAAGTTTATTCATGTGATGAAAAATGAACTGATTTTTTCTTATTGTTTTGCTTTGAAATGAATTAAATGTTTATTTTTTTATTCAACAATATGATGAAATATAAATATACAACATTTATATGCAATACATTTATTGCTCCTTGACCTGTCGACGTTTATAGGTATGTATACTTTCTTTTTCCTTTCACTGTAGATATAATTATGATAACATTCTTTCTCTAGATGTAAGAAAAATTATGGAGTGTCATGGAGTATGATACATTGTTTCACTTTAACAAATGCATGTTATGTAAACACAATGACAGAAAGAAAGGAAATAATTGTAAGACAATCATACACGCTATAGTGATAATGCTCTAATTAATTTATCACGTGTGCTAGGGACTGACAGCGTCATTTCCTGTAATGGACTGTTATCACATTACAATGACAAGTAATGGTTCTAAGGTCCTTTTGATCAAATGTACGGTCGCTAGTCATAAGAACACTTTTCTTATAGCAATTCGGATAAAAATGGGAAACAATGACAATAATGGAATGAGTACATTGCCGAGCTTTCTTATATAATAGTTTACTTGTATTTGGCAAAATGTAAAACGTTGTTTAACCAAACATCAGAAAAATCAATTACGTAAAAAGGAAAATGCGCTTTTGCATCTAGGTAAAAAATATTCAATAACTTTTATTACAATTTTATAAATACAAATTAATGGTTAAAACATAAAAGTTAAATGATACAATACATTTATTATTTATTTCAGTTGGCAAATCGAATCTTATCTTTATCGACCATTTGTTATTTATGTACCGAATGGTTACACCATTATTTCACCCCTCTTAGCTGAAATCAGGATCCGCCCCTGTATTGTATTGCAAATCTCTTGTCGATATGACCGCACATAGTCGTGTTAGAGATGACAATTCTAGAATGTGTGCCAGTTGTGCATCAGTAGCGTTATGTAACCGACTATGAATGACAAGCACGTAAATTGTTTTATTTACTATAGAATAAAGAACAAACATCAATGGCGGGCTTACATCTATATATGATAGTGCTAGTAAAGTGCTAGTATAGTGCTAGTAAAGTGCTAGTATAATCAAGTCATTATTTTGAGTTTTAGGTCTATTGCCCAGATGTGTCACACAGTTATGTAAACCAAAGACATACTAACATATATTGTAAGCTAGCCTTTTTGATTTTTTTTTAATTAAAATGTACATGTGTGTTAAAAGTTATACGCGTGCTATCTCAATATACAAAGACGGTCAATGAACTGTACACATAAACGTGCCTTTATATTCATGGTAATTAACCCATATATAATCAATGTTATCATGATGCTTTACACTGAGTATATTAGTTGACAGAGATTTAAAATATTAATCTATATTGCAAGGTATGGAATTTTAGATATTGGACGGAGCCTTCATAGCTCAGTGGTTAGAGCACTGGTCGTGAGTTCGATCCTCACTGGGGTTGTGCTATTTTCAAATATATTAAGTGGGAAAGGCATTTTAGTCAAGGATTATTTATAGCCGCCATTGTGCGTTTCCAATACTATGTCTTATATTTATATTAGTGCACACTAGTACCAACATACCATATTGATCACGTATCAGAACCTTTTACAGGCCTATTGATTATTGTGTCCATAAGTTTAATTTGGTTAATGGGGAGCAAAAGTCACGCTCATTCGCCTTTTACTGTTAAAATGATTCGGTAGATAGGAAAAGATAATCAGATTCATATAAACCTATCGCAATATCTCGGTTACACGGTTTTATCGTAAATGTACCCAGAAGCTAAAATAAAAGTTCAATGGCATGCGTAATTAAATATAGATGACAAAATTAGATATGTTGAAACAGTGCATTACTTATTCATAACTGCCCGCAGATTCTACGTTATGCAATACATCAATGCGGAGCAAATTGTAAATTCAGCTGCTTTAAAAATGAGAATTCTGACGTACGGCATATCGTTTTTGATGAGATATTAAATTATGTTATGCATTTAAATGACTGCACTTAAGGCGATCTGTTTTGATTATTACTTGCATGGTTTAGTGCCGTAACTAACACCTATAACCAATTTATTTCTAATAGGAATAGGAATATTTTACCAAAAAATACGATGTATTTCGAAGATAATTTTCAAAAAAAGTTTTAAATGAAAATTAATTTATATTTTTGGTACTTAATGAAATTGAAACCCAAAGATACTTGCAAATACTCCTTTAGATAGAGAGAGAGAGATCGTAATAAATATAACTGTTGTCTTTTGCCGAAGAAGGTTGTTTGAATATATTAAACGCATATTTAACGTTTTCGCTATAACGGTTTCCTGTACACGTTGATAAGTTACTAGTATTTCGTTTCTAATTTGTAAAACATGAAGACGTCTTTGGTTTATTTTGTTATCTTGGTAGCATTGCTTAAAAGTAATTGAAATCTGAACATAGTCTTACTGTTGTCTGTCTCCGAAGAAGATATAATCACAATACTGTTTCATCACATTAAACGAAAAGTTAATGTTTTTGCTATAAAGGTTTACGGTACACGTTTATAATTTATTGCTTATCAAAATTGTAGAACACTAGGACTCCGTCTTAAGCATATTTAGTGTTCATGGTAGCATTACTTAAAAGTAATTGAAATATGCAAACACACTTATGCAAATATTGTTTATACCATGTGTAAGATAAATATGGACAATTTTGTCATTGAAGGTCTCAAAAGTACTTTGACTCAGAATGTTGCTATTATTTCAAATTCCTGCCAATCGTTGAGCACATTTCATTACCTGAAATCGTATACAACAGTTTCAAGTGCTTAAATGGCAGGTGAACTTTCTTTATTTTACGAGTAATTAGAATTGTTGTGAAGCCGTATTATCCACAGCAACATACGTATTGCATTAACCAAATATAACACGTGACCTGTTTTCAGGAGATCGCGTGTACTCATTAGTAGAGAAAATTAAGACAATTCATCAATAAAACAAGAATATTTCTGGAATTAAAAATTCATCGTAAAATCCTTAGTTGAATATATTTTTAACCCACAATTTTTACGGTTTATGAAATTGTTGAAATAATATTGCTATATGTTACATTAATCACGATATTTCATTACATTCACCATATCTGTATGATTATAAGTTAATTGTCTTTAGGGCATGGTTCAGTACTACTAAACAGCAAACACTTGTATTACTGCCTGGTTCCCTAAGATTATCGTGTAATGTGTGCTAATTTGTGTTTGGGCCAGTGTCCAGGAACATCAATTAGATACCGTTTGTAAAGGTTAGAAGCAAGTGAACACAGTCCGTATATTAGTCATATGTATGATAACAGTCCATGGTCAATGGTAGATTATATTATATAGACAGACTATACTATCCCGTCGATCGAGATATCAGTGATATTTTAAACACTTAATCTAGTTCAGATATCAAAAATTCTTTTGGTTGAATTATTTTAAGGAATGAAACGCCTGTCTGGGAGCAAAATCACTTTACTATAAAGCATCCGTATAGTGTCTAGGATCCACTAAGGTGAAGTCGTTCTTTTTCTTCTTCTTACAGTTCAATTGGGCTCAGTGTATAAACAACTCTGTTATAGAACAATTTATTACTTTTTAAGTTGGAAGATATTTAAAATAACCACTCATCATTCGACTCTGCGAGGATTCAGACAGATTGTAATTAGATTTTACAAATTGGCATCTCCAAGCTTGAATGCGCCAATTATCCTACATTAGGATGTGAAATGGCATACTGTGGAAAAAATATTTCTCTTAAACACCGGAAGGCTACTGTCTGTGTCGCGTAATGCAGTCATTTAAAAAGTTAAACTTAATGACGCATCATCTTATATGTCTTTAAGACTTAAATTGCCGGACTTGATTGACCAGAGGCACATACTGATACCTTACAAAATTATAAATGTTATACTTCAGCCCCGGGTAAAATATCATTTATTTAATTTTTCTCCTAACTAAGTGGAATAAAAGTATGGAGTACAGAAAATGTGATGCTGACGGTATAGAGTGTTATACTAATATTTATATGAATGAATTTACAACATAGAGTGTGATTCTACCATTTACAGGAATGCATTTCATTTTACTCTCAAGAAAACAATATTGTTTTTTTTACATATTCCCATTTGTCATTAGTTTACGCTCATTCGTTAATATGTTATTGCTTTCACTGTTAGTTATTTCGTATTCAAATGAATTATTTCAAATTGAAGTCTCTGACAGGTTTATGAAACAGATAATTTCAAATGTTTTTTCTCATATATACCATTTATACTTACTCCAAAAATAAGCTTAACTAATGTTAATTGACTTTCACAAAGTTGTCAACAATATGTCTTCAAAATATTTACTTTTGAATCGATTTCATTCATACACAACTACATAAAAGACATAAGAATGATTTCATGAAGTCATTTGTTACCACAACTTATAAAACTACCACCACTCAACCTATTCATGTGTACATTGTGTATACTTTAACGTGTTGCAACTACTTTTTAATTGTGTGTGACCTATAGACCCATTAGGCCGGGTGCTATTTATTTATCTTTTTTGTATCATGTTTCTTTGTCATGTATGCCATGCACATGTCACTGTAATAAAATATTTACTAACTTATTTACTAACAATTTGTATGTATGTTTCGCTTTGTAAACGGTAAACGACACTGTATTTTGTCGGATTTCCAAACAAACGATACAACATGTATGTATGTATGTATGTATGTATGTATGTAATACATATGTATGTATGTATGTATGTATGTATGTATGTATGTATGTATGTATGTTTCGCTTTGTAAATGGTAAACGACACTGTATTTTGTCGGCTTTTCAAACAAACGACACAACATGTATGTATGTATGTATGTATGTATGTATGTATGTATGTATGTATGTATGTATGTAATATGTATGTATGTATGTATGTATGTATGTATGTATGTATGTATGTATGTATTGTATGTATGTATGTATGTATGTATGTATGTATGTATTGTATGTATGTATGTATGTATGTATGTATGTATGTATGTATGTATGTAATACATATGTATGTATGTATGTATGTATGTATGTATGTATGTATGTGTGTGTGTGTGTGTGTGTGTGTGTGTGTGTGTGTGTGTATGTATGTATGTATGTAAAATTAGTTTTAAATGAAATCGATCGACAACCAAGACACCCCGTTCGGCTTCCAAATACCCAAGGTATAACAATCATTGTTAAATTTGTGTTGATTGAAATCCATATAACAATTTTGATCGACATTTGAAGCGCATGCATTGATTCATGTTTATTTCCTTTCAGTATGGACAAATCCATGTGTGCGTCCGAGAATTGGTGGAAGAGAAGTTTGGGGCTGATACATGGACCACTGTCTTGTGAGTACATGCATAATTGTTTAGTGAACGAAACAAATATATTATAACTTATAAACACCCTCACCTGGGATCCTGGAAGATTGCCCAGTACTCGGGCACATCCATCTTCGCGCAAGTAACAGATAAATTTTCCACTTGAATCAGAGGTGAGAGACGAATGGCAATGATGAGAAGCAATCAGTCATCAAGGAGAATGTGGCCGGATGGGGATGAATTCCTTAGAAGTACGAGAAGTTGTAGGCTCGGTTTTATTACCGATTCTGAGATAAGCAACAACGCCAAAATTCCCCAAGCATCGGCTTTAGCAATATTATACTTTCTCACAATAGCGAAATAGCTCCATGACTCGAGTGTAGGAACATCTTATACAAACCTTGTGTCTAAGTACCTGGTGGCTTTATCCGGCCACCATATGGTGGTGATCAATAGTATCTGATAAAAGCACAGAATGCATCTAAGACATAAATAACTTACTCTTTTGTTCAATCTGCTTATTAGGTGTAATAAAATATTCGACTTTTATCACTTTTATGATAAATCTGTTATAAAGAAATAGGAATGCATGTCGGTATATTTGTTTGAAGAATGTAAACTTTTAAGTACAATTAGAAAAATACTAAGGTATCTGTATTACGGAGACATACGAATAGAGATGACTTGACTGAGTAACTACAGATGTTTTTGCATATGTACGCATTCTCTCGGCTTATCGAAAGAAAGAATCCGCTTTGTTATCGACAGTTTTTATTATTAACCTCGCTAAACTGTATTATAACTAAACTTTGATTATATAACCTTAGTTATAAGATAGATATTAATGTAAATATTCTTCCCCAACTCCCCCTCCCCCCCCCCCCCCCCCACCACACACACACTTTTTTGACGTACTGTAAAGTTGTCTGTATATTACTTCGTTATGGGTCTACAGGAGCTCGGGTCATCCTGCCGCAAACAATAATAGCATGTTTAGAATTTGCAAAACAAAGCACATAACGTCATATCATAGTTTAATCACTTTTTTAATATAAACTAGTGGATAAGAGAGATATCTTGTTATACTTAATAAGCAAACACTACCACACTATATCTAGGTACAGATTGCATAGGCATCTCGTTAAAAACAATCTTGACGGAACGAAACATAAGAGTTAAGGTATATTTGAAGAGATGGGTTTTTTTTTCAAAGAATATCAATATCAACAAATCAAAAATTATTTGTGTCAATTCTCAATACGTGATTTAAAGCGGTCATGTTTTCTTTGTTTGTTTTTAAATATACAATTTGGGTTTATATGCAGCGTGCGTATTGTATCAATAAATAATGTGTCAGAAACATGTGTTTGTTTATCAAATTTACCGTTATATCTGTACTTTTATTTATTCCATTTTAATTCAAATATTATAGTAAGCTGCAATTTTTATATATATAAAAAAAGGTCGTATAAAATCAACCTTTAATTTTCGTTTTCAATCCTTTGTTATTGAATAAGTAACAAAGCTGACACCCGAATTCCATTAAATTGATATTTACCTTGCTGTCTATGTAATAAGGTCACTGGGTATAAGAAACTAAATACCTCTACAAAACTATGACCCGAACTTTGTTTGAATTCTCCCTTCGTTATCAATACTATCCCATAGATTTCGTCGGAAAAGTAAATATAATGATTAAAATTGCCCTGCATGCAAACTGTTACAAAGAATTTAGAACGGATAACGAGGGCATTATTTTTCTGTAACGAAGAACAACAGCATAATAAACTATTTATTAAATTTTATTAATAAGAAATTTCACTAAATTACTACTTTTAAACGCTCGGATACATACTCAACAATTTCTATAAAGCATCTATAGCTATATAATGACGTTATTTTATAGTTGACGATGTAGGATTGCTTTAATGCGAATCTCAGATTTAGTTAAATACCTGAGAAATTAAACTCCTTATAGTAAAATAGTATCGGAACATGAAACGTTACATTAAAATAAATATTGGGTATCGGTCTAGAAAAATTGATTTTCACGACTTGAACAACAACATGTCGAGTTGGGACAGGAAAATGCTAGAAAACTAGAAGATCGGAAGGTGAATTCCATGAATATTTTGGACGGGAGTCGGGAGAATTATGCCTTGCAATAACAATACCAAATATTTAATCATACAGTATTTCAATAAGATTTAGGTCTCTATATAGTCAGTAAACTCCAAGCTTATGGTCGATGGCATGGATATGAATTCAACATTACCTTAGTAGGGTATGTCATCTCATTGGTTTCCTTAGAAAATTGTATTTATTCAGCGTGAATAGCATATGCACTACTGACCATGAATAACATTGGGTTCTTCTGGCAATGAATAAAATAAATATGATTTAATTGGCTATGAATAGAATAGATTTGTATTGACAATGAATAGCTTTTTTTTCAATTGACCATAAATAACATGCTCCTACTGACCTTGAAAAACATAGGCTATTGTTGCCCAAGAAAAACCTATGTTTTACTGGCAATACATAGCATAGGCGTCTATTGACCATAGACAACATATGGTTCTAGTGACATTGAATAGCATAGTGTCCTATAGACTGTGCGCAATATAGGCTTGTATTGACCATGATTAACATAAAAAAATATATCTATACTGGCAATGCATAACATAGGCTTCCCTTGACTATAAATAGCATCGGCTGCTTTACTGAAAATGACATTGGTTTTTATTGACCATGGATAACATGGGCTTCCCTTGACTATAAATAGCATCGGCTTCTCTACTGAAAATGACATGGGTCTCTATTGACCACGGATAACATAGGCTTCCCTTGACTATAAATAGCATCGGCTGCTCTACTGAAAATGACATCAGTTTCTACTGACCATGGATAACATAGGCCTCTCTTATGTTACAAACCTGCCTCGTATCATTACACTATACGTGACGAATAAATATGACGTTTAAATACTGATTAAAACATTTGTTTTGTGTCGAATTAATTGATACATTGAGCAAATATAAACAAATCTTAGGAGAGAAACTATATAAGAAATATTTTCTTTTGTTTCAATTCTTTTACTATGTATGTTGTTGAATATATTGTACATGACTTATTAATAAAATATAATAAACTTCGGACATTACTAAAATAACATTTTATAAAATTATTATGCATTATGGTACTTTTATTGATTTAAACGGTCTTAAAACAGTCAGCAGCAAAATTCTTCACGAGGGAGCTTAAAATTAGTGCACGCGTGCACCTAACCTCACTCTTCCTCTGTTATCGTAACATAAAACGACACAGTGTAAATAACACAGTACTACTTACTGCTTAATAGGTAATATACTAGTGTGCAAGTATAAAAAGAAACAAGTGATGCTATATGAAGTCGTACTCGATTACTTTGTGGAAGCTTAATCAGCCAGTGTTGAAAGTTACGAGACGTAGAAAAAGACAAATTTCCTGGCACTCCGTCCATTTTAGAGGAGGATGGATTTGGCATAACTGAGTCCAATGTCATTTCCGTCGTCGCACAATTGAGGAGAAAAGCGAGATGGCCAGCTGCATAAAGGGCAGTACGCTGTAGAACAAGAAGATTACGAAACCTTTTTCTTATGAAGGGTCTAATTACCAAAAAAAAAAACGGTTAAAACATTGTTTGATATTTTTGGAATACATAAAAAAATATTTTTTGAAAACTTACGACTGAATTGCCATGATTTAGAATTTCAGGAATATTAAGAATGACATCTTTTGATTTCAGGAACAAATCAGAACTGGATCAGCATGATCATTTCATGGTGTTTCACAGATACGATGATGCAATTACGTTCAAATTAATAGGAGCGGTGTGCCAAGTACTAGGTTAGTATTCTGACACATTCATCGACTATAGAACAGTTATGGCTCTCCTCGATACAAAACCGTGACAGACGAGAACTCGTGATCAGTTGCGTCAGCTAGTTTTGAATTGCCTCACATTTTGATAATGATTTTTAGTAGTAACTCCAATTGATGTTCCTTAGATGATTTATCATATTAGATACAATGTAAGTGTAAACGTGCAACAATCAAATGATCATAAAACCATAATCAATAAATTAAAAAACACTCAATCAGAAGAAATTATATCTATTTATCATTTTTATTGCAGATGTGGAATTACCTATAGTTTTAGAAATATTTGGAGAATATTTCCTAGAATACTGTCTTCGCCATGGTTACGACAAAATGTTGCGGACCCTTGGTGGTGATTTCAAATCTTTTATTCAGAATCTGGATTCCTTGCATTCTTTGTTGGCACTCACATATAAAAACATCGTTGCGCCTTCGTTCAGGTAAATCAGACACCGTTACATAATCGTTTCTCGTATCCATTTCTTCTTTTATACATGTAATCGGTCAGCTACCACCATTGCGTTTTCCGTAGACTTACATAATAACATTTGACCCAATTTTCACTATGGTAGAGATTAAAAATAATTCGAATGATCAAATGAAAGTTAGCAATGCGCGGAAAATGAGGGCCTTATTCAAGATTGATTATAATTATTATTATCATTATTATTATTATTATTATCATTATTATTATTGCTATATGATTTCTTTTCATTTCATACTTCCTGGCACCGGCATAAGTGTTAACTTATTTTCGAGCATTTTTACCCGTTTTAACAAATGCATGTTCAATATGAACTGTTTAATAGGAATTTTGATAATTTTATTTTTTTAAGATCTCATGTCTGATTTAATTGTTTGCAAGTTTACCTTAGCACCCAGCATTAAATTAACGTTCAATGAAATGTGTCATAAAGTGTTGTTCTTTTATACTTTACGGTCAATATATCCCTGACTATAATGTAGTTTTCTGTCACATTGCTTAATTAGTCGGAAAACTAAATTGTGTTTGCTTTGCGGTTTCTTTCATCTCGGATTAGATTACAACTCGATTAACGAATTGAGTGGGAATATGCCCATTTCCAAGTTATATAAACGATACAATTATCGAACATTACAAAATATGACAAGGAGTTTCGATTGGGTAAATACCGTTTGGAAACAACAATATGCTCCCCATTTGTATTTTAGCTCTTTTCTGAATTAACCACTTTAAATAAAAGCTTTAAACGCTACCTCACAATAACTTTTTTCGATTGATTGATTGATTGATTGATTGATTGATTGATTGATTGATTGATTGATTGATAAAAAATAATTCTGTTAATTGTTTATGTCATACTCGACGCTAAAATTTTGATACAAAGAACAATTGCAACATGCACCATTGTTATATCTTTCTTTAGATTTAATTATTTCTAAAAGATTCTTAATTATTGTTTTCGATTATAACTGCAATATCCCTGTTATTACTAAGGATCATATGATTTATTAAATTTTAATGTCAAAACAATATACATCGCGGCTATCAATAAAACACCAAAATAACCAGGTTGCACATTTGAGAAGTTAAAAATTATCATGTTATCTTTACGTTATTGATAAACATGTGTCCATATGACGTCCTATATACGAAACATGCGCATCTTGCACAATGAAAAAGGCTAGTCTAATAATAAGCGCCAGAGTGTGTGTTTCCATTTTATATTCCATTAATTATTTTTGCCATTAAACAACAGCAATTTGTATTTGTCGATTGTCATTGTAGTGTTACACTTCATTGCATGTAGTTTGAATCTATACTTTCATATATAATCTGATATATGTTTAAAATGGCCAAAACAGTTGTCCACCAACATTACTGTGTGTGTGTTATTTCGAACAAAAAATCGATGAAAGCTGATGAATGGAGAGAGTAACTTATTTCAACATCTTGTATTTGAGTAGTAACATATTTAGTACATGACCTGTTTTTTTACCATGTTAATAAAGAATAATTTAACTTATGTTCAGTGAATGCATTGTTCTCGTGGATATGTCCCATTGAATTCTAGACAACTATACCTGCACTTTGTACAGCTTCCGTCTCAAAACCCCATTCACGAAATGAAAATTACAAACTTGGAAATACTTACGTCAAAATAATACAAAAAGAAATAATTGTGTATATTAAATTTGTTTTCACTTGTGATATTCATTAACGTGTTGATATATATTGATATTACATCGTCAATTTCTCAACTTGTAAACAGATGATTCTATTTGGTTTATAAATATACTTGTCTAACAGTGAACCTAGAAAAATACTTATGAAATATGAATTAAAATCAAACGCAACGAAATGCACTCTAATTAAATAATTTCATTTTAAAATCCAAACCGCATGATATTGAAAAAACATCATTGAATTTCTACTCACATTTCATGACAAAGTGTTAATTAATTTAACCAATTTGTTGGATTTACTCTCAGTTGTTATTGGTTATACTCCGACGATTATGGAGTGTATTTCAGTTGCTTGAATCAATCAAAGTATTTATGATCATTTATGTATAACCATCGGTATAAAAGTCTATTGATGGAACCTATTTATTACTGAGATACGAGATAAGTGCCATTTTTCTCTATTAAGTTGGACATAAAATAGGTCATAGAAGTTGTTGGATCCGCTCTCGTGAAGATTGATGTGTTAAGATATACCGGAGGTTAATGTCGAGAATTAAAACAGGAGCTCATTGATAACCTCGTAGCAGGAAGACAAAGTATCTACGTAAATAATTAAACGCTTGTTACTACCAAGAAACCGAGCGAAAAAAATGGAGTTTTTAATGTTAATAAACTGTTATATTTTCATATTGCTTGTTTGGTAAATGATCAAAGGCATTATTTAATACGATTTGGTCAAGTGGGCTATATTTAAAACCAATACTTAACACATCACTCGTTTCAAGTGCATCTAGAGATCAATTGTAAATAAATTTTAGTGAAAATGCTAGTTCCTATCTATACCATTGACACAGTTGACTTAATTTGTAGAATACATGCAACTAATAAGACAACCAATACACGCACGTATTCGATTTCATCGATACCTTTATCTGTTATATTGACCGTTTCCAAACTCCTTTTGTTTCACGCACAAATTACCACTTTTCGTCTAAAAGGATAGTCAGCAATTACGGAAGTGTCTTCGTGCTGCACGACTGCTTTACAAACAGACAAGAGACTGGAAATGTTGTCTTTGATTTCGACGCTTGACTATTAACATGGAAAGTGTTCAATTCCGAGATCGACAACTTACAAACACTTATTATTCTAAAGGAAATTATCCCCAAAGGAATGGTGAATTGTCAATTCGATCTTTTATTCTATTTTATCAACATGATACAAGAAGGAATCACTTGATTGAGGCAATTAATAACATCTTATCATATACCATTCAAATTTGAAGTGAATTCTGATTTTCCTTTAAAAATATATGGCAATATGTTGTTAAGTATATAGATAAGTATTTAATATAAAAGAATATACTTCAACTATGAAAACAAAGCCAGTAACCTAACCTGTTTTAATAACGTATTTATGATCCAAGTCGGTCCAAACACGTTGTGTGAAAGAAATAGCCAGTTACTTTCGGAAAGGACGGTTCTAATCAGACACATTCTGAGGTCTTCCTCAACCTATGGAAACTGAATATGCCGTGTAAACACTGAAACCAGTGGAAAATTGCAAATACCCCCATTTAACAAGGGTAATGTTAGAACCAATGACTGCTCCTCCGAACAAGTGCTTGATTGGGTAGAAGACACGTTGTACAGGGAATAATGTGTAAATAAAGATATTTATTGGACTATTCAGGATGGGTGTTTCGTTTTGGCACTCTGCACATTGACCTCTCTATCACCCGTGTGCAAAATGCCATACTTTTAGACATATAATCTGGACAAGCAGATTTAATAGAAAATAAAGTATTTAGGACAGATAATATAACGTCATGGTCGAGTTTTATTCCTTCACTCTGTATTTCCACAAATCCATGTTCAGAACAAGGAAATATACACACAAATAAGAAATAAAAGTGAAGACAATCATGTCATTATTTAAGATTGATGTATCGTCTATTACTCTCTGCACTTCCATACATTACCTTCTATTCATGGTCTGAGGATAATACAAGATAAAGTTATGTTCCTTCGCCAAGTATTCAATACATAAACCCACTATACATGTACCAAGTGTCGTTATATTCCCTCCAGCACTTAGTTAGAGTAATAAAAAGGATTCGGACAGACGTAAATGCGAAACGTAAGCTAAATTACTCGTATGTTGGGTATATGATTTCGATGTTAACCATCAACATGTATCATTTCCTAAATTAATTTGCTAAAATGTTTTACAGCTATTTGTACATTTTCCAAACGTGCTCGTGAATTGAAACTAGTGGAATTGTCAGTTTAAGATAATTCTTACCATTGTACCTATGTGACACAAGTAATGACAAGATGTCTATTTGCTCATAATTTAAATTGATAGTGGCGATTGATTTGTCTCGTAGAATTCATAGGTTATGAAATGGTTGTTTTGTAAATCATGTTTTATTTTTTGATAAAGCCAGCCGGCACCCATGTTTGAGTAGGGTAATAATTGTGGTATGACAAATATGATACGTACTGATATTAAAATAAAATGTCAAACTCACCATTGATTTCACGTCTTATTTTTGTATTGCATGTAGCATGCTTAAATGGTTGTTATTTATGGAAAGATCCAAATCAAAGACAGAAACTTGCATTGTTTTCTAGTGGCATCTGAAATGCAAAATTATCATTAGAAAAGTATGGTTATGTTTCATCCAATATTGTTTTTTTTGTATAGTGATTACATTTTGGACAAAATGAAAGTAGCTTCAGAATTAATACCCCAGTTTTCAATCTTCACAATTCAAATATGACAAGTCTTAAACAAAATTCAAAATGCACAAATAATGCCATTCAAATCGCAAAATTATTATTAAAAAGTAAAATGGGTTTTTAAATAAGAAAAACAATATTATGATCATTTATCACCGCCACTATTAGACAATTACCAATCCCCCAAAATATTGGCAGTTATCAAAGTTGTCTATCAAACATTGTTAACAATATATTCCGCTGTATCAGTTATGTTTATTTGACAAAGCACTATTTAGTATTTGAAATAAAATATGCCAGAAAAACGAGCACCTGTGTCGAAATATATCATTTTTCTTAATCAACAAAATTCCCAAATCGTTACTAATAGAAGTTAAAGCGAATTTCATAAATTATTTAAACATTGTCAACCTATATTGGTATTAATATCTTATCTGTTCGAACATCATCACTCTCTGGTATTTGTGCATCCTTTCACCTCGTGTTAATAGAGTTCTTGTTAATATTTAGTTTCAAACATCGGTTATTATTTAAACTGAAGTCATATTGAAATATTTTGTTTGTTTTGATTGAAGGAATTTCATTTTTTTTTTTATTTCTATCTACATTGTAGTGTTTCCTTTTTAACTTTGCTTTCAAGTCTTAAGATATATTTGGCACTAGTGAGTATTGTAAAAATACAAATGTGGAATTTTACATAATTCGCAATGAAATATGTGTTTTTCTGTAGTCAAATTATATTATATTTATGTTATGTTCCACTACTTTTATATGGTAACAAAATTTAACAAATTGTTTTTCCTCCAAAAAATTATTCCAAATAATTTTTACTTTCATATTAAATTGTTCAAAACATGTTCCGTTTTATGTTATACCAATACATTTGGAAAAAAATATATTTTATATATTCAAATTGCAACCCAATAAACGTTTCTTCTCCTTTGTTTCTAGTTGACCTATGTAAAATAGTTTTCATTTATTTTCATTGTCTATTCGTAATATTCGTTTTATCCAGTTTATTTTCATCTAGTTGAGAACAGAATTTATATAGTTTAATGTCATTCATTTTAGTACCTTCATTTTCAAGGTCTTTGATAATTGCATAGCTTTCATTTTATCGTGTTTATTATACCTTAAAGATGAAATCGTTTATCAATTTAATCTTTTGGTGGATTTGAAAATAGCGACAATGAATATATTATATTTGGAAATACCAAACATGATTGTATTAAAGCCTCACCTATATCGCCGATACTTTTTCGACCTTAGCACTTAAACTACACATTTGCATCAAACATCATGTACTATGGACATTCTGTTCTAAAACTTACTTCGTATTTTGTCTCTTTAGTGGAAATTTCTTTGATTTTGTTGATCAAATACTAAATCGCGTCCCGCGATAAAGTGACTCATTTGTCAGTATCGGGTTATACTAAAATGTCGCCGAATAAAAAGGATAATTCCGACCTGTGTATTAACGAATTTCTCATATAACGATATGCCATAAGGACAGATTCAGCCATTATCTTCGAATTGGACCATCCTGTTTGTGATTTAATAAACTTCGCATCATTTACTGAACAGAAAGTTGTAGGTGGTGCATATTTAAGTAAAAAAAAGAATAAACAAAAATGAAGAAGTGACACAAAAATCGGTACATAACTACACATGACCTTGTTCGTCCCCTTCACATCACATGAACAAATACAGTACATTTTCAATATACTTCAATTTTATATTTTTTAAATTAACTTACTCACATTGCAATAATAATACATTATACGTAATAAATACTTATACATGCTCTTGAATTATATCGCAGTGATCATTTAACGGACGTGTTTTGTATAAATTAGAAACATTTATTGATTATTTTGCATGATTTAAGATTCAAACTAAAAAAAAAGATTAATAAATGGGCTATCATATGAGAGTTGATGAGAGAGATCAAAAAAGATTGGAAGGTATTGAAATATTAGTCATTTAAATTCAGTGTTCAATATTGAATAAAAACCACTGGATTTAGTAAATTTATCAAATGGAAGCAATATTCCAGTTTCAGTATAATAAACGAGATGACCCCAGTCTCTAATTAAATGATGGTATCTAACGCGGAGGAAGTAAATTGTCTTTGAACACAATTAATAAAAGAGAGAGGTCATGAAAGATTTGAACACGCCAATTTGGCATTGCTCGGCGGAGCATTAATGATTCAACAAGTACAGCACACACAACTTCAATGTCTCACTAGATCTAACGAAGACACGATTGTCGCTCACACTTTTATGTTGAGAAAAGAGACAAAATTGATGGTAAATGATCTTGATTTTGATAGATAAAAACAAAATAAATACATATGACCCTACATACTTTAAGTATGCTTTATTTGTAATTCAATGTAAAAACAATGTCTAAGAACCATGTTGACAAACTTAATAATGGAATTGTACATAAGCAATCACAACACGAAACTGATCATACATGTATATTGATATTGTCCTGGGGCTTGTTATACTAAACATCTCAACCTAAACTCTCTGTTTCTCTAAACAATTTTGTGAACTCATCATGCATTAAAAGATTTTGTTTTGTACTGTTTATTTCAAATTGAAACCATTACACATCTTTACAAGAACATAATATGTATTTTTTATGTTTGTTTATACGTGATAATGGTCAATGCTATCGTCATATTGAAACTATGGAATCTATAATTCAAATAAAAAACAACAACACATTTCTCCTCTTAATATGCTTAACTATCAAAAATGATATTTGTTCAAATACGTAACTTCTGATATTTGTCTTTAGGTGCAAAAGATATTCATTTTAAATACATTATCTTCCAACCTCTTAGACTGGCTTCAACCATGAAAACGAAAGTATAAAAACTAAATTTCTTTTTTTCCATATATCAAATCTTGGCCAATTACTTTGTATCCCAAGAAATATTTATTTTATTTACATTTATAAGACTAGCTTTTATATGTGTATGACGTTTTTTAAGCAGTTATTTTAATC
Source organism: Panopea generosa (assembly GCA_029582155.1). NCBI lineage: Eukaryota > Metazoa > Mollusca > Bivalvia > Adapedonta > Hiatellidae > Panopea > Panopea generosa. Next base: position 2,434,647 of record CM055903.1, on the reverse strand, counting down.
TATAACCGAAACTATCTGCCCAACATGTTAATTTGATAATTTGCATGAAAATGCATACATATATATCTCTGTAAACAAACAATATAAAAGGTGAATTTCCCCTCTCAAAATAACTCTATAAACTACATGAAATTTATATCTTAACATTATAAATTAACATGTAAAACGAATGATTTAGCCCCTTAGTGTTTGTTTTGTTGCTGACGATTGCAAATCTGAGACACCAATTGCCATTTCTTCTGTAATGTAATACGTGTGTCTACCTTGGTGTGGGACTGGGTAGCTTGAACGTTACACCTCCTGTTGGATACATACTATCGGATAAAAAATCATCTGAGACACAAAATGCAACAAACGTAAAAAGCGTAAAGGCCGGACCCAATCAGCTAAGTCGGTAGCGCGTCTGACTATCAATTCCGAGGTCTTGAGTTCGAATCCCCTCCCGGCAACTGTCTCCGTGATGTTTGATTTTATATGCAACATTGCATCTCATTTTCATTCGTTTCCTGCCTCTGATTAAAGTGGCAAAGTTTTTAGTAACTTGTGTAGATACGGTGTGCTCGAGTACAGGTTAACCTTTCAGGATCCCAGGAAACAAAACTTAGGTTAACAGATTGACTGTTAGCCCTTGATAGCATATGCATCTTTATATTCAATCAATCAATCAACTTGTTCATGCTGGCAAATGAAACATGTAACGCTCCTCACTCCCCGTAGCCCCCGGCATCAGCGATATTCTAGTGTCGTGTATCGCTGAATGAGCTCTAGGATTCCAAGGAAACAGAAATGACAACCTTAATAAAATGACCAGTTATTGTCTTCTTTATTGATAACAGTTGCATACCAATGTTGTAATGCGTAGATTCCTTATCAACTAGAGAAATTATAATTTATTTATAAAATTGATTATTCAGTTTTTACACAGGAAATGTTTAAACATACCAAAGTATAATATTTAAAAGAGTTTGTTTTCTATTTTGCAAATAATAACTGATAAAACAAAATGTGGTTACTCTGTCACGATCCTTTCCAAAAAAGCAAACTTACGGAATTATTCTTTTGTAGCATTTCTATTTCATTTTTGCATCATTCAGCATCTAAGCCGCAATCGGTTGTAATCACACGTTTCATAACTAGTACATCATTTTACATGTCATGCTGATGGTTTATTTGAATAATAAATGCGCTTTTGTTTATCACATATCGTGCTAGACAATATGTCCATTGTCCATACCGAGGTAGAACTCAAAAGTATTGTATTCAAAGTAACAATAGTTCGAATAGCGTTAAACAATGGATAAATCAATTTCACTTCCTCCCAATCTTGCAATCGATGAAACATCAAAAAGCGTCAATTAATCATTGCCTGAATGCTTCGATGGCCATTCTTTCTGAGGAAATAAAATCGACATAATGCAATCAAAATGTTTTAGATTTAATGCAAATGCAGTGTATTTTTGTACAATATCATTTTCCCAGGTTTAGTTGTTTTGTACAAATTGGATCAATTCATTAATAAACGTCTTAAAATTAAAAAAAAAAAAGAGCACAGCTTGTGTTTATGAAGTATCACGTTGCTTTTTACTGCGTTTGTACATGAGAGCATACAATGGGGACAGCGAACAATGAATATGTATAAAATATTGAGCATGCTTATGCTTATGCATGAATATCAAAATGTTATTAAAAAATGTTTGTCATTAATTAAAGGACACAAAGAAAAAAGTGATAACTTGAATTTTATTGTATGTCAACTTCTGCGCCACACAAAATATGATGAGAAAAGTATAGGTCATGTGACATCCATGGGGTATTCTTCTGTTCAGTGAGTACACTGTTGATAAAGTGAAAATAGACGTCAGAACCATTTATTCATATCCTTATTTTCAAGCATAATATTTTCTAAATTCAAAATTCAAACATGACAATGCTTTCAAAATACATCAATAATGCTATTTAATTAATAAATGAGAATTAAAATAAAGAAAATGCAATTTTTAAAAAATATAAAAAAAAGAAGATTATATACAACTACACCACGGAAGTATTTCCCGCTTTAAATGTAGGTAATATGCCTCAATGTCATGATTCGAGGTTTATTTCACAAATTACCTCTTGTATCTATTGGACTAAGAAGAGGAAAATGACAAAATAATGTTTGTTTTGTTTATAATAGTTTTGTATTTATATTAGTGCGTTTTTTTTTCAATATTGCTTAATTCAAAATGTTATTTCATAGATATTTTAAATTCCAGGTGTGATACAAACGAAGACGGGAGTCTGGCGTTACATTACTACACTATCAGACCGGGACTCTACCCAATAGTATTAGGTAATACTCACTTAAAGTAGATATTTCAACACACGTCGACGTTAAATAATGATTCTCTCATATATTGTATACCAACATTTCCCTTACTGTTATACCATATTGTATCATGTGTATTAATTGGAATGTCTTTATGTATTAACTCGTAGTTGAAACGCCTTTATTTCACGTCGACACGAGACTCTTACTATTGCTTAATCACTTAAGACTGAGACATATTAAATTGTCGGTGGTAATATAGTTACGTTTTCGTCCTAAAAACCGAAAATATACTTTTTATTTATATTTGACCAAATGACCACTCGTATAAAGCCGTACACTTGTTTCCATGTTCTGTCACTCTATCTCTTAATATCTTACACTGTAGTACAATGCAATTTAAAAATACAATGACATAATAGATGCTTATTACCAGGTAGCAATGAGATTATTGCACCCAAGAAATTAGAGCTGTGTAAATCGGTTGGGCGTATTTTTTTGTTGAGAATGCTGAAATAGGTCACATTGGAACATTTTCATGAGTTCTGCCAAGTTTAGATGACATTTGGTACTGTTTGGTGAAGATATAACAGTTTAAAGATGCGTAGTGATACACTGCAATGGACAAAAAAAAATGAAGTTGTGTCATCAAAACATCAAAAATGTGAAAAAAAACCTGGTCAACCCAACATTTTTTTTCATCCGTATTTGGACAAACAGAGGATAATCCATGGAAACAAGATACTTATAGAACCATTTGCAATATGTTCACTGTTCCAGAAGTGTATGTTTCTATATGTATAAAAGTACAAAATCGATTGGTTGTGTTAGACGTTCAATTGAGCACGTTGATTGGCCAGTTGCTTCAGAGAAAATTGTAGCACGTCATAGTTTGGTAATCGTTAAAACATTATGAATTATGGGACAGGCATAGACTTCCCTATTTTTTTTCATTTGTGTTGACCAGACGTTATTCGGGAGATATCAGGGACTGTGATAGACTAATATCAATTTTTCAACTAAATATATTTATACTTCAGGTCTGGTAAAGGCAGTTGCAAGAGACTTATATAATCAAGAGGCCGAAATAACAGTGGTAGATAAGACTAAACAGCTCATAGAAGGCGGTAAAACTCAGGAACATGTGACATTTAGGGTTGTTCTAAACACAAAAGCTGACGAAACAAACTCTCTCATAGAATTTAAGCCGTCCTTTCCGCAAGGATTTCTTATAAGTGCGGAGCAGTTTTGTAACGCGTTCCCATACCATTTAGTATTCGATTCCAACTTATGTATCAAACAATGCGGAATGATGATACAGAGGTTATTAAGGCGCTCTGTAAAAGATGTGACAGATAAGCATATGTGTGATATATTTGAACTCATCCACCCCCGAATGGAGATGGGGGTAACGAATATACGGATGTTTATTAACGCTGTATTCATGTTACGAGTGAACAATAGACATAATACTATGAATAATAACGGTAAGACAACCAATGTTGAAAACTCCACCAAAAATGCACTGATACTCAAAGGTATGTGTTATATTTTAATTACACTCATAAAATGTTTATATATGTTAATTATTGTTAGATAAAATGTATATTGATGTAAATATATGAACACTTTCATATATTTCAGACGTGAATGGGAATCATTTGTCACTTTTAAAACATATACTACAATATCAGGTTTATACATTTCGGTTGAGATGGTAGAAAGTCATATACGGTTTATACATATTGGTTCAAATAATATAAATACATGTACGGTTTCAACATTTCGGTTTAGATGGTAGAAAGACATGTAATGTTTGCACGTATCGGTTCAGATGATAGACAAACATGTACGGTTTGTACATTCCGGTTCGGATGGTAGAACGACATGTAATGTTTGTACATATTGGTTCAGATAATAGACAAACATGTATAGTTTGTACATTTCAGTTCAGATGATAGAAAGATACGTACGGTTGATATAATACGGTTCGGGTGATATTAAGACATGTAATGATTGCATATTTCAATTCAGGTGATAGAAAGACGTGTTGTGTTTATACATATATACATATCGTCGGTTGATTCAGTGGTAGAAATACAGTTTATACATATTAATTAAGATTATAGAAATATATGTCAGTTTTATACATTTCAGGCCAGATGATGTGGTTAGACGATATACAACATATGATCTTTATAAGCTCTCCCCGCCTTTCCAGCCTAACAGAGCTGATGGAAATGAATGTATATCTTGCAGACATTCCCCTTTATGACGTCACCCGAGAGCTTGTGTTACTTAATCAACAGCGGATTGCAGAAATTGACATTGCGTGGGTTTATAGTAATTACTTAGTGTGTCCATTCATATTTGATCTGAGTACAGTGTTCTTGTTTGTTTCTGTTCAATTTATTAATCAAGGTTTACTACACTATGTTACATTTATGCCTATAATTTATAGAGATTGTTAGGGAAACTCAAAGTGATAAATCATGGTAATTAAATCCCTTCCGCCAGATTTTAGAAACTACTTTTTATACAAATTTAATTATTTGTTATTGAAAAATCTTTTTATGTTTAAAAAGAAATACAATGTTAAGATAAATTACATTTATTATTCGTATTGCGCCATTCAGTTTATGTCATGCCTGCGAGAGTGATATCCATAATTATAATTACTATATGTTAATTAACCTAATTGCATGCCAGTTATGAGTTTTCAATCAGATAGAGTGAAAACGTGAATTTTATAATCATTATTTTCAGTTTTCCAATACAACTTTTCAACTTTGACGATCACCTATCACGTTTAAAACTGAATACAAGATGAAAACAGTTTTATTTTTAATCGAAACTTAATTGACAGTTCTATAACAAAATATATCTAGAAAAAGAATAATAGTTAAAGAAATATTTATTACATAATCGAAAATTCAGTACGGTTATAGCATTTTTTGTAATAACCGTAACAAAGAGTGCAGTCATTTTTCAACGATTGCTCTAATGTGTTAGGTGTCACTATGCAGAGATTTATTGTATGTGTCTAAAAGAGGAGACCGCTGTATGGCACTATAATGTCGTGACACGGTTTTCCGTTCAACATGCTTGTTATCATGATATATAGTAATCAAAGACTTAAGAAAAAAATCATGGCATGTTCTTTCTTTAAACAAATTTCCAATTGCGTTCGTAACTACAATTAGTAATTAATAAATATAAGATTTCCCATTTCAAGAATCAAGCAAGGAGCACGATATTTCATCGCATCGTCATAAATCTTTATTGCAAAGGAAAAGTGCAATAAACTGCTTCTAAGTAATAAGAGTAATAACAAAAGATAGGCATTTTATTTACGTGTTTTTGCAAGATATATGTTTTAATTTTGCTTTTTTTTTAAAAGAAAAATTATCGGATTGTAGCAGTGATGCGTTTTTTTTAAATTTCAATAACTAAATTGATGGTGTCAAATTTTTTTACCCCGTCATATGTTAACAATGATATGCATATAATATAAATGATAAAAATAAAATAACAGATTTATTTAGAAAAACAATTCACAGTACTTGAGGAGATTTTTTGTGACTTAACATTATTTATAAAAAATATAGCACATGTATATGAATTACGATCTTCCAAAGTATTCTTAATGCTAGTTGAAAAGTAATTTTAATGAGTGTAAAAATACTATTTTATATAGATTTGCATATAATAAAATATTATTTTATATAGACTTGCATATAATAGAATATTATTTTATATAGATTTGCATATAATAAAACACTATTTATATAGACTAGCATTTAATAAAATAATATTTTATAGAGACTTGCATATAATAAAATACTTTTTTATAAAGACTTGCATATAATAAAATAATATTTTATACAGACTTGCATATAATATAATACTATTTTATATAGATTTGCATATAATAAAATACTTTTTAATAAAGACTTATAAATAATAAAATATTATTTATATAGACTTGCATATAACAAAATACTATTTCATATAGACTTGCATATAACAAAATAATATTTTATATATAGACTTGCATATAACAAAATACTATTTCATATAGACCTTCATATAACAAAATACTATTTCATATAGACTTGCATATAACAAAATAATATTTTTTATAGACTTGCATATAATAAAATACTATTTCATATAAACTTGCATATAATAAAATACTATTTTATATAGACTTGCATATAACAAAATACTATTTTAATAAAACCTTAGTGTACTACGAGTATATAGACTTCTCAGCTCTTTGTTTTCAGTGGGAATTTTTGTATGATCTTTACAATTGTAAAATGACACGAGGGAAAAATATAAATGATGAATTTTGTTTTATAAAATTGATGATTTGTATTATTTTTTTATAGATTTTATAGTTTTAAACTGATAGGGTTTAGATTAGCTTGAACTTACAGCTAATCAAAAGGCTTTCATTCAGCAAAGTTTATTCTTCATTGAGATTTGAAAAAAGAATATTCGTTGTGATGTATGTTTAATCTATTTTCATCTTGTTTAGATATATCAATTGTCAAATTATTTATGTTATACTATGATTTACATAGTAATTTACCGACAAAAACATTTGAGCGTAACAACATCATTTACCCTTTTGTAAATAAAAGAAGCGTTCCTTTATTGTTCAAGTAATGTGTTCTGTTTCTTGCTAGTTGTATTATGTTTGAAAACACTTGAGATGCTTTTTGTCTCTTTGTTCAGCGTTTCAATCCTCTTATTAAGTTAATTCGTAGATAGGAATCATTACCAGAGAAGTAGAATGTCAAGTAATTGTGGTAATTTGTATTTATGTAGAAAACGACTTGATGAAACAACGATTGAACTCAGAAAGACGTCTAAAGCACTTGAAGAAGAGAAAAAGAAAACAGAAACGCTGCTGTATCAAATGTTACCAGAAAAAGTTGCTATTGAATTGAAATATGGCCGAGAGGTTGAAGCAGGTACTAAAAATTAAATGTGTTAATGGTGGTGATATAAAAATAAAGTATCATGTATTATCAAAGATTGGGCGATAAAGGTTTGAATTGGAGAAAAATTATCTGAAATTCTTTTTCACAGCATATCAATTGAAGTGATATGACAAGTATGTATGCCCATTCAAACCAATGAAAAAAATCATTTGTTCATCTACAGCTATTTTTACTTTATCTCAACGGAACTCTCATCAATAAACAGTATTATCGCAATACATCTTCTCAAAATCTATTTATTGATAAAAACATTGAGGGAAAAAAGAAAATATAACCCTTTAATGTCCCTGATTTATTGATGTATGTAAGGATTTATAACACCGATGCCTTATTTTTCGGCTGACGGTTCATGTGTATGATGGCTGGGGCCAGTTGCTTTTGAAATGCGAAAACAACACAATATTCTGAAAAACATTTTGCACATCCTGTATATTGTTGGGTTTTACGGTATCAAACAACAGCAAATCTGTTACAATTTATTGAAGTTTCTACATGTTTCTACAATTTTTAAGAAATTGCCACACAATTCAGCATGCCGGAGCAAAATTTTGAAACGAAACGACGCCATGAAGAAAAGGACAGCAGTGTGCGTACTGCACGTTTCTATTATTACTCATTATTCTTCTTGTTGATCAACAGCCTAAAGCCCTGTTCAGGAATATAAATAAAATCTAAGAGGATATTTAGCCTTTACCATTGTTTCTTTTGAAACAGCGTGTTCAAATATCAACCGTTTCGATCGTAAAAGATAAAAAGCATAAACTTCCTCACACACTTCACAAAAATGAGCAAATTAATTACAAACACGAAACTTAGCATTCAAAGGACACATCCAATATAATATGCCTGACTACACAGCTAGTTTTGTTGTTTTTTTTGTTGTTTTTTTCATTAATTCAATTAAGATTGAAACAGTTCAAAACACACAGCGTTTGCCTGCGATTTCGGACGACGTTGTATTTAACGTTTATATAACAAAAACTACCGTAAACACCCATCAATTTATTCGGATATATTTCAATAAAATGAATGAAGTTTTACATATGTAAATTTCAAAAATTGGAACTAGTGCTTTTTTGAGCAATCAGGCATGAATTTCAAAATGTGTTGTTTTCAAACTCGCATTTAAAAATCAACCCGTCGTAATGATTAGATGTAAATGTTACACCAGTTGTATTTTATCTGTCTAAAAGTTTAATATCATCACAGGAAATAAAAAAGTAATTTAAAAATGATATCAAAAAACAGTTTTTGAACTAATATTAATTTTTTATAAGGGATAAACGCCAAAATTGTCAAAAATACGTACCACCCGGGGGCGCTGTTAACGATAAACTGCGGTACCATGTTAAACAAAACAAACCTAAAACAAAAGTTGAGACTTCATAGTACATCTGTACAGATTTATGATAATAACCTAATGTAATGGAAAACTAATAGGAACGCATAAGAATTATTTCCCTGACATGACTGTAGCAAAATTCTTGCTCCCACTAAATAAGAGCTGTGTCAGTCGGTTGGGCATACTTGTTTAAATACAAAATTGTCATATTTATTTGACATATGAGAACATTTGAATATTTTCATGAGATCTTGATGAAATTGGAAACTGTTTGGTGAAGGAAGCTATATTAGTTTCAAGATGTGGTTAAGATATGGTTAATTGTCGCCATTTCAAATTGCTATATTGTAATGTTCATAATAGAGCAGATGCTGTTGTGACATTCTAGAAAATTAAACTGTATGTAGTATTTCTATAATCATTTCAACGGAAATTGATGCAAAGTGCCAAATCATGTTTTCGAGTTATCTTTTATTACCACGGAAAATAACTAATTAACGGATTTTACTAAAACTCTACTAATCGGAAGAAAATAAATAATTATATTGCATTACGAAATTATTTCAGCATATATTGACAATTCAAAGGTTTATTGAGAACGTCTACATATTTATTGATCTGCCCCTCGTTTGTCTCTAGATATCTCAAAAGAAAAGTCCTGTGTGTTTTGTATATGTCCTTATATTTTTGTTGTCATTTTCTCTCACAGAAAAGTTTGAACAAGTGACGATACTGTTTAGCGACATTGTTACATTCACTAACATCGCCGCACAATGTCCCGCAATGGCGGTAGTAAGCATGCTGAACGATATGTACAATCGCTTTGACACCATCTCTACCATACACGGCGTATACAAGGTCAGTCTTATACGTATAGAAATCACCTAAATATAATCAGTCCTTTAAACCTTTAAACAACTTCCTTGTGCCTATTATGTGCACACTCAAGAGAAATGAAATGACAACACAGGAATAAATATGACAACACAACCGAGTGTTTATATCCGTATCCTACAGTACGTATTGTCTGTTGATGCCATTGGTTGATTACCTGGTTGTTATACAATGCTTTGTTTAATGAACAAACAAAAGCGATAAGTTTCATGAGAAGTATCCTGGAATTATTATATGATTAATAGTTTGTCGTCCGTAAATGCCATCACTGAATGGACTGAACGAAGGTATTTAGAATAAAGTCGCATCTGAAAACGGCGGATTAGATATTGATAGAAATAACATCAATGCTGTGGACATCGAATTAAATTAATAACATGTCTTATGGCGATTTAGATTCATTTTGGGCATATTTTTTTCTGAGGCCGTACATTGATAAAAGTTTGAATTTAAGGGAATTTTCTTTTTCATTTTAACAATCTTCATTCATTTAAATCTGAAAATGTATTTAGAAGGGAGTGTATTTGAAACTCTTGAAAAAGATGTATGTTAATTGGAAATGTAGCATTCAACGAAAAACAACCCCCACAACAGCAAATACACAGCCAGTGTATGGAATAACCAAGGACAACATAATAGCACACAGAGATGTCACAACAAAGTTTAACGCATTGAAAAGCGTAAATCGTCCTTTTATACCCACTATCAATATCATCTGCATGTGTTTGATATAAAACACAAAACTGAAATCCATTATAAACAAGCTTCGGTGTGAAAAGTTGATAACGACTATGACGATGAAGTCAGAACTAGTACCGTATGTAAGATTTCATTACAGGACAGAAATTATTATTTGGTAAATATAGATCATGAATTATTGCCACAAGCACATAATACAGCATAGGTTATTGTGCACCTCTATAAAATACAGTTTGTTATGTAATAAGTATGCGTATGCGTATGCAGTTTTGTTAATGTAATAAAATATATAAAAAAATATCAGATATAAAGGTAGATAACATTTTTGTACTTAAGGCGTGGTGTATAATTTGTGTCTGTACGTCACTGCTTTTAGTAGTAGATGCATGTGAGACAGCTTCGTAAATATTCAGACAAGTAATCAGATCGAGTCATTCATTGTTTGCTCCCTAGTGCTTGTTGCTACACAACTTATAATTAAGCGAATCATTCACTCCCTCACATTGACATTCTGATTTGATAAAGTTGAACAGTATAACAGTGATGAAGAGCAATCATCGATTTATTGATGGAAGCAAAGTAAAATAGGAGACTGACTGTACTAGTTGAGGTGTTTTGTGTTTATGAAATATAGGTGTTAGGGTCTCGTCAAGGAGTGCTGATTGGATTATTTTCTTTGTATATGTAAATTAATTTTATCTCGATTAAGAAAGCTCAGAGTTATATGAATCACTCTCTAGTCTGCTTCCTGATTGGAATTAGTGTTGATTTTGGAGAGGCATCAGGGTCGAGCCTGTAACCTCTGGCGTAATAGGCTGCACATCTCATATATTTTTACTGCTGCCTTCTGCATAACTTTCATGCTAAGCAAATTGTTCATATTGATATATGAAATATATTTCTATAAGACTCTGATCTAATTGTTATTTTTTAAACATTGTTTATATAAATTTTTTATATAAAAACGACGTGACAGTATAACTTCTTTGGTTCAAACACAGAAGGTTGGATCACCGCATACAGCTGGTCCCAGCAGAATTTACATTTCGGTGTATATACACATGAACATGTATAATATGATGTCGAAGACTATTTTGCTCGATCAACAATTATACACTGTCGTGAGTTTTGAACGTAGAGTCCGCTTTGCTAAGAAGTTATATGCTTTTTAAAAATGGTGTAGCATTTCATTAAACACAAAGTAAAGCAGTTGTGTTTCCGATACCTGTTCGGAAACATTTAAACTTTCAATGGTGCTGAAAAAGAATACAATACAAATGTTGATATTTTAAAAGTTGTTTTTCGTCAGAAATCAAACATTACAAACATAGCAACCCAAACATTTTTTTAAATATTTATATCTGAATGAATTTAAATGAATTTTTTAGAAAATACGCGCAATGAGTTTGTTCATTAAATTGGAGATTAAAGTATAAAATTTACGAACTAGTTTTGACAAAATATATATAAATCGTTTTTTTTTCACCAACCATTCTTAAGTATAGTCTTAGGCTTGAGCTTGAAAATGAAAAATTCAACTTAGATGCGTAGTATGCTATAGCAGATAGAATACTTGTGAGAGCTGTTTTGACAATACAGTATGTGTCTCTATATGCTTGAAAAATGGTATTCAAATTCATTCTTGAGTTCAAGTATAAGAATATTATTAAGAATGGTTGGTGAGTGTATGCCAATCAGGATAAGTGACATTAAATGAGCACGGCCATCACAAACACAATTAATACACAAATTATTCATAATAAGTTCAATACAATCATTCAAAAGAAATGGCAACAAAGATAAACCGCCACTCAGCACCATATTTTACTTGATCGCTTCTCAAGGAAGTCAAATGAGATAATAGTGACTCTCATCATACTACACGTTGCATTGGGGCTATATTGCTTTCCAAGCATTATACAAATTTATACACGACTCCTTTAATTGCTTTTTCAATCCATGTAGTACCACAATGAACTTATCTGGAAGTCGCCAATCTAACAACATTACATAACTTCGTTTTGTCTATATTTAGTTTTCCCCCGGACTTCTTCAAGCGTTTTGATCGGTATATCTTCGCCGACATCTAAGTATCTAAATGTCAACTTGATACTTAAATTATGCAATGTATGAATGCCTGACTAGACTACATATATCGTTCCGGGGAGGGCTAATAGTTTAAGATTTGGTAACTAATTCCTAGTGATAAACCAAATTACCGAGTAAATGCAATCACAGAAATAAGATTCTGCTTATAAATTAGATACTTGAGAAACGCCATCGGCTCGTAATCCAGACAACCTTAGTAAGCCAATTAAATATAGCATCTTATCAACTCATATTTTTCGAGATCCATTTAAACTTCAATTCTGATTGTTCGTTTAATCTTATTCAGATGTAATGAGATAATTTCCATTAATAATCTTTTCCATCATTGACGTGAAAATATACACCTAGCATCGGTTTTGGTCAGATATGTGTATACGCTCAACAACATTTCAAGCCGGCAATCTTATCTTTACAATCGAAGCAAACCAACCCTTGCATTTTATCAGTATTATTTTATTTTATTTCTCATTTAAAAATAAGTCTTTATTTAATCGAACAAACATACAGGTGGCCGATTAAAAATGTTGTATTTGTACCTTAGAAGACGCGTTTCATACATCATATAAACCATTAAAGGTATCTTTCTATTTCTTTTCTATCATACTTTTGTTATTTCTAACGTTATTGTTAACGCAAAGAGCGATATTAATAGAAATATTGTTTTGCAATTTCAACAGAAAGGTAGTTTTCTGCCAACCTTAAAGTTTGGACGTTTTGTTAAGAAACCATAAAATATTTTTTACTTTCCATATTTCAGATAGATATTAGTTAATACCATCCATACTTAGCAAATACTAAATTTTACCACAGCACATTTCCTGTTAGAGCATATTTCTAAATGCACAAACGTTATAGATGTGTTAATATGATGGTTATCGTTAATATATCTTGCCACAATTTTGAATGCTTTTAACTGGCAGACATTACACAATAAATTTTATGTGAGACAGTTTACCACTTACTTGCATGTGATGTTACTTTTATTCGTTATGATGTATTTCTCAAAAACAAAACTGGATTTGCCATATCCTGCTATGTGCGGGAAATGGCATTAAAAATATAAATAAATAAAATTGGTTTAGCAGATTCAGAGAAATACCCAGGACAAGAAGAGAAGTTTTTTTTCTTTTTTTTTTGCTGATGATACATGCGTTTCAGGTGGAGACAATTGGTGACGCGTACATGATAGTGAGTGGTGTCCCCAATAAAACAACGATACACGCACAACCAGTGGCAAACTTTGCTATTGATATGGTACACGAGGCCTCGAATGTGTTGTCTCCGGCTACTGGCAAACCGTTACAGGTTAGTCACACATTTGTTGTAAGGATTTTTTGGCTGCTTTGCTATTGATATGGTACACGAGGCCTCGAATGAGTTGTCTCCGGCTACTGGCAAACCGTTACAGGTAAGTCACACATTTATTGTAAGGATTTTTTGGCCGCTTTGCTATTGATATGGTACACGAGGCCTCGAATGAGTTGTCTCCGGCTACTGGCAAACAGTTACAGGTAAGTCACACATTTATTGTAAGGATTTTTTTGGCTGCTTTGCTATTGATTTGGTACACGAGGCCTCGAATGTGTTGTCTCCGGCTTCTGGCAAACCGTTATAGGTAAGTCACATATTTGTTGTAAGGACTTTTTTGGCTGCTTTGCTATTGATATGGTACAAGAGGCCTCAAAATGTCTGCAATAGAATGATTAACATACGTCGTCTACGTTTATTGACGTACAACGGATATTGAAGCATAAACTTATAAAGATATCAGATGTTGATCATAATATTATCGAGATAAAAAACTTGTTTTCCTTCTCCGTTACGTGTGGCTTAGATTACCGTCTGAAATCACTTACCTCACAAACTTGGGCCGTGAGTTAGAGCCCAGCTTGGTCCAAATACTTTATGACAGAAAGTTAACCAGTTACTTGTGTATCGACGGCACTTATACCCAGATGCATGTGTGAGGGCTTAGTCCACTTATAAAACTAGATTTGCCATAAATAATCAGAATGTTTTAAAAATAGTACGAAACCACTATTAACGAGATATTTGACATTATAAAAGTTACTGACTGGTAACTGGTAATTAAATTGTTTATTTGTGTATATATTGATACAAGAAGTACTAAACGTGATTTTTATCTTAATATCGAAACATTAAATGAATCATTTCAATTTGGTTTAGATTTACGGAACACTAAAATGTTTTTGTAACTAATGTATTTAAATTACTGATAGTCGGACTAAAAATATTCATATACCTTCCTAATTTGATTGATAGTATTGTAGTAGTTGGTTTACTTTCTAAGACTTTTGTTTAAGGCGTCATTTCTCTTCAATCCCCAGATAAGAATCGGCATCCACACAGGTCCCGTTGTGGCCGGAGTCGTGGGGAAAAAGATGCCACGATATTGCTTGTTTGGAGATACGGTCAATACAGCATCACGAATGGAAAGTCATGGCGTTCCTGGCAGGATACATATGAGTCCAACAACATACAAGTAAATCTTTTTGTACATTACACTTAGTATATCTCAGTTCCTGAAATATCCCGAATAAGGTATGCTAAACCTCGATTGAAGAGCAAGGAATGTTATGCTTGTCCCATAACATTTACCAAACCTGTGATACAATTTAACATTCACTGAAGCAATTTCCCAATCAAGGTAATCAAATATTTTTGCTGTATAACAGAACAAAACAGAAAGGGCAGGTTCCTGTCTATCCGATATTAACTTTATAGAAACGGTTCAAGCTCTTCTGCTGAATCCGGCGATGTCACGTACTGGGATAGACTAATATTAACCATCTCATGTTCTGCTTTCTTACTTTCCTATTTAGAACGAGCTCCGAAGTTTTACTTGTCTTCACGTGGTACAGATTTCCTATCTCCGTTTTATATCTGAGCGTTGAATATGAAATTATATGTATATTATGATTATTAAAACCTTTTCACCAAATAAACATACATGTATATATGATTATTTTACACTATTCGAACTGGTCTTCCATCACCTATTTACTTAAACAATTGTAAAATAAAATGCCATGTTTTGATACGATATATTAACGTTTTGATGCATCTAATTTACAGACATTTGCAGACATCTAGAGAGTATTTGTTCCGATCACGTGGTGAAATTCTAGTCAAAGGCAAAGGCAAAATGGCGACATATTTCTTGGTTGGTACGCAAACACGTCGTGTGAAGGAGCCGAATGATGAATTTCTTGACTTGCCAATGCACGGTAATAACGATGGCGTTGTGCCTGTGATAATGTACCCAGCCGTGCAGAAACTCGTGAAAACAAGGAGCACACGGGAACGGAGCACGAGTACCACGTGTACAATATTCTAGATCTGTGTTGCCAAACAACATGATGGAAACTGTTGATTCATGTAACCGTTATGGTTAAGAGATAACAGGTTGTTGGACAATATATAAAATTCGAATTCCATTATTACATGGTGGCTGAAAACACAAATGAACGAAGTATATCCATTAGTTTAACTTGATGCTAGGAATGAACTACAACATCCATGAATATTTTTAAATATCTAAATTGCTGTTCGAACTGTTTATGGAAAGACGATATAGATCATTAGATTATATTGAAAACAATCTGATCTATGTTTATACTCAGATAACATGTATGTTATTCGGAAAATAATTACTTCAAACATGTTTTATTGCTTTTTTGTATACGTGGAATTGTAAAAGGTTGTGGTCAAGTTATCAAACATTAAAATCAGCCATTCCCAACAACACATTTTTTACCTAAACAATCAAGATGGTAATAATACATATTCATATAGGAAGAAAGAAGAAAATGAAATGCTGGACATTGTTTGAATATACGTATCTAATGCTGACCTTAAATGCGGGGATCCATCTTTCGGTAAATACTAAGACATAATGCTTATACAAAACATATTTCCATCAGTTGACGTAAGTAACACTTAAAAGATGAAGGTGTCGTTCTTTTATTTATAAAAGGACATTGCATGAATTAGTGTTCGTCGTCCTCATTTTACATATAATATGATCTTTAAACCCTTGAAATTATAACCACATAGAAATACATTATACCTTTCTTTTTTTTTTCAATAATATACAACTCCCTACCTGCTTAGTGGCCAATAGATTTAATTATGCATAACTATTAAAACAAAGCTATTGACCGAGACGAAGTCTCTGTTTTCGGGCCAAGACTCATACTGCTTTGATGATTTTTTTTTCAATGAGCATTTAAAAAGTCGACAGTTGTTTTATTAAATAAGATGATAAAGAAGTAGGTTTGCATATCAATTAAAAGTATTCTCCTCTACCCCAAACACACACGTGTATCATTTATTTTCAATTGAAAAGCATTAAGAAATTTTTTCTTAGCATTTGGATGTTTGCATTGCTAATATTTCCAATTATTCTTCAATTCAAATGTGGATAAGTCTGTTCACGGTAATCTGAATTTCTGACAGCTTGTGTTCCAATAGAAGTTCGTGTTGAAGGACTGTTAAATGAATAAGACGATTAGTGTACATTAGTTTATTTTGAAGGGTATAAGTGGTCAATACTTAATTTTGAAGGGTATAAGTGGCCAATACTTAAGGAATACTTTGAAGGAATAAGTTGTCAAAAGTACATTTCATTTGATAAGTTTATTCCGTTTACAAACAATCAGATTGACGAAGTCATGATAATACATATGTTGTAAACGATGTTTATAAAAAATCAGCGAAAATTCTGTTAAAACATTTAAAAAATATAAATATATATGTCCATAAAAGTATTTGTATACCAATAAAAATTATCAAGTTAAACTATTTCTTGCAATAAACTACCAAAAATGTGCGTAGTAGGTAGTATGATGTGTTTTTATCACTTTCATGTTATCTGTTTATTCATTACCAGGCATTCACGAAGTTAATATTAGAACTGAATACATACTGTTGTACAAAAATGTTACTTTTATAAAACGGCTAATAACGTATTAAATGTGTGTGTGTGTGTGTGTGTGTGTGTGTGAGTGTGTGTTTCGTGAGTGTGTGTGTTTCGTGAGGTCCAATGCCATTTTCAACACAACTCAGATTATATGACATATCCAGTTTAATTGGTTGAGGTCAACGTCCGACCGCAGGTAGCTGGTAAATAAATGACCACTTACACTCACAGCCGCTGTTATGAGTTTCAGCTAAACCCTGTTGAAAAGCTATATGTGAGAATGTTTGCCAGTTATTTACGGAAGGACGATGGTGATACTCAGATTCATTCTGAATTTCTGAGGGATGTCTTTACCGATAAAAATATATACGGATATGCCATATATGGCCTGCCATGTGTTGAAAATGGCGTCAAACCAATTCCATTGTTGATAGGAAAGTTCCAGAACTGTAAATTCAAATAAAAGATATGAAACGTGCGTCTGTGTACACATTACATTTTTTATATGTTTTACACCTTGTGATAAAACTATTTTTTTAATAAAATTTGTTAATCAAATTCACACGTTTTCACACGACATAAACTTAAAACGGTCGACACACTGTTGGATTTTAGACAAATGTTTGGTATATTTAACACCACTGTGGACACAGATAATTACGGGCTATATGTGGTATAAACCCAGTTGCATTGGCAAGAAAACACTTCAGAACGACTCATTGCTGAACCACCATGTTTACGTAAGTACATAAATGTGAACACAGATAAAAACGGGTTATATGTGGCATTTATCCAGTTGTATCGGCAGAAATCGACGCCATATCGCCATATTTCCGTAAGTACATAAAATTTAATGTACCAAACTGGTAGAGAGGTAAGTGATATTACGGCAATCTCTCGGAGATTTTGAGACATTCCCTCAGAAACTTCGGTCACGGAGAACCTCTTTTTGAGATTTGGCGCGAAAAATATCATTGGATACAAACAAAAAATTATTACACAGCATAAAACTCCTATTGGCTAATGTACAAAACACATATTCAATTAATTATCATTTAAAATTTAAATAATAAACTTTAAATAATGAAAGTTGTTTGCAGAATAGATCTTAAGCAATGGAATTATTTTAATTACATTTCCATTACCACTGCACGACAAACAAGTGAACAACTTGAATAAAGCATTAGTACGATGAATTGTGAGTTATTAAAATAATTATTACACAAAATTAATGTCTATGTAAAAGACATATGAGACTAGCATACAACTTAGGTCAAAGTCAAGGAAAGGAAAGAGGTTGGTAGCCCTTTTTATTAAAAGTAGGAGATTGATAGTCTTGTTATATTGATATGCAGATTTTGATAGCCTTTGCGAAACTATGAAGGTTTATTTTTGTTACACTCTGTCATTTTTTGTTGAAAGGATTTTGAAACGGGTTTTTTTATTGTGCCCCGAGTATAGGTCTACACTCATGCTCATATTTTAGCACTGCTTAATAAGAAAACTGGCAAATATTTTGAAATCAAAATGTCTCACAGATAAAGAGGATGTAGTTCTCAATGATATAGTTAGATACAATATCCGAACTTTTTAGAAGCGATCATTTGAAAATAAAACGTGAGTTTGAGTGTATACTCAAATTGAGATGTTTGTGAATACGGGTTAAGGTATCAGCTCTTCATCGCAGGATAATTATTTTTAAAACATCACAACTTTAGTATCCATACAAATTCAAATTTCGTTTTCAATTAACATTAATATTTTCGAAAAGCTTCAATAAACATCAAATTTTACACAGATACAGGATTTGTCTAAAATGCGTATTATAGTTTATATAATTTTTCTTATCAGGGTCACAGTTATTAGTTACGGGTATGCTCGAGTGCTGGTAAGGTTAACCTTTCAGGGTCCTAGGAAAAAGTGGATAGGTCAACGAATCGGCTGTTTTCCCTCGGTGGCTTAAATGACGCCAAATATATAAACAAACATATGATATAATATTTAGCTTGAGTGATTCTCAAGATAAGATGATTTATGATTTGAGTCCTATGCCCTGGTCAGTAGCCAGCTGCACGATTCCAGCAAACAAGAAGACGATTACAGAAACCTGCGGAAAGAGTCTGGGCACCAGGAGTAAAGTTTTAGGATTGAACTTGGTTTTTAAACTTATTTATTTTTCATCGATTGTGAAACAAATTCTTACAACTAAGACAAATCACGCTGGGTAGAACCGGTACTAAGCATATGTAACTACATTTTCTTACTTAGGGACGCTACACATAGCAAGACATTTTATTCGCATAAGCTTGTTAAATCTGATGTTGAACTTGTTTATATCTTGTGAAAATGCAATCAGAGTCGTTTTTTGAGATTTTATGCGGTGACGTTGATCCTGAAAACGATGTTTTATTCTGTAGCTATGAGACGACACATAAAATAGTTTTAATAACAAGTTAATTGGAAAGTAGAAAAAAATAAATTAAAATTTCACAAACAAATGACATAATTGTATTGCGTTAACCACTCTGCAATCGATGAAGCACTTTAAAAATTTCCCCAAATTTATGCTTACAACATGCACATTAGCCATTTTCTCAAACCGACTTTTGCCTCTTTTTCTACAAATGTTGCAGATTCCTATTTTTTTTATAACAATTACACAAGTGTTCTGTAAAAGCGTGAGTGTAGTGTATTGTGTAGATATTGTCCGTTAGGTTTTACCCCGCACTCGTTGATCTTCGTCAATATGACCGGGCGTTCAAATGCCTTCTCCGTGCAGCTATTCATAGGTGGGATATGATGTCGATTTAATATTGTTCTGATGTAGAAATATTATTTACGTTCTTAAACCGAAAATTAATTACACCTATACACGGACTATTCCCGAGTGTCGGGTGAATATGTGAGCACGTGTTCCAAACACGTTCAAATTGTTTACTAACCCAAAACGGAAATCAAAATGCTAATAAATTGTGATGTTGTTTCATGTCTGTGTAAGTTATGCAAAATACTTATTTCGGAATAAATGCTATCCGGAACAGGTCTGACCGTGATTCCAATTCAGATACAAACATCAATTATCAAAAGATACTCTTGAATAAAATAACATTGAATCGTTCATATCCAAATATGTCATCCATGCTGTACTAAGTCAGATGATTTACTGGTCTGTATAAGTATATATAGGTCGCAACAGCTTTCACACTGATTGTTTGACACTGTCAGTTTTGACAAAGCAAGTTATTGTCTGTTCAAGTGAGGTTCAGTAAATATCATGTTAAAACCTGCATGGAAAAATATGGCCAGTTAGTTCTGGATATGATCATAACATAGAACTTGTTGGTGACATCTGGTGATGTATAAACAACCATACACTACTATACAATGAAGAAGTTTTGCATTTTAAGAGGTTACATCAATCCCACACTTTGAATTTCTTAAATGTATGGCTATTGAACAATGCTGATGCATGTTTTACAAACTTCTTTTGTCTCTATTTTTTCTAATCAATTGAAACTTGGGGATAACAAAAATACGGATATGTGCATATTCTCACGACATTCTGATCCGAATATTCATGTCTCTTTCGTACAACTTTTATAACTGTTAAGTGCATCTTATAATTAAGCAACGAGAGCCGGATTATTTGAACAGGCGTGTGCTTTTTTAGACGAGGTTTACGGCCAAAGTCATAGGCCATTTTATGTCGTCGTGATCAAGCATTGCAGTCTTGATCACCGCTAAATGATCAT
The DNA here is from genome assembly GCA_029582155.1 of Panopea generosa. NCBI lineage: Eukaryota > Metazoa > Mollusca > Bivalvia > Adapedonta > Hiatellidae > Panopea > Panopea generosa. The sequence goes on along the minus strand of CM055903.1, from coordinate 2,413,589 downwards.
ACGCGACATTATTCCTCGAATGTCATATTTTTCGTGGATTTTATACATGCTGCAACAAATCAAACAATAAAATATATTATGTCATTATATTATGTCATTTTGAAATGTTGCATAAGATAAACCAAACGCTATAATAATATCAAATCATGAAGGCGCATGAACATTTATTATATCCCAGCAATCAGCAATCAGTACCTTGGTTATTTACAACGCAACGTCCTTATAGTTTCATTTGTCTCTAGTTGACATCGCTCTGGTGCGGTTGAAAGATCGTTGTCAGTGACAAACAGAAAAATCTGCCAATGGTATCAAAGCTCAGATTTGACTTGAGTTTACCAGTATTACAAAACATTTATACTGTAGGATGTAGAACGGACTCAGCACTCCACGCTTAGGTCTGTCGTGGAGCAGTGAGATTTGAGCACGTTGATTGGTCACCTACTTCAACGGAAGTTGAATGACGTCACGGTTTGTTAAGCGATAATGAATTATGGAACAGGCATAGCATTTCCTTCTTAGAATTTGAATAATCCTGATCCGGGGAGTATCAGGGACTAGAATATTTATACTGTCAAAAGCAATCACAGTCTATAGACTTGTGGCCTTCAAAACATATAATGTTTACGTCATTATCTCTGCTAACACAAAAACAGAAAGTATATGCCCTGTAGACGCAGCATGTAGACGGCAAGTAACCACAACAGAATATACATGATCATAATATAGAATAATCATGAGTATAAAACATATATTGGAAGTGACAACAGGGGTCAACACTCGTGAATTGTCAGTAGCAAAAGCACCACTGGGAAGATTAAACCTTGGATGCAACTAATCTCGCTCGCACATACCATGGCATTATAATGACCGTAAAACATGGCTGTACTGACCTATTGCAGTTGCATTTCTATTAACATCAGTATTAATTATGATGCCCTACTTTTTTTCCTCAGCAACGTTTACCGTAAGTGTGAAAGTAAATATTTGAGAAGATATCGACTTATTGATAGGAAGATTATCTTTCTCGATACAGAAGTCCCTGTCTACGAGTTTGTGTGTCTCTTATAATAAACTATGCTCTATGCTGTGACCAAGTTGGTGTTTTATATTACAAAGTTGATACTATTCTCCTCTCATCGTTACACATTAATGTCAGACATGATAAATTGTCTTTGTGTAGGCTATATAAGATCAGAAAAAGCGCAATTTTGATTTTATAAATGTTCGACAATAAGAAATGAAATTGTTTACCAGAATGATCGCATTGAGAAAAGGTTAAAATATATTTCTGGTAATTTAAATACATTCATTTGTGCTCTCATTAAATACAATTAATCATCTGACGTTATCTTTATTACACCAAAATTGTAGTACATTTATATACGACGTAATGAAATAGTAACGTTTAATTAATACAGAAAACATTTATAGTACCGTCTGCTTGCCTGTCTGTCTACCTTCCAGCCTGTCAGCCTGCCTATCTGCAGGCCTGCCTGCCTGCCTGCCTGCCTGCCTGCCTGTCTGCCTGTCTGGTTGTCTTTCCCTTTCATCTCAAAAGAAATGCTTTTCATTCACATCTATTTTACCCAAGCATTTACATCTATTGTACGCAATCAAGATTGCCTAGATAATATGGCAAAATTACAGTCATGCTATTTATGTCGTAATCATACTTGTTGCCTTTACGCTTATTAGCAGAATGATGGTCATTATCTGATGTCATCTCATGTTCCGTAAAGAAGATCTGACCAAGATTTTTAAATAAGTAAAGAATACCTGTCAAGTTAAGCAACCATATAAATTGACGTTTAAGTAAAACAAGTGGACTGTACCACGGACATCTGTCATAGGTGTTCCATACTTGTAGATATTTATGTCAAATTGACTTGCAGTACAGATGTTCTATGTAATGCTTGATGTCTACCATTTGTATCGGTGCTAAGTTAGTTAAACCACCACTATGATCATGTTCCATGTTTCACGATTTCCTCCCACGTTGCTACACATTAGTGTCAGACGTTATAACTAATTATTTGTCTGGCAATTTTGTTTCTCACGGAAGTACTTAAAACTGCGTCATGTGAATTTAGGATAAGCGAGACAATATGAATCACTTTGCTTTTTTTTCAAACTGAAGTGATGTCAACCATCAGTTGCGTGGACTTATTTATTTATTTATCTATTCATTTATTGTCAATTATATTTCCCCTTTTCATTACTTACCCCTCTAAACCAGACCGCTGATGCTCCATAACCATTATACACCTTGAACTCTAATGCTCTTTAGCTGGTAACACTGAAAATACTTCGACGATACTTTTAAACACATTAGGGCAAAATATGCGTCCATCAAATCCATTGTAGTGTTGAATATTAACATAGATATAGTATTTTTTCTTATGAATGCAAAATTGTGTCAAGCGGAAAGGATAAAAGAAGGCACTTGGCTACTTTTTGCACTCAGTGGCCGATATAGTATAAAAATAACTATTAAGCGGATCCCTAGGAAGTACACAACCATGATAATAAAATAACAAACTTGATTTAATTGAAATCGTCCATGAGTGATATTATTCAAAGCACCAGCCCGCAAACCCCAAACACAGCACCCATACCCCTAGCGCCGCCCCGATATCACTAACAGCGCCCCATATCAATAGCACCGCCCTCATACTCTAGCACCACCCCATATCCTAGGAACGCCCTCATACTCCTAGCACTGCCCCCATATCCCTAGCACCACCTCATACCCATAGCACCGCCCCCTTATCCCTAGCCCGGTTATCATATCCTAGCACCTCCCTCATACCCCTAGCAATGCTGCCATATCCCTAGCACCGTCCTAATATCCCTAGTACTGCTACCATATCCCTAGCACCGCCCTCATATCCCTAGCACCGCCCCCATATCACTAGCACCACTCTCATACTCCTAGCACCGCCCTATTTTCCCAAGCAATAACCTCATACCCCTGTCACCACACTCATACTTCTAGGACCGCCCTCATACCTATAGAACCGGATAAAGTGTTATTCTATTGTCGTTTTTAGAAACAATGAATATGATTTATAATCACAAAGAATCAGAAATATTTGTTCATATCAGCCAAAGTACGGAATAACATTTTTATTAAATAAGTATTGGCCATAGGCAGAATACACGTATATGTTTTACCGTTCCAATGAAAAAAATAGTTACTTTCTAATTATCAGATTCAACTCCATACTTTAAAATGAATGTGTCTTATTGAAATTCGCCCTACTCGGCAGTTTTCATTTGATATGCGACTGCTGTTTATTTCTTTAGAGTTATTCCTATTTTATTTACATATTTGCAAATTATGTCAGATTAAATAAATAAAATGTGAAATTTGTCTGATTAAACTAACAAACTGATGATAAAAACGGTCACAATAAATGAAATGTATATGTTATTTAAATAGTGTGTTTGTTGTAGATGTAGGACAAAAGGCTGTTACGTCGTGTGAATAAGAATTAGAATAAGTAAAAAGATTAAAGAAAGAGCTTATTTGTTATTTTATCGTTAGAGAAGACAAACACGCCATAGTTACATTTTTCTAAGTAATGGATCACTTGTGCTAGGGAGTGACATCTTCATTGCCTGTAAATGTCTCTTATTACATCACAATGGCAAGTAATGGTTCTAAGGACTTTTTGATGAAATATACAGCAGTCCCTGGTCATAAGAACACTTTTCTAAGAGCAATTCGAATTAAAAGCAAAAACAAAATATAAAACGTTGTTTATCCAAACATCAGAAAAGTCAATAACGTAAAAAGGAATAGGCACTTTTAATTTTAGGTACAAGTTATAACTATTGTTTACGGTACCGTAAAATTAATACAATTTAGTGTATAGTTTAAAAAGTAAAAGTAAAATGTTGCAGTAAACCTATTATTTAGTTCAGTTGGCAAAGCGAATCTTATCTTTATCGACCATTTGTAATTGATGTACAGTATGGTGACACCATTATTTCCCAAGAGGTGACATTATCATGTTTCGTGACTAATAATGGAAAAACGGCCCCAGAAATAGTGCTTTGACAAATAAACCTTGACTTGATAAGATAAAAGTGTTAACTCAAGTGAATTAAAACAACTATATTACAATCAAAGCAAATAACTAAGTGTTTAACACAATTTTTAGATATTTAGATAGAGAAACAAGTGTTAATTGCTTTGATGTACTTCTTTTTTTGTTTATCATCATTATGATGATCATCATTGATATCTCAAATTAAAAAAAAATCCTATATAGATTTGTTAGATAAAGTTAGTACAATTGAAGAAAAACATTCTTCGACAAGAATATGTCATCGATGTGTCAGTCTTGGTCTTGGTACCGAGGAAAGGCAATGTGTAAACGTACAAGTTCAAACTTTTAGTACAATTAAAGTCAATTTCAGTCATAGACATTTTATCTATATAGACGCAGAGGTTTCTTTCCATAAAAGATTATATATGCATTGCGAATCTCTTGCTGACATATATATTGTTTGTTTTTTTAAAAAGTATATCGTTATTTATATACCATCGACGGTTAACAGACGATCAGTAGACCTGACCACTCTTTCTTGGGATCCTGAAATGTTAACCATTACTCAAGCACACATATCACTGCAAGTAACTGATAACTTGAATCAGCGGTGAGAGACGAATTCCAATGAGACTCAATTCCATATATCAATCATCATTGAGAATGTGAGATTCGAACTCATAGCCTAGAATTGACAGTCAGACGCTCTACCGACTGAACTAAGCGTGATCTGGTCGATATGACCGCACATAGCATTGTTAGAGATGGCAATTCTTTGTGCCAGCTATGCATCAGTAGCCTTATGTAACCGAATACGAATGACAAGCACGCAAACTGTTTTACTTAAAGTATAAAAATCAACGGTGGGCTTACACCTGTGTTTGTATAAGGAATTTATTATTCTGAGTTTTAAGCATAATGTCCAGATATGTCAGTCACATAGTTATGTTAACAAAAGACATACTAATATGTATATTAATAATTAATCCTTTTCAGTAAATTTTAAATAAAATGTACGTATTTGCTAAAAGCTACTATGCGTGTTGTCTAAATACGTTACATGTACTGTAACAATAACCGTACCTTTATATTCATGAAAATTAACCAATATTTAATCAATCATTTCTTTTGTAGGGATAAAGTAGTTTGCAGAGATTAATATGTTTATCTATATATGGCATGATATTAAATTTGAGATATTCGACGATATCTTTGGATATCGGAGCCTCCATAGCTCAGTGGTTAGAGCACTGGTCTTGTAAACCAGGGGTCGTGAGTTCGATCCTCACTGGGGGCTGTTATTTTTTAAAATCTATTTGATTGAGTGGGTGGGGGGGAAGGCATTCATACATGTATTTACTTTAAGAAACTAATATGACATGATCAGATTCAGTTACAATATAGAATTACCGTCGGTTGATGATAAATATAAGTTAATGTTTCCGAGAAACAATTCGGGCTTCGTAAAAAGTACACTAGCCTAATGATTTCCATCACCCATTTGTAACCCAAAGTCGTGCTTTAAGACCTTGCATAACATGCAATTATGTTAAGGCATTTGTAATGTACATGACACGAGAACGAGTATCGATCAAACCATTGGTCAACGTGGCATTGTAAATACAATGTATTGTTTACTTATAGAGACCGTTAGCTTATCCCGCGAAAATGGCAGCGTTGGAAACAATATCGTCCGCTGATTGGATATACCTGTTTGATTGACATACTGCGTCGCGTTTCAGGTCACGTTGTATGCTTTATGGTGAAACGTAGACATTTGAAAAAGTGAATCTATATATCATAATAATTTCACTGTTTTCAATCATAAAACGAAAGCATAAGTGTTGCTCTCAGTGAAATTGTAAGTTAAGTTCACTCATGAACACTGACGTTGGCAATGACGTAACAATGCTATTAAACTCGGGAACAGTGACATTGGCAATGACGTAACAGTGATATTTCATATATGAACACTGACATTGGCAATGACGTAACAGTGGTATTTCGTGCATGGACACTGACGCTAGCAATGACGTTACAGTTATATTTCTCTTGTGAGTACTGACGTTGCCAATGGCGTAACGATATTTCACTCGTAAACACTGACGTTGGCAATGCCGTTACAATGATATTTCAATGAAACCTACAATCATTCTCTATACAGCTCTTTATTCGAATTCTAGAATTGGCTGATATGACGTGTGCATGTTTGTCAAATATTATACCTATACGTTACAATGATATATTAATAATATGTAAATACGGTTGAACTTTCAATCGTCAAAAAGCAAAAAAAAAAAATAGTGTTATTGGCCTGACGCGGGCTATCAGTCAAACAAGTCGATAATCCAATCAGCGATCGATATTGATTGGTAAGTCGCCATTTTCTTTAGACAAGCTAACGATGTCTACGTAAATACTGCATTATAAGTCAAGTGATTAATGTACAGTTTGCGTGTTACATGCAATTTCATACGTAATATATCTCGAATGTTCTTCAAATGAAGTTCATTCTTCATAGATGACAGCCCATAATTGATTTTCGATCTTTATTCTATGGTAAATAGAACAGTGTTGTGCTTGTCATTCATAGAAAAACTCTATGAAGAAATTTAAACTAATATGTTATTGTTTGTCCACCTCTGCACTTCCAAACTATGATGAAATATGTAGGGGGATTATGTGTCATCCAAGAGGTTCGTTTTTTGTTCACTGTGCACACTGTTGACAAAGTGAAAGTAGACTTCCGAAATCACGTACTCATACCCCTATTTATAAGCATCACTCTTTTTCTAAATTCAAAATTAAAACGTGACAATGCTTTCAAACTACATCAAATAAAAAATGATCATGAAAATGCATTTTAACAAAAAGAATCAAGCACTTTTATAGTCGTCATTATAAACCGATTCTGCTATTTTGAAACTACGTCATTCTATGTTTAGATGGAACCTTCCGTATTAGGGGTGTTTGTAGTATGAAAGCGGATTTATCTGTCACATAAACTATAAAATAAACTAGATATCAATATTAAGTGTGTTGCACTACTGTCTGTTCCGATAGCGTAGTGGTAATGGTTTGAACTGTCAACCCAAATGTCGTGAGTTCAAGCCTTATGTATATTGATTTTTTTTTAAATTTATATTCCATAAAAGTATCCCAGTGTACTGTTTCAATGTGATTTTTAATTTGGTTAGTGTTGGTAGCAACCTCTTCTATATATATATTGCCTGTATACAGGTCTCACTTAAGACTTACCTTACATTGTTACAGGAAAGCGGTTTGGCATTTTTTTTTTAAAAAATACATAACATGTCATTTGTGCATATGGGATCATTTTTATTATTTCTGCCAAGTTTGGATGATATTGGGAACTGTTTGGTAAAACCATCGAAATTGTAAAAAGGCAACCTGGTCAACCTCAAGATTTTTTCCGCATAATTAACCCAACAGAGGACAATCTATGGGAACAATGCACTTTTAGAACAATTGATAATGAATTCAGTATTCAAGAAGGGCATGTTTCTATATGTAGAACAGTACACAATTAATTGTTGTGCGAGACTTATAGCGTAGCGTCTCACCACACCAAGTCAAAACCATATAAAACAATTCTGTCTGATTGTGGCTTCCGAGGAGCCTCCAATGCCGGTGCCGATTTGCTGCTGCGGATTACAGCTGACGTAATATGTACGTGTGCATATGAATAAAACATTGTAAGTAAATTTTTTCCGCGAACGTTGATTTTAACAAAAAATCGTTGCATTTTATTCATTTCGTAGTTGTTTTTACGGACAATAGTACAACACAGTTAATATTATATATCAAGGCACTCTGATACTTTTATGGCAAATAAAAATGCAAATAAAGAATCAACATAGGGACGTCCCGAACTCGCGACATTTGGGTTGACAGTTAAAACCGTTAGCACTACGATATCGGAACAGACAGTGGTACAAACACTTATTATTGATATCTAGTTTATTTTACAGTTTATGTAACAGATAAATCGGCTATCATACTAAAAACACCCCTAATACGGAAGGTTCCATCTAAAAATAGAATGACGTAGTTTCAAAATAGCTGAATCGGTTTATATGTGTTTCCAATGGTAGTACTGTGTCCTATATTTATATTAGTGTACACAAGTACCGACATGACACATTGATCAATTATCAGAACTGTTTACCAGCCAGTTGATTATTGTGTCCATTTGTTAATTTGGTTAATGGAGCAGCGAATTTCACGCATACTCTGTGCTCGCCGGCCTTTTACTGTTAAAATCAATTGGTAGAATAGAAAAGAGAATCAGATTTATATCAACCTATGGCAATATCTAGGTAACTAGGATTTATCGTAAATGTCCCAAGAAGCTAAAATGACCGTTCAATGGCATGCGTTCATTTAAATGACAAAATTTTATAGAGTCAATAAAGAACAACTCGTACTGCAATTTATTGTATTTTTTTTTACTTTAATGACATTGTTTATATACTGAACGACTTTAAAGTATGAGTATAGTATCAAAACTAGATATGACATGACTGATAAATCAAAATAAAACTTCTAACCATGTTTTTAAATTGATTAGACTTATTAGCGGCTGACAGCGATTTTCTAACATATATGAATCGATAAAATAATATTAGATCTAGAATAAAACTATATGCAATATTAAAATGCTTACATTTTTAAAGTCGTCACTTATATGGAAATGGGATGGATGTGTTCCTTGAATGCTACACCTCCCATTTTGGACTTAAATATTTTATATATTTGATTCAATTGATGCTTAACTGACCATTTACCAGTGTTTGCTTTAGACGTATTTTCTCAAAATCAAATTATCATTTCCAAATTGATATATTAATTGCTCATTACATTCCTTCACAGGCAATTTCTATCTTATCGAATAATCAACACTGCATTACTTATTCATAACTGCCCGCAGTACCTTCCGAAATGCAATGCATCAACGCAGAGCAAATTGTAAATTCAGCTGCTCTGAAAATGAGAATTTTGACGTTCGGCATATCGTATTTGACGAGATATTAAATCATGATATGCATGAAAATGATCAAACTTAAAACGCTCGATTTTGATGAGAATTTGTATGGTTTAGTGCCATAACGAACACCTAAAACCAATTTATTTCTAATAGGAAGAGTAATATTTGTACAAATAGAGAAATATCTTAATATGTCTTACTGTTGCCTGTCTCAAAAGAAGATATAATCACAATACTGTTTCATCATTTTAAACGCAAATTTAACGTTTTTCTTATTACGGTTTCCGGTACACGTTTATAATTGATTGCTTATAAAACATGAGGACTCCGTACGTAATAAGCATATTTAATGTTCATGGTAAAAGTAATTAAAACCTGCACATTACCGCATGCAAATATTGTATATAACATTTGTATGATAAATGTCGCCCGTACCTCAGAATGTTCGTACGAATCGTTGAGCAAATTTTATGAACAAATTCAATAAGACTGAGTCTTTTTTTTACACCATAAACTTGCGTTCTGTGAAATATACAGTACCTGGTCATAATGACACTTGTCTAGGTGCAATTCGAATTAAAAGAAAAAACAAAATATAAAACGTTGTTTATCCAAACATCAGAAAAATCAATAACGTATAAAGGAATAGGCACTTTTAATTTTAGGTAAAAGTTATAATCATTGTTTACGGTACCATATAATTAATAAAATCTAGTGTATAGTATAAAAAGTAAAAGTAAAATGTTGCAGTAAATCTTATTTAGTTCAGTTGGCAAAGCGAATCTTATCTTTATCGACAATTTGTAATTGCTGTACAGTATGGTGATACTATTATTTCCCGAGAGGCGACATTATCATGAATCGTGACTAATAATGGAAAAACGGCCCCCAGAAATAGTGCTTTGACAATTAAACCTTGACATGATAAGATAAAAGTGTTAACTCAAGTGAATTAAAACAACTATATTACAATCAAAGCAAATAACTAAGTGTTTAACACAATTTTTAGATATTTAGATAGAGAAACAAGTGTTAATTGCTTTGATGTACTTCTACTTTTGTTTATCGTCATTAAAATGATCATCATTGATATCTCAAATTAAAAAGATCCTATATAGACTTGTTAGATAAAGTTAGTACAATTGAAGAAAAACATTCTTCAACAAGAATATGTCATCGATGTGTCAGACTTGGTCTTGGTACCGAGGAAAGGCAATGTGTAAAAGTAAAAACTCAAACTTTTAATTGCGAATGTTTTGCTGACATATATATTGTTGTTGTTTTTTTAAAAAGTATATCGTCATTTACATACCATCGACGGTTAACAGACGATCAGTAGACCTGACCACTCTTTCTTGGGATCCTGAAATGTTAACCATTACTTGAGCACACATATCACTGCAAGTAACTGATAACTTGAATCAGCCGTGAGAGACGAATTCCAATGAGACTCAATTCCATATATCAATCATCGTTGAGAATGTGAGATTCGAACTCATAGCCTAGAATTGACAGTCAGACGTTCTACCGACTGAGCTAAGTGTGATCTGGTCGATATGACCGCACATAGCATTGTTAGAGATGGCAATTATTTGTGCCAGCTATGCATCAGTAGCCTTATGTAACCGAATACGAATGACAAGCACGCAAACTGTTTTATTTAAAGTACAAAAATCAACGGTGGGCTTACACCTGTGTTTGTATAAGGAATTTATTATTCTGAGTTTTAAGCATAATGTCCAGATATGTCAGTCACATAGTTATGTTAACCATAGACATACTAATATGTATATTAATAATTAATCCTTTTCAGTAAAATTTAAATAAAATGTACGCATTTGTTAAAAGCTACTATGTGTGTTGTCTAAATACGCCACATGCACTGTAACCATAACCGTACCTTTATATTCATGAAAATTAACCAATATTTAATCAATCATTTCTTTTGTAGGGATAAAGTAGTTTGCAGAGATTAATATGTTTATCTATATATGGCATGATATTAAATTTGAGATATTCGACGATATCTTTGGATATCGGAGCCTCCATAGCTCAGTGGTTAGAGCACTGGTCTTGTAAACCAGGGGTCGTGAGTTCGATCCTCACTGGGGGCTGTTATTTTTTAAAATATATTTGATTGAGGGGGTGGGGGAGGCATTCATACATGTATTTACTGTAAGAAATTAATATGACATGATCAGATTCAGTTTCAATATTGAATTACCATCGGTTGATGATAAACATGAGTTTAGTTTAATGTTTCCGAGAAACAATTCGGGCTTCGTAAACAATAGTCCAGCCTGATTTCCATCACCCATTTAAAGTCGTGCTTTAAATCCTTGCATAACATGCAATTACGTTAAGGCATTTGTAATGTACATGACAATAGTACGACTATCGCTTAACCCACTGGTCATGTGGCATTGTAAATCAAATGTAGTGTTTATTTAAAGAGACCGTTAGCTTACCCCGCGAAAATGACAGCGCTGGAAACAATATCGTCCGCTGATTGGATAGACCTGTTTGATTGACATACCGCGTCGCGTTTCGGGTCAATTGCATGTTTAATAGTATACCTTGTATGTATGTACTAAACAGTATACGTAAGATGCCAGTGTTGATCTGCCATAAAATAGTCTCTGCAATATTTCTTACGGGAAAAGCTATCAGACAAGGTTCAGACAATGGCGCCAATGTTCCAATATATAAGACGGGAGAACTTTGTCTCAAATTTGTAACCTTGCACTAAGCTTTTTTCAGAACATTGTGTGAGTAGTAAATTGTGTCAGTATTATTTCCTTAATTATTCGATTAGTTTTAATTGTCTGTTACATGAACGGAAGGATTTCACGACAGTTTACCGGAAAACTGTCGTTTGCTTTCCTACAAATATATAAAATATCGATTATACTCTAAACGAAGACAAAAACACTGAACATAATGAGATATACCAGGCTTACTTACATGTAGGATAGTGTTAAGCTTGTCTATCAAGAACGTACTCTTTTCACCTGCACACTACCTAACTCTCATGGTTTTATTAATGAAAAAATTACAAACCTAAGAAAACACTTTGTTGTATGCTTTATGGTGAAACGTAGACATTCGAAAAATGAATCTATATATCTTAATAATTTCACTGTTTTCAATCATTAAACGAAAGAATAAGTGTTGCTCTCAGTGAAATTGTAAGTTAAGTTAACTCAGGAACACTGACGTTGGCAATGACGTAACAATGCTATTAAACACGAGAACACTGACATTAGCAATGACGTAACAGTGATATTTCATGCATGAACACTGACGTTGGCAATGGCGTAACAATTATATTTCAATCGTGAACAGTGACATTGGCAATGACGTAACATTTACATTTCAAGCGAACACTGACGCTAGCAATGACGTTACAGTTATATTTCATTTGTGAGTACTGACGTTGGCAATGACGTAACGATATTTCACTCGTAAACACTGACGTTGGCAATGATGTAACAATGATATTTCAATGAAACAATAATTCTCTATACAGCTCTTTATTCGAATTCTAGAATTGGCCGATATGACGTGTGCATGTTTGTAAACCACTGTCAATATTTTTGAAATAATATAACTATACGTTACAATGATGTATTATTAATATGTAGATACGGTTGTTTTGAACTTTCAATCGTCAAAAAGCAAACTTGAAAAAATTGTGTTATTGGCCTGACGCGGGCTCTCAATCAAACAAGTCGATAATCCAATCAGCGATCGAAATTGATTGGTACGTCGCCATTTTCCATAGACAAACTAACGGTGTCTACGTAAATTTTGCATTGTAAGTCAAGTGATTTATGTACAAATTGCGTGTTACATGCAAATTCATACGTAATATATCTTGAATGTTCTTCAAATGAAGTTCATTCTTCAAAGGTGACAGCCCATAATTGATTTTCGATCTTTATTCTATGGTAAATAAAACAGTTTGTGTGTTTGTCATTCAATTTATAGAAATACTCTATGAAGAATTTTAAACTAATATTTTATTGTTTGTCCACCTCTGCACTTCCAAACTATGATGCAAAATGTAGGGAGACCATGTGTCATCCATGAGGTCGTTTTCTGTTCACTGTGCACACTGTTGACAAAGTGAAAGTAGTCTTCCGAAACCACGTACTCATACCCAAATTTCTAAGCATCACTCTTTTTCTAAATTCAAAATTAAAACGTGACAATGATTTCAAACTACATCAAATAAAAAAATTATCAGGAAAATCAGGAAAATGCATTTTAACAAAAAGAATCAAGCACTTTTATAGCCGTCATTATTTGTTTCCAATGGTAGTACTGTGTCTTATATTTATATTAGTGTACACAAGTACCAACATATCACATTGATCAATTATCAGAACTGTTTACCGGCCAATTGATTATTGTGTCCATTTGTTTAATTTGGTTATTGGAGCAGCAAATTTCACGCATACTCTGTCCTCGCCGGCCTTTTACTGTTAAAATCAATTGGTAGAGTAGAAAAGAGAATCAGATTTATATAAACCTATGGCAATATTTAGGTAACTATAATTTATCGTAAATGTCCCAAGAAGCTAAAATGACCGTTTAATGGCATGCGTTCATTTGAATGACAACCTTTTATAGAATCAATAAAGAACAACTTTACAATTTTTTTACTTTAATGACATTGTTTATATACTGAACGACTTTAAAGTAACGGTATTGTATAAAAACTAGGTATGACATGACTGATAAATCAAAATAAAACTTCTAACCTTGTTTTTAAATTTAATTTATTAAATTGAACTTATTAGCGGCTGACAGCGATTTTATAACATATATGAATCGATAAAATGATATCAGTTCTAGAATAAAACTATATGCAATATTAAAATGCTTACATTTTTAAAGTCGTCACGTATATGGAAATGAGATGGATGTGTCCCTTGAATGCTACACCACCTATATTGAACTTAAATATTTTATATATTTGATTCAATTGATGCTTAACTGACCATTTACCAGTGTTTGCTTTAGACGTATTTTCTCAAAATCAAATTAACATTTCCAAATTGATATATTAATTGCTCATTACATTCCTTCACAGGCAATTTCTATCTTATCGAATAATCAACACTGCATTACTTATTCATAATTGCCCGTAGTACCTTCCGAAATGTAATGCATCAACGCAGAGCAAATTGTAAATTCAGCTGCTCTGAAAATGAGAATTCTGACGTTCGGCATATCGTATTTGACGAGATAATAAATCATGATATGCATTTAAATGACCATACTTTAGGCGCTCTATTTTGATGAGAATTTGTATGGTTTAGTGCCGTTACGAACACCTAAAACCAATTTATTTCTAATAGGAAGAGTAATATTTGTACAAATAGAGAAATATCTGAATATGTCTTACTGTTGCCTGTCTCAAAAGAAGATATAATCACAATACTGTTTCATTATTTTAAACGCAAATTTAACGTTTTTCTTATTACGGTTTCCGGTTCACGTTTATAATTGATTGCTTATAAAACATGAGGACTCCGTACGTATTAAGCATATTTAATGTTCATGGTGAAAGTAATTGAAATCTGCACATTATCTCATGCAAATATTGTATATAACATTTGTATGATAAATGTGTTCCATTTTGACATTGGTGATCTCGAAGGTCGCCCGTACCTCAGAATGTTAGTACGAATCGTTGAGCACATTCTATTACCCATCATGAACACATTCAACAAAACTGAGTCTGTTATTTACACCATTGCATGCGTTCTGTGCTTCTCAGTGCTCTTATCTCAGATAGTATTAAACAAACAGCTGATATCGTGTCTAACGTATCTAGTGACCTTGAATAACGTATGATTCTACTGACTATGGATAACATAGGCTTTTATTGACCATCAATAGCATAGGCCTCTATTGATTGTAAATGCCATAGGCTTCTCTACTGACCATGGATGCTAAATGTTTCTATTGATCATGCATAATTATATCGGCAATACATGACATACAATTCTATTGACCATAAATAACATAGGTTTGTATTGACCATGAATAACATAGGTTTCTATTCACTATTTATGACATATACTTCTATTGGCAATGCATAACATATGCTTCTATTGACCATACATAACATATGCTTATATTAACCATTGATAGCACAGGCATCTATTGACAATTGATAACACAGGCGCCTATAAAGTTCAAAATCGCCTTTTACGTCTCGTTTAACATATGTTTTGTGTCAAATTAATATACATTTTATCAACAAATTATGCTAAGTAATAATATCTAAAATAGAATAGACCCCATAGAAAGTAACAAGGAAAAGAGAACAGCAACCTCAGTTGTGTTGAGTTTGTTTATGAGAAATAGTGAAACGCTATGTAACACAAACTAAAAAGAAGTATGTCTGGGTGGTCAAAAGTTTAGAAATTCTAAAAATATAACTGTTTTGTATACCATGCTTATATATACTCACTGAATCCTAATGGGCATAATGCTATCTATTAAAACATGTCAAAATAATATATTTAAAAATAATTACCTAATTTGGCCTTCATGCTCGGGTAAGCCTTTAATAATTATTTTATTTCCGCTTAAACTCATATAGTCTGATGTCGATTTGATGTACCACAAATGCTACAAATTGTTGCTTTGATACATATTAGTAATTATTCGAATGACCAAGTCAAAGTCAGCAATGCGCGGGTGATGAGGACCTCAATGGAATGGTATTTATTACTATTTTTATTATTATTATTATTATTATTATTATTATTATTATTATTATTATTATTATAAAATGATTCTCTAAAGACGCTCTATATTGATTATAACTTGCATGGTTTAGTGTCTTAACGAACACCTAAAACCAATTTATTTCTAATAGGAATAGTAATATTTGTACAAATAGAGAAATATCTTAATATGTCTAACTGTTGCCTGTCTCAAAAGGAGATATAATCACAACACTGTCTTATCATTTTAAACGCAAATTTAGCGTTTTTCTTATTACGGTTTCCGTTACACGTTTATAACTGATTGCTTATAAAACATGAGGACTCCGTATTTAGCATACTTATTGTTCATGGCAAAAGTAATTAAAATCTGCACATTATCTCATGCAAATATTGTATATAACATTTGAATGGTAAATGTGTTCCATTTTGACATTGGTGGTCTCGAAGGTCGCCCGTACCTCAGAATGTTCGTTGAGCACATTTTATTACCCATCAAGAACAAATTCAACAAAAATGAGTCTGTTATTTACACCATTACTTGCGTTCTGTGCTTCTCAGTGCTCTTATCTCAGATAGTATTAAACAAATAGCTGAAATCGTGTCTAACGTATCTAGTGCTTAAACGGCATGTGTACTTTCTATAGTTTACGAGTAACTAGAATTGTTGTGAGGACGTATTATCCACATACACACACGTATTACATTAACTAAATAGAGCACGTGTCCAGCTTTCAGGATATCGCATGTACGTATTAGTAGGTAAAATTAAGACAACTAATCAACAAAATAAGACTATTTCTGCATTTGAAGTTAACTTATTAATCGTAAAATCTTTAGTGGGAAATATTTTTTAAACCATAAATTTTACTGTTCATGAAAATGTCGAAATAGTATTGCTATGTTTTACATTAATTCACGATATTTCATTCTATTCACCATAAAAAATTATATGTAAGATTATAAGGTTACTGTCTTTAGGCCATGGTTCAGCACTATTGAACAGCAAACACTTGTATTGCTGCCTGGTTCCCTAAGAGTATCGTGTAATGTGTGCTGATTTGAGTTGAAGCCAGTGTCCAGGAACATCAATTGGGTAATGTAAAGTAAATGTTTAACGCAAGTGAAAACAGTTCGTAGGTTAATCACACGCATGCTAGCAGTTCATGGTCAATAGCAGATTATATTATATAGACAGACTATAATTATCTCGTCGATCGAGATGTAAGAATTTAAACACTTAATCTATTTCAGATATTAAAAGTACTTTCACTGTGAGTTATTAAGAGATAAATGATGTCGTTTCATCTTCTTCTTACTGTTCTGCTGTGCTCGGGGTATAAACAGCTTCATTATAGAAATATTTATTACTTTTCAAGTTGGAAGATATTTTAAATAATCACTTATCGTTCGACTCGGCAAAGATTCAGACAGATTGTAATTAGATTTTACAAATTGGCATCTCCGAGCTTAAAAGCACCAACTATTCTACATTAAGATGTGCAATAACATACTGTGGGAAAAAGGCTTCTCTTTAACACCAGTAGGGCAGTGTCTGTGTCGCGTAATGCAGTCATGTTAGAAAGCTAAACTTAATGACACATTTCATATGTCTCCAAAACTTAAATTGGCAAATTTGATTGACCGAAGGCACATACTGGCACCTTACAAAATTACTAATGTCATACTTTAACCCCGGGAAAAGTATCATTTATTTAATTTTATTCTCTTTTTTAGGTGGAATAGAAATATGAAATACAGTGTGATGAGCGTACAAAATGAATTAGGATTCTAAAACTTCTAACAATGAATGTCTTAAATAGTTTGTGATGCTAATATTTACATGAATGAATGTATGAAATAGAGGATGATGCTAACACTTCTATGAATGAATGTATGGAATAGAGGATGATACTAACTCTTCTACGAATGAATGTGTGGAATAGAGGATGATGCTAACACCTCTACGACTGAATGTTTGAAATAGAGGATGATGTTAACACTTCTATGAATGAATGTATGGAATAGAGGATGATGCTAACACTTCTACGAATGAATGTATGGAATAGAGGATGATACTAACACTTCTATGAATGAATGTGTGAAATAGAGGATGATACTAACAATTCTATGAGTGAATGTATTAAATAGAGGATGATGCTAACAATTCTATGAATGAATGCATGAAATAGAGGATAATCTTAACACTTTTATGAATGAATGTATGAAATAGAGGATAATGCTAACACTTCTATGAATAATGTATGGAATAGAGGATAATGCTTACACTTCTATGAATGAATGTATGACACAGAGGATGATGTTAACACTTCTATGAATGAATGTGTGAAATAGAGGATGATGCTTACACTTCTATGAATGAATGTATGGAATAGAGGATGATGCTTACACTTCTATGAATGAAAGTATGAAATAGAGGATAATGCTTTCACTTCTATGAATGAATGTGTGAAATTGAGGATGATACTAACAATTCTATGAATGAATGTATGAAATAGAGGATGATACTAACAATTCTATGAATGAATGTATGAAATAGAGGATGATACTAACAATTCTATGAATGAATGCATGAAAAAGAGGATAATGCTAACACTTGTATGAATGAATGTATTAAATAGAGGATAATGCTAACAATTCTAAGAATAATATATGGAATAGAGAATAATACTCACACTTCTATGTATGAATGTATGACATAGAGGATAATGCTTACACTTCTTTGAATGAACGTATGAAATAGAGGATAATGCTAACACTTCTATGAATAATATATGGAATAGAAGATAATGCTTACACTTCTATGACTGAATGTATGGCATAGAGGAGGATGTTAACACTTCTATGAATGAATGTATAGAATGGAGGATAATGCTTACACTTCTACGGATGAATGAATGAAATAGATAATGACGCTAACACTTCTATGAATGAATGTGTGAAATAGAATATGATGCTAAAACTTCTATGTACAAATGTATGAAATAGAATGTGATACTGACATTTATATGAACGAATGTATCAGATAGAATGTGATGCTAACATTTAGATAATTATTCAACAACGCACTTGTATAATAATTACACAAATCCATGAATAAAGGTACTAAGAAAAGGTTTCCTCCTTCAATAACAAGATTTAGTCGACAAATTATTATTTTGTATAAAATGACTTATAAGTAAGTTGAATAAAGGTCTCTGACAGATGTATTTAACAGATCATTTGAAATATATTTTAATGAATGCCATTTATAGTTACTCCAAAAGAATGTTTAAATAATGTTAAGTAAATTATATAAACATGTTTAAATAAACAATATTGTCATATAGTTAGACTCAGAACCAAGCAAATATGTACAAGTAAGTTTCGCTCTGTAAATGGTCAAAGACAATGTATTGTGTCGGTTTCTCAAACAAACGACACTACATGTATGAAATTGTCAGATAAATCATTAACATCTACAGTAATTCCTGTGAAATTGAAAAATTCAAACCATACCGAAGTAAAATGCAATTTAACTGAAATCGGCTTTCAAATACCCCAGGTATGAATAATCATTGTTAAAATGTTGTTGGCTGCAATCCATAACATAGTTTTGGTCGACAATTGAAGCGCATGTATTCATTTATGTTTATTTCCTTTTACTATGGACACATCCATGTGAACGTCGGGGAATTGGTGGAAGAGAAGTTTTGGCTGGTACATGGACCATGTCTTTTTCTTGTTTTATATGTGAAACAACTATATTATTTTTTGTTTTGTTTTTTTGGGTATTTAGCGCCATTTTTATGCCACCAAGAGCTAACATTCTATTAATTAACCTTTAAGCACCCGATCCTGGGATCCTGGAAGGTTACCCAGTACTCGAGCACATCCACCTCCGTAAGTAAATGATAACTTGCCAGCTTGAATCAGCGGTGAGGGACGAATGGCAATGAGCCATCACGGAGAACGAGGCCAGATAGGGATGAATTCTTTAGAGAAGTACGAGTACGTGTCCAAATAAGGAAAAAGCAGACTCGGTTTCATGACCGATAATGAGATAAGCAACACCCCACCCACACCAAGCATCGGCTAAAGCAATACTATATTTTCGGGAAAAACGCTTCTCTAATGTAGAAATGTCTTATAAAGCACAAGTACCTAGTGACTATTTCTGGCCACCACACAGCGCGGCGATGATCAATAATATCTGATAAAAGTATAGATTGTATCCAAGAAAATGAATAACGTTTGTTAGTCTGTTAATGAAGTTTAATGAAATATGCATTTTTCCTCACCTTTATGACATCACAATCCTTAAATGAAATAGGAATAATACATACCGTTATATCTGTTTGGAGAATGTAAACTTTCATGTACAGTTAGAAAATGTCAATGATATATGTATAACAGAGACATATAACCATATGACAGAGCATGTGCAGATGCTTGTCTAAACTTCGGGTGCATTTCTTTAGTTTATTGAGAGAAGTCGTTCCAATTTTTACCGACAGTTTTTATTTTTTACGTTGCTAAACCGTGATATTTGGTTTACATTGAAACATATGGGAGAAATTTATTTGTATCGTTGTAACAATGTCTAGTCATTAAGTTATATTTAAATTACCTTTGTTTGATAAGATAAACAGTAAAATAAGTTGATGTCTTTTTGCTTCCTTTATAAATTTTATAACTTCATAATTATGTGCACCCTGTTTGTTCTATATAAAAAAACACATTCAAAACACGTTGTTTGCCACTTGTAAGGTCTAATAAACCGTATTTGTTATTATTTTTTACCTAATTACAACGTGATGCCAATAAAATTCTCTTTACAATTTTCCAATTTAAAAAATATTTTAATTGCATTTTGCTTCCATTTCTATTTGAAAATGAGATAAAATGCAAGTCCGGTCCTTTTCCCGTGTAACCAATACAGCGTACTATCGTATGCATTTGGCTTTTTCCAAATATTTGAAACACACTAACCAACATAATTGTGTTTGTGATATAGTATAAAAACATAAGGTTTTATGGTAACTCTAGGGTTAATATTCAATAATTAATAGTTTCTATCTTGAGTTAAAAGCATAATGGTTAAAACGAATATACTACCTTTATTGATATAAAAAAAATATTTCGTAATAAAATCAACCGTATTTTGCTTTAATCTAAATTCAAGTGAAAAATATTGAATTATTGATAATCGCAAATAGTCAACATGTACCAAAACTACAAAATTAAGACAAAACGTCAAAGAGTTATTAAAGAAATACCAAATGTGCCATAATGTAAATTGATCCGTGTATGTTTAATTGAGTTTAGTCTGCTAGTCTCTGAAATTAAGTCAATGGGTACGAGTAACTAAATAGTTCTACATAATAACTGTCGACTCGATTGTTATTTGAATTCTCCCTTGGTAATCATTTATATCTCAGCTTTCTTCGGAATAGTACATATCATAATTAATATTTCCGTGAATGCAAACAATTAAAAACAAGTATTTCGAGCGGATAACGAGGGAATTATTTTTCTGTAACTAAAAATAAAAGTTGAATAAACTATTTATCAAATTTCATGTATTAAAAATATTACTTAAATATTGCTTTTAAACGTCGGATATATACTGAACCATTCCTACAAAGCATCTATATCTATATATGACGTCATTTTATAGTTGATGACGTAGGTTTGCTTTAATGCGAATCTCAGATTAGTTAAATACCGGAGAAATTAATATCAACAGTATAATATTTACTCAAGTCAGTGATTTTTATTCAAGATACCTGGGTATATCTCGTTAGGAATGTTATAAGCAGTAATTTATCACTAATGTAAAGAAGAGCAAAATCCCATATTCAGCTTTATTAAATCATAGATGCAAATTATTAAGACAAAATTTCGTAGTGTTATGATGAAATTAGAAAATATATTTTTTATAGAAGAATTGATCAAGAATTTAGCTCATTGAAATTAATTAATTTTATGACTCAGATGTAGCGGAACATGAAACGTTACAATATACAAATATTGAAGATCAGTCCGGGAACATTGATCTTTACTAATTGACAACATGTCGAGTTGGAACAAAAATGCTTTATGACTTAGAGGTTGAAGATGAATTCTATGAATACTTTTGGAATGAAGTCTGGATGATTATTCCTTCTAATTCTTATAATCATACAGTATTCCCTTGCGCTTAAAGTCTCAATACAGTCAGTAAACTCGTAGCTTATGGTAGATGGCCTGACTATGAATCCATAGTAGCCTATGTCGTCTCATTCCTATAATTTGACAAATTTGACTTTTATTGACCACAAATAACTTATAAAGCTTCTTTATTTCCACGAATGTAATAGGGTTAGAACTATTGAACACGAATACCGTAGGCTTTCTTCTATTGCGGTTGTGTCATTTGATAACTACGTCTTCATTTGATTATATATTTTCTTATATTTGTTCACGTGAATAACATATGCTCTACTAGCAATGAATAACATAATTATAAATGACATAAATTTGTTTTCACCCTATATAGCATAGGCTTCTATTGACCTTGTATAAATGCTTTTACTGACCTTAAATAACGTATGATTCTACTGACTATGGATAACATCGGCTTTTATTGACTATAACATAGACTTCTTTTGACCATGAATATCATAGTCTTCTATTGACCATCAATAGCATAGGCCTCTATTGACTATAAATGACATAGGCTTCTCTACTGACCATAGATGATAAAGGTTTCTATTTACCATGCATAATTATATCGGAAATACATGACATACAATTCTATTGACCATAAATAACAAAGGTTTATATAGACCATAACTAACATAGGTTTCTCTTCACTATAGATGGCATATACTTCCAATGGCAATGCATAACATATGCTTCTATTGACCATACATAACATATGCTTCTATTAACCATACATAACATATGCTTCTATTGACCATACATAACATATGCTTATATTAACCATCGATAGCACAGGCATCTATTGACAATTGATAACACAGGCGCCTATAAAGTTCAAAACCTGCCTTTTACGTCTCGTTTAACATGTTTTGTGTCAAATTAATATTCATTTTATCAACAAATTATGCTTAGTAATACTATCTAAAATAGAATAAATCCCATAGAAAGTAACATGGAAAAGAGAACAGCAACTTCAGTTGTGTTGAGTTTGTTTATGAGAAATAGAAATAATGAAACGCTATGTAACACAAACTCAAAAGGAGTATGTCTGTGTGGCCAAAAGTTTAGAAATTGTAAAAATATAACTGTTTTTTATACCACGCTTATATATACTCACTGAATCCTTTTGGTCATAATGCTATCTATTAAAACATGTCAAAATAATATATTTAAAAATAATTTCATAATTTTGCCTACATGCAAGGGTTAGCCTATAATAATTATTTTATTTCCGCTTAAACTAATATAATCTGATGTCGATTTGATGTACCACAAATGTTACACATGGTTGTCTTTGATAGAGATTAGTAATTATTCGAATGACGAAGTCAAAGTCAGCAATGCACGGGTGATGAGAACCTCAATGGAATGGTATTTATTTTTATTATTATTATTATTATTATTATTATTATTATTATTGTTATTATTATTATTATTATAAAATGATTTCTTTTAATTTTACATTTCCTGACACCGGCTTAAGTGGGATTTATTTTCAAACATTTTAACCGTTCTAATCAATACATGTTTAACATGAATTGTTTTACAGGAAAGTTAATCATTTCATTTTTCTTAAATCTCATGTCTGATTTAAATGTTTGCATGTTCACCTCTATAGCACCCAAGCATGTAAAGTGACGTTCAATAAAATGCGTCAAAATGTTTTGTTTTTGTTTTTATATTTTTACGGTCAATACATCACTGGTTCAAATGTAGTATTCTGTCATAATGTTTAATTAGCCGGAAAACTTAATTGTGTTTGCTTTGCGGTTTCTTTCATCTCGGATCAGATTACATGTTGAGTGGGAGTGTGCCCATTTTCAAGTCAAATTAACGTATTAATATACAAGCTATCAAACATTACAAAATATATCAAAGATTTTCGATAAGGCAAATAACGTTTTGAAACAATAATATACTCGTCATTTGTATTTTAACTGTTATCCGATTTAACCATTTAAATAATACCTTTAAACCCTATTTGACAATTAACTTGTTCGATATAAAGATTGATAATGCAAAAAGGTTTCTGTTAATTTTTAAAGTAATATTTGACACGTATATTTTGATACCAAGAAATATGCACCATTTAATATTTGCTATATTTTAAAATATACTTAAATGATATTGTATCTGTTATTGCTTAGTATCATATGAATTACAAAATTGTTGTTTCAACACTATACACATCGGCTATCAATGAAACAGGTTGCAAATGATGTCCTCATTTGTGTAGTTGTTAAAAAACGCTCGTGCTATCTTTACGTTATTTATAAACGTGCGTCCCACTGAAGTCATATATACGAGACAAGTGTGATATGCCTCGTTCGGTCTAAAATATTAATGTGAGAAAGTTTGCGTATTACTTACTCAGATTCATTCTCCTTTAATAGCGCGGTAGGTCATATATAACAGTGGCGCCGGAAAAAAAGGTATCCTCCAACATTACTCTGTATGTTTCGTCGAACAAAAAAACGATGAAATCTGCTGAATGGAGAGAGTAACTCGTGTCAACATCTTGTATTTGAGAACTAGTATATATAACGAATGTCCTATTACTTACCATGCACTCTAAACAATCTAAACTAAACCGTATAAATATTGAAAATAAAATCATTGAATTTTTACTCACATTTGATGACAACTTGTAAAGTAATTAAACATTACATCATCCAATTTGTTGTATTTACTCTCAGTTGTTATTGGTTATACGCCGACGATTATGGAATGTATTTCAATTGCGTGAATCAATCAAAGTATTTATGATCTTTTATGTATAACCATCAGTGTAAAGGTCTATTGATGGAACCTATTTATTACTGAGATACGAGATTAGTGCCATTTTCTCTATTAAGTTGAACATAAAACAGGTCATAGGAGTTGTTTGATCATTCTCGTGGAGATTGATGTGTTAAGATATACCGGAGGTTAATGGCGAGAATAAAAACAGGAGCTCCTTGGCAACCTCGAAGCAGGAAGACAAACATTCTGCGTTGCATATTTATTCTCTTGTTACTACTGGGACACCAAACAAAAATAATAAAAAAAAGAAATGGAGTTTAAGTTAATCCGGAGTATCTTATTTTATATATTTAATGAATTATGTATATTCTTTGTTAATGTTAATGAGCTTTTATATGTCACGGTAATATTTTCATATTGCTTGTTTTGTAAACGGCCAATAACACTTATGACACGTACGAGGTGTGTTAAAAAATTACATACACTTTTGTAATATTTTCAACATTTATTATAGCACAAGAATTAAAATTAGATTGCCATAAATTGTAATATTTCATATTTATATTGAATACCGTTATGTAGCAACAGTGCTAAAACATGCATGTAATGGCTACCCGGAGCAGTCTGTCGACGTCAACGACGTCAAGTATTTGCACAATGTTGAGCCGGTCAAATATAAATGAACTTCAATTTCAAACTCATTGTATCATTGCATAATTCAAGGAAGAGTGATATAGAGATGTTTATGACAACTGGGTAAAGGGACATGTATGAAATGCATCCCCGGAGCCCAGTGCGTACTTTGGCAAGACGTTTTTTAGACAGTTAAACATCATGCAAACATTTGACATTGTGACGTCATCGCGCTGCTCCAGGTAACCATACCATGCATATTTGCTACTTAAGCGTATTCAATATAGATACGAAATTTGGCAATTGCATAGTCCAAGTTATTTTTTAACACATCTTGTATGTAGACAATTGAGTGATAAAAATTAGTTTAGGTTATTTAACACCAAGATTTAACACATCAGTAAATCTAGAGAATGATTGCAATAGACAGATATTTGTGAAAATTATATTTCTTTTCTTCCACAATGACATCAGGTATTGACTTATTTTGTAACGTGTGCAAACAAAATGTGACCTGTTTAAAAACCGGATAGAATCACATTTACCATTCAATGACTTTTGTATTACAAATGCTGCTAATAAGAAAACCAATACGCGAACGCATACATTTTCTTCGATACCTTTATCTTAAATGTATTATATTGACCGCACCGAACTCCTATTGTTTCACGCACTAATTATCTCTTCAGTCAAATAGGCTAGTTAGCCATTACGGAAGTGTTATTTGTGCTGCACGACTGATTTACAAGCAGCCAAGTAAATATGTTGTCTTTCAGCAACACGTTGGAACTATTTGATGAGCGCAAATTAAGTTTGCAATGTACTCGTTCCTTAATTACATGATTTCTACGTTTTACCTTAATATAGAAAGTTTTCACATCCTAGATACGTAGACCCTAGCATTTCATTTTCCTAGCAACACTATTTTCCCCATAGTCCTCCATCAGTGGTTTCTAATATAAAAAAAAGATTTAATTCCAACAAATGAAAAACAAATTGTCCGTACATGTATTATATATTTGTTCATATTTCTTTTTTTTTTTCTTTTTTTTTTTTTTAATTTCAATCACTGAAAGGTGATCCATTTAATCACCCCGTAATAGGTCTGTGAGGGTCGGGGTGGGCCATCCCTCAACAAACCGTACAAATATATATATCAGTCAAGTTGTAACATACATTCATATATATACACTGAAAGGAAAAAGAAAGCATACATTTTGGTTTTTAAAATTATTTCATTATTGACTAAGTTTATTCATGTGATGGAAAAATGAACTGATTTTTTTCTTATTGTTTTGCTTTGGAATGAATTAAATATTTGTTTTTTTATTCAACAGTATGATGAAATATAAATATACAAAATTTATATGCAATACATTTATTGTTCCTTGACCTGTCGACGTTTATAGGTATGTATACTTTCTTTTTCCTTTCACCGAATACACATATATACATTAATCTTAAAGGGACACACCAGTCTAAACAAATTGTAGACTGTAGCTCGAGCTAAAACAAAAATCAAACAGAAATAAAATATAATTTGACACAGCAGATGATAGTATAAGAAAATTATGTTGTCTAATGACTTCAGGAGATTTTTCTCTCTTAAGTCTATAGTGGCTGGCTTGGTGTAGGACCTTACTAAATATTAAATATGTATTTTGGTGTATCCCTTTTTTACAGAAAAGATATAGTGGCAATAATTACATGAATTTTATTATATTGGGGTTGTTTTTGTGTGTTTATATTTATTAGAGGTATCTATAATTGGAATGGTTTATAAACACAATTTTTTGTGTGTTAATTGATGGTGTTTATTGAAAGCCAGGAGAAGACATTAAAAAAATATCAAAGATACCTCGGTTCATTTTATATTTTTCTAGTAAAATTTAACTATATTTGAGAATCAGAAAACACAAAAGAATCACCTATTTCTTAAATTTTATAAAACATGTGTTTTCAGTTATTGGATTGGTTGAATATTAGTGTAATATATTTCTCATTTGCATATATTTCATGATTTGTTCATATTTAATATGCTCTAACACAGAAATGAGGCAGAATAAGTCTAGCACAAACGATTGAATCGTAAATTTTACGTTAATTTCCTTAAGAGGCTGTGATTAATACATATAAATACGGTCATGCAAATTCATGAAAATGGTTGTCATTCATTAACTAGATGTTTCTTACTTTATAATGAAAGAATATCTTCAGATACTGTATATATCGCTTAAACTTTGAGGTTTTGCATCAATTTCTCTCATCATTCATGTTCCTATATATCATTTCGGTAATATAAAATTGTTCAAATCTACATCGACTTTCGCGACCCATGTCAATCAAACTGCCAGAAGCACATGACAACAAACTCTGTAAAATTCACCAACAAAACAGAGAAGTTGCAAGTCATAACCTCAGTTATATTGAAAAAAAAGTGTGGAACGCTTGTGTCAGTTGTAGAGAACTGAACCGAGGATCGGGGGGGGGGGGGGGGGGGTGGGGGGGGGGGGTTCTAGGGATCCTCAGTCAGGAATTTGTGTGGAGTCCTTAAGCAAGCTATTTTGTCCGGATATGTTAGTACTTGTTCTGCCAAGGAAGATTTCGAGCTTTAAAGAATAAGATAGAAATATATGAAAAAAAAAATAAGTGAAAACTTCTTTTGACAGATTTTCTAAATAACTTTTGTTTTAAGTAACTGTAAAGAAGCAAATAAGTAATACAGTTTGTATTAAAATGAAACCCCATCCTGTTTGCAATTAAAATTTACTAATTAAGATGAGACTCATTTATATAAAGCAATCATTTGCGCTAACAAATATTCATTTATTCATTTTAAAACTAATTGTACTTTATCTCAACGGAATACTCGATGTTAACCAGTATTAGAGCAATACATCTTCTCGAAATCCATTTATTTATAATAACACCAGGGGTAAAAGCAAATATAACCAATTAATGTTCTTTTTTTTCAATGATTGATTTGTGTATTGATGGATTTACAACACCGATGAACTGTTTTGATGGAAGGTTGATGTGTATGATCGATGGGGCCAGTTATGTGTAATATACGAGAAGAGAGCAATACATTCGTAGACTTTCGAATAACGTAAAACGCATACATTGTAATGGGAGAATTATGGTATCAAACAACAGCATACATGAGACATATTTTTTAAGTTTTTACATGATTGCTCAAATACTAAGAAATCATCCCACATTTGAAACACGATACCTCAGCATATCGGATCGAGTTTTTAACATACACACGAAACGACAACATGATGACAATGTACGTAATGCACGTTTCTTTCGTCACTCCTTCCACCGCCTACATCCTTGTTCATGAATATCACTAAAATATATAAGGATAGTTAGCATTTATTGTTGTTTCCTTTGAAAAAGCGTGTGCCATTGTCTCCAGACTTGGTTAAGAAAGATAGCGACTATCAACTTCGACATTCACAAAAATAAGCAAATGTAAAGTCTGTAGAACGATCCCGGCTCTCCCGATTGGGACTGTTAACTAGCAATTGTTACGAGCACGCTGATTGGTCAGATGCTTCAGGGAAAGTTTGAATGACGTCATAATTTAGTAAGCGTTCAATTGCTATGAATGGTGGGACAGGCAAAGAATTCCCTGCTTTTTCTATTGGTGGTTAATAGATCTGATTCGGGAGATATCAGGTTCTGGGATAGACTAGCAAATGTATAACAAAAGGAGACGCAGCATTCAAAGAACATAGTCACCAAAGCAGCATGAAGGTCCCACTTTGTCATTACCTCCCTTACATGACGGAAGCAAGATTCTTGCGAGCATAACATTAGAGCTTAGTAAATCGGTTAGGCATTATTTTTGTTAACAATGTATAAAAATGTCACATATCTTTGTACGTTTGAGAACATTGGAACATTTCCATGGGTTCTGCCAAGTTTGAATGACATTGGGTACATTTTAATCAAGCTGTAACAGTTAAAGAGATACACTGTAACGAATGTGCAAAATTGTCAAAATGAAGGAGTGTCATCACATCATCGACACTGTGTAAATGCAATCTAGTCAACCTATCTTTTTGGGTGGCATATAGTAATCGCAGCGTCCGTCCGTTCGTCCGTCCTTTTGTCCTTCCGTCCGGTATTTCGTTTCCGGCCTGTAACTTTGTCATGCATAAATGGATTTTGTTGATACTTGCAACAAATGATCAACAGAACACGAGGACGTGTCGCGAGTAAGACCCACACCCGTACCTCAAAGGTCAAGGTCACAATTTCAGTTTGTTTGACAACACTTTGAGTTTATGTGAGATTTTGTTTCTGGCCTGTAACTTTGCCATGCATAGATGAAATTGAATGATACTTGCTACAAATGATCAACATAACATGATGACATGTTGGGGGGGGGCATGTGACACTTAACAGTGACATATCTTGTTTCTGCATATTTTGACCAACAGAGGACTATCCATGGAAATCATGCACTTTTATAACCATTAGTAATGTGTTCAATGTTTTAGAAGTGCATTTCTCCATATGTAGACCAGTGCAAACTTAATTGTTTTGTGAGACGTGAACACAAGTAATGAAATGAATAATCGTAATAGCAAGTGCAACACATACATAGGAAAGAAATGACTACTGGGGTCACCGCCTCTGGACGGTCAGGCGCCACTGAAGAGCTTGAACCTTGTTTACGGGTGTGACTAACCTGGCTCTTCCCCCTAGGGCATATCATCAGACAGTACAAACGCGTAAATCGTCTTTTGATACCCATGATAGCATCTGCATGTGTCTGATATAAAACACAAAATGCAACATCCATTATGCAAGCCTCGGTGTGAAAGTTTATAACGACCATGCCGATGAAGTCAGAACAAGTACCGTATGTAAGATTTCATTACGGGACACAAATTATTATTTGGTAAACATAGATTACGAATTTTCGTTACAAGGAAATGACATAATACAGCAAAGGTTATTGTGCAAAACCTCTTTAAATATCCTGTGTATACAAGTATGCAGTTATTGCTAATGTAATAAAATATAAAAAAATATCGGAGATAAAAGTGGATACCATTTTTGTACTTAATACGTGATGTATAATTTGTGTGTCTGTACGTCATTGTTTATACCAGTAGAAACGTCTCAAACAAGTAATCAGAATCAGTGCTTCATAGTGATTGTTGTGACACAAATAATTAATTGGATGAATCATTCACTCCCTCACATTGACATTCTGAGTTGATAAAGTTGGACAGTATAACAGTGATGAAAACAAATCATCGATTTATTGATGGAAGCAATGTAAAATAGGAGATTGACTGTACTGGTCAATGTATCACAGGGAACAAAGGTTAGTGTTAAGATACCTTTGATGGGTATGGAATATAGGTGTGTTTTGTCATCACCGTTCTTTCATCCATCTCACGTGTAACACGTGTACAATATTCTATATCCGTGTTGCCCTACAACAGAATGGCAACCGTTGATACATATCACCGTTATTGTTTTACACGAAGATAGGACAGGTTGTTGGATAGTCCAGGATTGCATGGCGGATGAAAACGCAAACTGAACATATAGTATATCCAGTAGTTTAACTTAGTAGTTTAAGCAAGGAATGAATTACAGCTTCCATGAAAATATTCAAATATCTATATTGCTCTGCAATATTCAAACTTGTTGTTGCATGATGGTATAGATCATTAGATTATTAGATTAAAATCAACCTGATCGATTTTAAAATCTGAAATAAAAGGTATATCATTAGGAAATTAATTTAAACATATAGTATGGTTTTATTTGTATGGAATAAGAAAAGGATTGGGTCACACATTATCAAACATTAAAATCGGTCACTCCTAACAACAAATTATAGTACATGAAACGATCAAGATGGCAATAAAATATATTCATATAGGAAAAAAAAGAAGATCCAATGTTGACCTTAAATGCGAGGCTCAGCTGGGAGGTCAATACTAAAACTAAATAAGATAATATTATATTGATTATCAAAACGTTCAGTGTCTCTAATATAAATTTAGACATTGTTCTATAGAAACACATTCGCTCGTCCACGATATCATAACTTCAATGTAATAAACTGTAATCACGCAAAAGATAAAGGCGATGCGTTGCATGGAAACGACGAAGTCATTTTTTAAAAAAAAAAGAAGGACATTGCATGAAATAGCGTTCGGAGTCCTTTGCTTCGTGCCCACATTTTTCGCATGTTGAATAAAAAAATTGTTGAACAAAAATCATAATTCAGGTTTAATTTAACCTGACGCAAGAATAACTATCGATCCGCCCACTGACCGCGTGACAATGTTTTTTCAAGTTAATACAATGTAGTTTTTACGAGGTCGTACAAAATGTTTTTGTTTTTGCTGTTGTTATTGTGCGTTCGTGGTGTGCGTGTGTGCGGTTTAACGTAATTATCAACACACTTAAGGTTATCTTTGACGATAAACGTGTGAATAATTTAATAAATCATTAGTTAAATTAATTATGAGTTAATAAAAAAACAATAACACATAATGTCTGTTAACAAGTCATATGAGAGCCTGCATATAATTTCGGTCAAAGTCAAATTCAAGGAAAGGAATGGGGTAGAATTAAACTTGACCACGCCAATATATGTCTGTATGGATAGTTACAATAACCAGTTTTCTTCTGCGTAGGAGCTTAATAGCCCTATTATATTGATATGCAGATGTTATGAGCCCTTGCAGAACTATGGGGATTCTTGTAACACCATGTACATTTTCATTAAAATGATTTTGAAACAGGGAATTTTGATTGTGCCTCGAGTATAGGCCTGCACTCGAGCTCATGTTTTACTACTTAATGAGAAAACTTGGAAATGTTATATTCAAAATGTCACGCGTATAAAGAGGATGCTTTTTTCAATGTTATAATTAACTCAAGCTATTTAGAAGTAATCGTTTTATTTAAAAAATCAAATTGAGTTTCAGTGCATCCTCAAATTAAGATGTTTGTGAATACGGGGCCTGGTCGTTTAGGTATTAGCTGTTTATCACAGGTCAAATATTTTCAAAACATCTTGACTTTAGTATGCATTCAATGTCATTTCATTTTCAATTAACATTACCGTTACTGGAAAGTTTCAAGGACAGTACCAATCATTACACTAATATCAGCTGATTTTAAAATATTCTAGATGCCGTTTTTAGTTGATACAAGTTTTCTTATCAGGGATCGCGAGTTCGAATCTCCGACCGGTTACAGTATATGTATTGATTGATATACAATCATGACATTGCGGCTCATTGCCGTTCGCTTTTCACCACTGATTCAAGTAGAAAAGTTATCAGTTATCAAGGATCAAAGGAAAAACGTGGTTAGGTTAACTAATTGTCTGTTAGCCCCCAATAGTTTAAAATGACGCTTAATAAATGTATGTAATAATTCTAATATTATAATTCAAGTGATCCTCATGTTGAGATTATTTGTGAGTAGGGCCCTGTGCCCTGGTTCAGAGCCTGTTGCATGAGCCCAGAAAACCAGAAAACGATTACAAAATATAAGAGCGAAGAAGCCTGCAGCAAGAAGCTGGGTACCAGGATCAAAGTGTTTGGATTGAACTAAATCAATGTTTTATATATATTATATATATTTATATTATATATTTACATCGATTTTAAAACAAGTACTTACCAATCACGCTCAAAGTCTTACTGGGTAGAACAAGTACTAAGAATATGTGATTACTGATTCTTACTCAAAGACGACCCACACATAGCAAGACACTTTATTCGCATATGCTTGATTTATTTGACATTAAACTTTTTCTATATCTTGTAAAAAATGCAACCCGAGTTGTTATTGAGATTTAATGCGGTGACGTTGATTCTGAAAACGATGTTTTAATCTGTAGCTATAAGGCGACATTCACGATAAACTGCTTTTAATAACAAGTTAATCGGAAAGTAATAAAAAGAAATATTTTTACAAAACAAATTTAATAGCCATATTGCATTAACCACTCTGCGTTCGATGAAGCACTTTTAGAATTTTCTTAGTTTATGCTTACAACGTGCACATTTACCATTTTCTCAAATCGACTTTCGGCCCCATAGCGGAGACATTTAGTAGCCGGTGCTGCTTCAAATGTTGTATATGCCTTAAATTTTAGTATCAATAAAACACGTGTTCTGTAACAGCGGGACGGTAGAGTAGTGAATAGAGGGTTGGGCGCTCACGCTAGAGGTTGCAGCTTCGATTTTAAATCGTAACAATGTCATTATCTTATTCAAATTATCACCGTTTAGTAGTCATGGTAATGAGAGTAGAAGTGTTTCAAAAACAGTTCTGAATATGAGCAATTTTAAAATTTTCTCCAAAAACGATCTAAGATTGTTTGGTATCAGAATTAGCTTATTCTATCAGAATTCAAAGTGGTCGTTAGGCAAGAAACCATATTCTAAGAAACGATATTGTTTAATATGTTGTAACTCAACTGAGGTGGAAGGTATATGCCACTTTTTTAGTTGCCCTTGCTACAGTGATATAAAGAAGAAATATATAAACAAATATTTTTTTCAAAGACATTCCA
This sequence comes from Panopea generosa, assembly GCA_029582155.1. NCBI lineage: Eukaryota > Metazoa > Mollusca > Bivalvia > Adapedonta > Hiatellidae > Panopea > Panopea generosa. The sequence goes on along the minus strand of CM055903.1, from coordinate 2,379,623 downwards.
TGAATAAGCTTATTGAGTGCAGAAATAAAATGATGAAACAATAAATTAAAAATGATTTTAATTGGATTTGCTGAATACATTATACTTTCTGTGAAATTAAGAAATAACTTTTTAGAGTTTAAAGTGAATGATAATATATATAGTCAGCAATGAGAGAAATAATAATCATTTAAGTATTTCTAATATACCATACAAACTAAACTACCAAGATGGAACAGAATGCCCTTTATATATCATATTAGGCCAACCTTAAAACGTATTGTTTGCCGTGCTCCTACCGACTCACTCAATCATTTTTTATTGAATTTCTAAGCATTTTTTTTATTTTTTCATTTCTGACCATTTTTCTTTAAAATGACTATGCAAAATCAAAATTTAGCAAAAAAACACAAACTACAGTCAAACCTGTCTTAAGCAGCCAGTCAAGTGAAAGAGCAAAGGTGGTCTTTTAAGACAGGTTGTTGTTTAATACAGGTTAATTTACTCTGAAAGCATACAAATGGGAAATATAAAATATGGCTGCTTAATAGAGGTGACTGCTTACACAGGTTTACTGTACTTACCTACCTACCTACCTACCCACATGAAAAATACTTGGTCGGACTACAGCAACTAAATATGTTTGGTTAATCGGCTTGGTAAAATCTAATCACATCAAATAATTATATAATATATTTACGTATTGCAGTAAAAACGATTTCTATAACAACACATAAGAATCAGCAATATTTATAAACAGTTAAATAATTATCAGTGAAAATGATTTCTTTGATTTGTAATATTTCAAACAAACTAGCTTACACGACGGAACGTCCTTATTTATCCTATTATAAACATATTCTTAGCATGTTATCTAGTTTGTCCACTGTAGTTATACTATGTGCCTCCAGTGAGGTTTGAACTTATAACCCTCCGGTTTACGAAACTCTACTTCTGAGCTGTAAAGGCATGACTAATCAATACAATTTATGTCGCAGAAGTAGTTTAATGATTTGATATAATCAATGAATAGTAAGACAGTTCCTATTGAGGATCGAACTCACGACCCCTGGTTAAGAAAATTACTGCGCTAAGAGTGTATTAATCACACTCGAATTCAAAATCTGAAATTGTGTAAATTGCATTAAATACAAAGTTTGATAAAAAAAAATGTGACAATAAATTTTACTCCAGGACTTTGATAACATTGTTAGATTATTATGGTGTCACTGACAACGATGTACCAAGCACACCATAGCGGTATGTTTTGGAGATAAAACGAACTATAAGGACGTTGCGGAGGATAACCACTCTAATCATGGGAACGATACTCTACCACTTGACCATGCCCTCACTGGTTAACTATAAGATGAACTAAACAGTTATAAAGTATCTGCAAAACAGACATAACTCATGAAAAATAGTAGGAGCAGACTACCGTGTGATTATACTCATGTCCACATTTACTTCCCCAAGTCCAAATTGAAAATACTGCTTAAAGTAACCTCGGTTCAGATTTACTTACTATATATAGATATACTTACTATATATAGATAAACTGACTATATATAGATATACTGACTATATATAGATATACGGTTGAAAAAAGCAAACCAAGATTTAAAATATACATTTCTACGACGTCTTAACAACCTATATAAGTAGTTTTTTAAAAAGCTTAAATAAATAAAACAATCACATTAAAAAGCCCCCAATGAGGATCGAACTCATGACCCCTGGTTTACAAGACCAGTGCTCTAACCACTGAGCTATGGAGGCTTGAATACAAAATCTTTGAATGCATTTCTTCTTCATTGTATGGTAGTGTAGTGTTGTTCTCGGATCACCATATGTCACCAACAAACTTTTTAGTCATTGTGATAACATATTTCTGTTTTGAAAAGAAACCATTGCGCCTTTATAGATAAAATGTCTATAGCTAAAATTGCCCTTTTTATACTGGAGGTTTAAAACTGCGTTTTTACACACCACAATGCTCGTCCTCGGTACAAAAAAGTATTGAGTCTGATAAACCTTTCTTAAATTGTATTATCTTAATCTAAACAACACAAACAATATTTACATATAACACTCTTTTCTCTGTTACAGGCGCACCATATAAATGTTTCTTAAATGTATTAAAGCCACTTCGCTTCACTTATGTTTACACGTTTATCTAATCAAGTCAAGGTTTGATTGTCAAAGCACTATTTCGGTGGACAGTTAATCTGTTATTAGTCACGATAAATGATAATGTCGCCTCTCAGGAAATAATGGTGTCACCATACGGTATATAAATAACAAATGGTCGATAATATCTAGGGAAAATTTACTTCACCAACTGAACTAAATAATAAGTTTACTGCAGTTGTTAGATTTTTTAAACTATAATCATTAAAATGTATTTATGAAATTGTACACAATATTTATTAAACAATGTTTTACTTTAAAGCGCAAATTCCGTTTGACGTAATCGATTTTTCACCTAGATGGCAATGTACTCTTAATGACTGGAACATTCTATTATTGGAATTCTTTCATTTTTATTCGAATTGCACTAAGGAACGTGTTCTTATGACCAGGGACCGTAAATATGATTAAAAGTCCTTAGGACCATGACTTGCCATTGTAACATGTTAACAGACCATTACAGGAAATGAAGGTGTCACTCACTAGCACAAGAGATCAATTACTTAGAACATTTTAACTATAGCATGTTTGCATTCTCAATCTTACAAACAGTTTCTTTCTTTATGTCCTTTTATTTATTTTAAGTCTGATATCGAAAAAATGTATCACACTCCATGCGAATCAGATATTGTCCTAAATCTTGAACAGGTATACTATCTTAATTGTAATTAGCTTTTCTTTTATGCTATTAAACATTTTAAACGTTTATCAGTTAAGTCAGACAACTTTCTCATCTCATTGATCTAATCTGAAATAATCTACAAATTTATAAAAAAGTAAGGAATGACTCCAATAAACTAAATAAAATGTATTCGCATATCTTGATCGCAGATGCCAATGGAAACTGCCAAGTAGAGCGAATTTCACATAAGACACATTCATATTTAAGTATGGAGCTAAAACTATGGCGTCTTTATTTTCTCTAACATCAATCTTAAAATGATTTATTTCCTTTTGACTTTTTGTTTATTTTCATATTTGAAATGAATCAATATGCGACTCAAACAATTTGTCCTATATTTAGAATAGTACAAATATCGTAATTATATCTAGATCTACTTTTATTTGGTAAAACATTTCTAATGTGTTATATTAGTTTAGTTAGATAACATTCGCACGTCTTGATAGCTGAGGCTAATGGAAACTGTCAAGTAAAGCGAATGTCAATAAGACGCATTCACATCTAAGAATGGAACTAAATCTACCAATTTGAAAGTAATTACCCCCTTTTATTAGAACTTTTATTAGAACTGTTAAACATCTATGTTTCTAATGTATATAGTCAATATTTGTTTAGTCAAAAGGGCCCATCGTACTTTGGCTCAGTGGAGGTTATATTTCTGGTTCGATGTGAAAATAAATTAAAGTTAATGTTATTAAAAACGAAAAAATAATAACACTTAATTCCTTGCGCTTGATGTATAAGGGCGGTGCTAGGGGTACCAGGGGAATGCTATAGACATGAGGGTGGTGCTTGAAGTATGAGGCTGGTTCTAGGGGCACAATGGGAATGCTATAAACATGAGGGTGGTGCTTGAAGTATGAGGGCGGTTCTAGGGGCACAATGGGAATACTATAGACATGAGGGTGGTGCTGGAAGTATGAGGGCGGTGCTAGGGGCACTAGGGGAATGCTATAGACATGAGGGTGGTGCTTGATGTATGAGGGCGGCGTTGATTGCGGGTTGTTTTAAACCATATCACTCATTGATAAATGCAATAAAGATCAATCTGTTAATTTTTGTCTTGGTTGTGCTATGCATTTCCAACGGTTCCGTTTAGCAGTTATCGATACTCTTTAGTCGTCAAAGTGTGACTTTTGCCTGTTTCTCCAATCCATGGAACGAAGAGAATAATTGTTATGGAGCATCCGTGAGCTAGGATAGAGGAATAATAAACATATAATTGACAATAAATACATAAGTCTACAAAATGAATAGTTAACATCCCCACAGCTTAGATCAATAATGTTTAACAAATAAACATTGTTAGGAAAATAGTTCAAGCTTGGTAGTTAAATGTTTTACTATTCGTATGATCACATGACACATTTTCAAGTACATTTCTGAGAAGCAAAGTGACTAGACAATTATTTTTATTTTGTCTGATACTGATGGGAGGAAATCATGAAACATGAAACATAGTGGTGTTTAACCAAACTTGGCCATCATTGCAAACGGCAGACATCAAACTATACATGGTAATAGGAGATCCATGTGAACTAGAACGTTTGTACTGGCAGCTAATATCATTATCAATTAGATATCTCCAATTAGAGAGCACTCATGACGTCAGTTGTAAAGTATACGTGTTTCACTTAAGTCATTTGTTCCGTTGATCGTTCGACACTTTTTTGTTTATTTGGGCAATATTTGGACAGAGCCTCTTTTGTTGTCTTGCATTTACTTCATTTTACGAAGCATAAAGTGATCAGGTGAAAACATTCATTCTGTTGAAAGAGTCACACAAAAACTGATGTGATTACGCCATTCACTGATTTTGTCATAGTGTCGTGGGAATATACACTATGTAATATAAATGTAAATCAAAATTATTTCTTTGAGTGGAAAGAGAGAGGCAGACAGACAGACAGACAGACAGACAGACAGACAGACAGACAGACAGAGAGAGAGAGAGAGAGAGAGAGACAGACAGACAAAGAAGAGAGAGAGAATCGGTACTATACATTTTCTCTGTAATGTTTGAAATTTCATTATATAATATATTCTGTGAAATAACAAATAACGTCAGAAGATTAATAATATTCAATGTCAACTAAACCGAATGTATTTACATCATATGTTCTAAACATTTTTGCAAAGCTATCATTTTGCTTTTATCTAACATATTATATATAGCTTAAATTGCTCTTTTACTGATCTGATGCAAGCCAGACAAAAACAAAGACGGCATATTATCATGTCTGACATGATATTTTGACATCTTTGTTTTTATAATTCATAACGATGTAGGAGAAAAGTATCAACTGTGTAATTTTGTTGGTCACAACATCAAGCGCCTTCTGTTCAAAGAGAGGCACATACTCGGGAACGTCTGTATCGAGAACGCTAATCTTCTTATCAATTAGTCGATATCTTCTCAAATATTTACTTTCACACTCGCTGTAAACGTTACTGAGGAGAAAGTGTAGGGCATCAGTGCTGATACTGATAGTAAGTGACATTCAGTTCCGGGAGGTCAGTGCCGCCATTTTTTAAAGGTTTTATAATGTTAGAGCGAGCTAAGGTGCATCGGTAATCCAGGCGTAAGCCCCAAATGGTGCTTATGTATGAATGTTGACCTCTGTTGTTATTTCTAGTAAATGTATTTTACTAATGATCATTCTTTATAATGTCTATGTCTATTATATTGTAGTGTCTGTGCTCTCTACATGGTGGGTCTACTGGGTATATACCTTCTTTTTTGTGTTGACTGAGAACATGATGTAGACATTATGTGTTTGTTAATACTGTAAGTCACAAATACCTTAGACTGTAATTGATTTTGACAATATTAATGTTAACGAGAGACAAGATGAAACTATATATCTTAACAATAACTTTCCTTTAGTGACGGAATAAGACTCTTGCGCCCAAGCAATTAGAGTTGTCTTAATTGGTTGAGCATTGTGTTGTTGAAAATCCTAATGATTGGCCTGTTTCTTTGAACAATTTGGACTATTTTCATGAGTACTGCAAAGCTTGGATAACATTAGAACATATGGACCGAAATTCCAAAAATTGTTAAACGCAATCTGGTCAACCCTATGTGTGTTCCAGCATATTTCGACACACAGAGAAGTATCTATGAAACAAGACATTTTAAGAATCATTGATAACGTATTCAGTTGTCCAGAACTTGCGTTGTATATAAATAAAAAATACACGCGTGTTGAAGATATATAAAAGAACTCTACCTCCGTTGATTGATAATAAGATGAGCTTTACAATTATATAATAAATATGCAAAAGATACATTACACCTGGAGACATTATTCGGAGCAGACTGCCCAGAACATGAACATGTCAACGCTATTGTTATCCCTGAGTTTCAATTGCAAATGCTGCAGATATTAGCTTGGCAATGTTTAGACACACTTTATATGCAACGATATAGGAGTGAAAGAGGCAAAAGAATTTAGTTTTAAAGCGTTTGTAAAGCATTCATAAGTATTGTCCGATAGTTTGAATAGATAAGACAATGACTTTAAGAATTTGAAAGCACCAAGTGAGGATCGAACTCACGACCCTTGGATAACAAGACCAGTGATATAACCACTGAGCTACGGAGGCTTTGACATAGAATATTTCAATGCATTCTTCGTTTTATTGTAGTATAATATTGTCCACTTGCAAGTGATTGTGTTAAAACACCATATGGCAGCTACAAAGTTATACATTCTGTCAATAGATCATATCCGGATAGTGGTCAGGGTTTTCCATGAACATTACTTAAAAAGATTATACCTCACATTGCTGACAAAGTCACAACAATCGTCGTGAAAGCTGTTGGTATCTAATTATACAGTAGACTGAACTGTTAAAACTGCCCAGCATTCATTTTCTGCTTTCCTACTTTCCGATTTTAAGACGAATTGGAAACGTTACTTGTCTTCAAGTGATACAGATTTCTTATCTTTGTTTTTTTTTTATTTGATATGTTGAATATGAAATCTGAAGTATATTAAGCATTTTAATTTTGATTATTTAAACTTATTTTCTAAATAAATTTATTTACGATTATTTTACACTGTTCGAACTGGTTTTCCTTTATCTATTTACTCAAAGAATAGTAGAATAGTCACGTTTTTATATGATGAATTACGTTTAAAAAAACATCTTATTTACAGACATTTACAGACATCTAGAGAGCATTTGTTCCGACCACGTTGTGAAATTCTAGTCAAAGACAAAGGCAAAATGGCGACATTTTTCTTGGATGGTACGCAAACACGTCGTGTGAAGGAGCCGAATGATGAATATCTTGACATGCCAATGCACGACAATGATGGCGTTGTGCCTGTGATAATGTGCTCAGCCGTGCAAAAACTCGTGAAAACAAGGGGTACACGGGAACGGAGCACGAGTACCATATGTACAATATTCTAGATCTGTGTTGCCCAACAACAGGATGAAACTGTTGATTCATGTAACCGTTATGGTTAAGAGATAACAGAATGTTGGATAGTATATTAAATTTGAATTCCATGATTACATGGTCGCTGGAAACACAAATGAATAAAAAGTACATCCAGTAGTTCCACTTAAATACGGCAATTTCTATGAACATTTCAAATATTTTAATTGCTTTATAATGTTCAAACTGTTTATTGCATGGTACAGGTCATTAGATTATCATATTAAAAACAATCTGATCAGTTTTTTATATCTCAAATAAAATATATATTGTTCGGAAATTAAATTATTCAATCATAATTTAGGAGGACACTTCAATTGATATGCTATGAAAACGATTTCAGATAATTATTCTCCAATACAAACCATTATCGCCCATTTTTTGAAAATACATGCTTCTATTTTGTTATATCAACATCATAAACACATTAAGTTTGAGTACCTGCTTCAACCTCTCGGTCATATTTCAATTCAATAGCCACTTTTTCTGTCAACATTTGAAACCGCAGCGTTTCTGTTTTCTTTTTCTATTCTTCAAGTGCTTTAGACGTCTTTCTGAGTTCAATCGTTGTTTCATCAAGTCGTTTTCTACATAAATACAAATTACCACATTTTACTTGACATTCTACTTCTCTGATAATGATTCCTATCTACGTAATCAGAGGATTGAAATGATGAACAAAGAGACAAAAAGCATCTCAAGTGTTTGCAAGCATTATACAATTAGCAAGAAACAGAACGCATTACTTAAACAATAAAGGAACGCATCTTCTATTTACAAATGGGTAAATGATGTTGTTAGTACAAATGTTTTTTTGTCAGTAAACAACTATGTAAATCAGAGTATAATATAAACAACCTTACAACTGATGGATCTTAACAAGATTTAAATAGATGAAATATACACCACAGCGAATATTCTTGTTTAATTTCATTGAAGAATATACTTTGCTGAATGAAAGCCTTTTGATCAGATGTAAGTTTAAACTCATCTAAACCATTCAGTATAAAACTGTCAAATCTATATAAAATAATACAATTCATCAATTTTGTATTTTTTTTTTCATCATCAATATTTCCCTGGTGTCATTATACCCCCGACAAACGAAGTTTGAGGGGGTATATTGGAGTCACCCTGTGGTCGGTCTGTCGGTCTGTCGGTCGGTCTGTCCGTTGCAATTTTCCTTGTCCGGACGATCACTTGTTTTGAAATTGTAAATATCATACCAAAAAAACACAGAAAACAAACAAATAGCTGAGAAGTCTATAGTACACTAAGATTTTATCAAAATAATATTTTATTATATGCAAATCTATATGAAATAGTATTTTTACACTCATTAAAATTACTTGTCAACTAGCGTCGAGACTTAATAGTAATAAGAATATTTAGGAATATTTTAATGACTTCACAGATTGCCATTCACAAACATGTTTATGTTTAATATATATATAAACACAGATTACTAATACTCAATATGCAATAGTATTACGTTTATCAATTACCATCTTACTTTTTCATGATAGTTTCATTTATATATCACAATAGTACATTCACTCATTTCTTACCATCTATCACATTTCACGGTAGGTTTATCAGTATATAATAACAATACTTTTATTCATTTCTTACCATATATCACCTTTCATGGTACTTCTATCAGTATATAATAACAGTGCATTCATTTCATTAAATCTCGTGGTAGCAGATACATCTCTACATATTTCCGCATTATACAATATAAATATTGACGGAAAAATTCTATATCTATTTGCTTTTCAAAAACACAGAATAAATTTAGCACAATTTTTATTACATATGATACACTTCAAATTGCCGATTTTCAATACTTCATTATAAACACAATATAAACATTTCAAAAACGTTTCAAGATTCCTAGGTATATATCTTAATAAACAACTCTCAAAACAGCGGATATCAAATTAAATTCACCACATTCTAGTCTGAATATATATCAACAATTTGTACAAAAATTTACTTAGATCTGCTTATGTCGAAATATAGCTATCGGACATTTAAATTACTAAACTTCTAGAAAACATAATATAAAAAGTACTCACTCAATACTGTATGTAGTGGTCAGTTATAAAGGTGTATCCTCGGTCACAACATTCTGCAATGTTGAAATTTGCAAACTGACAAGGGATCTAGGTTTCTACTTGTTTATTTATACAAAATAACCACATACCACAGGATTATCACAAGAAATTCATGGAATTAAATCCTCGTTTGATATCAAACGATACAACAATGTACGGAAAAGGCTAATGGTAAAATACGACTAGTTTGACAATAATAAACTCCTTTACTTTTTCTAAAATGTTCATTACTCAACGGATTTTTATGAAATAAACGTCAAAGTGACTTATTCTTTGACCCAAAAATGAATATGCAAAAATATCTTTAAAATGTGTAATTCCTATCTATCAAGCGATAAGTTTAACAAACCTACGCTACTTGACCGATATACGTCTAAACTATATACATACGTTGTTATTAGCTGACAATGAGAATTCAGGCCATATAAACAAACTTATTTTGTTACAGACATATCCAGTTTATTGGCAGAGAAAGATCTCAGAATGAATCAGAGTAGAACCACAGTCCAGCGAAATATATCTATTCTATACCTGTACGTGTATAGCCAATCAGTTACCCCAGATGTTACCACGTGCCCGTATAATATGCAGAAGTTTATTGGATCCAATAACTTTTATATTGTACAGTTCAAAATTGAAGACGGCATCTCAAAAAAATTAGGAAATAAATTTAGTAGAAATTTCAACGATAAAAATAAACAACCGACGAATTGTTCCACATGACGATGACGTTGACAAATTCCAAATATCTTCCTTCGTCTGCCGCTTTGAACTCACGGTTTATTTACTTGATTTTTCTTTGCTCTTTTGATAAATTTCTTTCAGATTGAGGTATAGAATAAAGGGTTCATTTTACAGTGTTTTGTACAAAACACTGTAAAATAACCTTATATTGTAATTAAGTCACTGCACAGCCCTTCTGCATGTAACTGGTAAATTTTCTCACATTATATTTTTGGACTGGGCTGTACTCGAACCCACAACCTCAGCAGTGAGATATAAGGAATTTTTTTTATATGTTGTGTTATAATGTATGTATTATGTAACGACTGTGTTACTGATAACCTTCATTTGCACTCTTCAATTAAATATTGGTAAAAAATGTTCACCCACTGATCTTATTAATTTAACAGAATGTTGGACAAGCACATCAAAATTGAATGAATGAATGAATGAATGAATGAATGAATGAATGAATGAATGAATGAATGAATGAATGAATGAATGAATGAATGGGGTTTCATGGCGTACCAACACATTATAAGTTATTCCGTGCCAATAAGAAGGAAGATTCAAGGTTCACTCTACATGTATAAACAAGAGGCCAAAAAAGGCCTGAACCCCTCTAATGTCAACAAATGGACAGATTAACATTTCAGAGGAAATGTTTGTTGTAAGCTCCTCTTCAACAAATCTTTTAGAAGACCACTATTCAATACTACATGTAAAATATCTAAGATCTAGGCGATAAACTTTCAGAGAAAATGTATTTCAAAGTTTCTCTTAAAATGTGCTTAAAAATCCTGTTGGCAGTGGGATTTGTAGTTGAACACGTTGGTTCAAGAACTTGTCCTGATCTTGTGGTTACAAAAACTGCTATGCAAGTTTGGTTTAGATTCAATGAATAATGTGGATGCTACCGCATCTACAACATTTTTCCTATATACATGTAACTCTTATGTAAAAAAGTGACTCCTTTGGCGGCCCCAAATTTGTCCCCAGGGACCCAACTTCAACAAAATATTTAGGGGATCATAATGCAATGCTACACATAAAATACTCAAGGTCTAGTCTTTACACTTTCAGAGAAAATGTTTTTTCTGTGGCATGGGCATTTGTGGCCGAAACATGCTGGTTCAAGGACTCGTCTGAGATCTTGCAGTTATATAATCACTGTGGAAGATTGGTCAAGATTCTATGAAAATTTAAGGTTCTATCACGTCTACAATAAAAAAGGTTGATTGACAGAGAGACAATTTACCACGACATAAACCCTGATGGTCTTTGTCCAGTAGAGCTAAAAATAACAAATTTACATACACATCAAAAAGACACATCAACAAATGAATATGGAAAATGAACCTAGAACCTTGATGCCTGCAGAACTGCAGAGTTACAGCAAATTCTATCGTATTACTCAAATTTTTTATTGCTACAACATGCATGAGCCACAGTGATCCTATTCTTTCCTTCACTCACAAATTTTTTTTTTACTCTCTACTTTATTCTTTATTCTTAGTTAGTTTGTCATTCATGTTTTAAAGTGCATGAACGGAACAAAATCTAAACGGTTCATATAGAATAATAGTTGTTTAAGTTGATACTAGTTCATCCCGCCCTCTGATGGTTACAGCGGACAATATCCCTCAGTCTTATATCTATATTTGGTCTGTGCAGACAAAGCCCCATTATCTGTACTTTCTCCTCTTCATTGAGGCTAATTGAAAATTATCAGATGTTACTCTCTACCTTGAACGACAAGCCATTATATGCAATAAAACAGTAATTTATGTTGTGAAACAAATATAAATTTGTTTATATTTGTGATCATATCTGATCTAATTTTATTTCACTATTTTCTTTGTATTTTAGTTTGTAACTATTTATTTGTGATCATGTACCTTTAATGTAAAATGTGGGAACCACACAGGGGTTGGTAATTTAACCACAACGGTGGACATGACAAAAAACATCAAAATTGTTTTATAATAATGAATAGCTACAGGTTTAATATCAGTTATCCTCTCTTATTGAAACAATAATTGGTATGGCAAAAACATCAACACAACTGGCATTTTTTGTTTCTCTTTTAATATGTATACAATTATATTTAAATTCTGATTTCTATAACATGAAAATTCTAAAATACTGAGAGATTAACAAATGTGCAACATAATTCAACAGGGACCGGTTTCACTAACATTCTATGAGTAAAATTTGAGGTTAAGAAAAAAAGTCGGGAATTTCATGTAGTGTTTCACTTACATCATGTAGGAACTTTTGTAAGACCTGTAAATAGTATTATTTTTATAATTTGCAAAAATACTGCACAAATGAAAAATTCAAATATGTCGCAATTTATTTGTATGTTAATCTTAAGACTTATGAAGATTAGTGATACTGGCCCCAGGTACTTATTGCATAATAATTGGGTGAAACAACCTTTATCACATATGCTGACAACCATTAGTTTTATCATAACCAATGGAAGAACAAATACCGGTAAATACTGATTATATATGTGAGAAGACACTACTCTTCCAGTGAGCATCTGTCTTGCATGATTTAATAAATATTGTAAAAATCAAAATCAAAATGTTTCAAACTAAAAATCAAAAGTGGCATTTTCTGATATATTACAAAGTTTGAAACAAAAAAAACCTTATATTAACAGGATTGCCAATGAATATAAATCTTATTTTAGAAAAATGTGATTATGTTCAACTACATTTGATTAAAATTAATGAAATCTTTTTAGTGATTCCACATAAAAAGCAATGATATAGAGGATACTTGTTTGTTTTGGTGTAAGATCAAATTATATTTCATCAAGTGATCACCAAAAGTCATATTGTATTTTTTTTTAATTAATATGCAAGGACAAAAAAATAAAATAATTTTTTTTTATAATTTCACTGTTTGAAACAGTGGATTACCATAAATAATCCACTGAGAAATATCTATAATTCATTAAAAAGCATAAAATAAAAAGAGAGTAAAAAAAAATTACACAATTATTTCCTTTAATTGATAATTACTGAAAGCATTTATGGCTCTGAAAAATAATTTATGGCACTAAAAAATAGAAATCTTCTATTCCAATTATTATATCATTCTAAATTGACAGAAAAGTTACACATAAGTGTAAGGGACACAACTCATTAGATTACAGTAAATAACCAAGTCATCATCAGCGTATTCATTAAAATAGATTGCAGATTATCAAGTTATAGACATAACATCGCACAACAATTAACTTTGCACTATTTTACATATAGAAAAATGCATTTCTGGAACACTGGACACATTACAAATGGTAAAGTACCCCGTTTCCATAGATAGTTGTTGGTCCAAATATACATACAAAAACATGGGTTGACCAGATTGCTTTTTCGCAATTCTGAACCCCTTCATTTTTGACAATATTGTCCATTTGTTGCAGTGTATCACTACGCATCTTTAAACTGTTATAGCTTCATCAAACAGTACCCAATGTCATCCAAACTTGGCAGAACTCATGAAAAAAGTTCCGACATTCTCATATATACAAAGAGATATGATAGTATTATGCATTTACAACAAAAATAATGCCAAATCGATTCACACAGCTCTTATTTTGTAGGTGCAAGAATCTTGCTACCATCATGCACGTGGGGTAATTTTTAAGTGCGACTTGCAGTGTTTCAATATTGATGACACTTACAGTGTTTTAATATTCAAAAATCAAATAAGATGAATTATTTCTTAAAAATAAATTAGATATATTTTTTTCAAATTTTGTATAACCACAAAACAATTGTTAAAAGAAAGACCAAGTTAATAATATTTCTAATAATTAATTCCACTATATTTATCGCACACACATTTTATCTTGGTAAAATCTTTTCTATTATAATGTAGAACACATACGTTATTTTTTTATTAATTATAATAATAATCACTTATAACATACAACAATTTCAGACTTTCCAAGTGAAATTTTATAAATATTGCACTAACTAAAACAATTTCTATTTTGATTTATGATTGAAAACAGTGAAAATAATCTTTTTTTAAAAATGACATTACCAAAAATATTTCATTGAAAAATATCATAATGTATCAAAAAGCATAAAATAAATTCATTTTGTGGGGGGGGAAATTACACAAAACAAGAATTGTCAGAAGACAACAAAGCTTGCCTATGGGATAAAACTCACCACCCATGCAAAGATTGAGATTTGAGGCAAAACACTTAATGCAAAAGTTTAACCTGGATGTCTACAGATGCACTGGCGAGCTAAAAAGTGCAATGGTTTATATAAGCAAAAATAAATTCATTTTGTGGGGGAAAATTTCAATAAGCAATGGACATTTTCTTGTTCACCAATAAATAAAATTGCTTTTACCTGTATTATCCAAGAAACAATACTGTAAGTGTAAAATCACTGAGCAATTAAACAATTCAACAAAGCAGTAAAAATTGGTATTCACGGAGGTAGTTCAAATATTTGAATTGTAAAACAACTGTAAATAAAAACATTAAACATTGAACAGTTGCTTGTCAAAGCACCGTTGGCTTAAGTGAAACATTTTATTTTCAACTTAAATGGCTTGAGCAATACATATGTGGTGCAATTAACATGCTTATTAATTATACAGTCAAACCTGAGTTAGTAGTCACCTCTATTAACCAACCATTTGTCTTTAACAGACATATTTTCTATTAACTATTTTAGTTTTGAATAACCTGTATTAAACGTCCACCTGCCTTAAAATGTCATTTTTGCTCTTTCCCTTGAGTGTGTGCTTAAGACAGGTTTGACTGTACATGAAATAATATGTGGCTGTTTACAGTAGGCTACTGCTCATCACAGGATTTGCTGAATATGTAGGTCTGTATATAACTAACATTATAAGCTGGGCCAAGTTAACTCAGTCGGTAGCATGTCTGATTATCAATCAATCAATCAATCAATTAAGTGGTAAATACAGCATGCAGCCAGAACAATAAGGTTTTTACAAGTAAATAATTCATCACAAATCAATCAATTGTTCTAAAATTTCCAATATTCATATAACCTCGGTGATATTCATAATGACGACCAAACACAACAATACAATAAAATACAGAATTGCATATTGATAACAAAATCAAATATAATAATATAATAAGTTAGCCTAATGTTTGCAAGTTAATATTACAACTTCATCTCATAATAAAATTAATTACTTCTGGCACACAAATTAACAAAAATCTTTAATCAGACATTGCCATCTATGTGAACATACAAAAAAGTTTCTTTTTTTACATGTTAACTGTTTAACATAAGCATACATTTCTGAATAAATGGAGGTTTACCAACATTTGACTTGTGTTATGGGATATAATTGGCGGGGTTGGGGCAGGGGAGGAGTAGGGGGGCATATATCGTAAGGCACAAGGTTTTTACCAGATAATGAACTGCCCTTAGGAATTATATCCCATAATATGAAAATAAAGGTTGTTTAATCCAAAGAATAATATATAGAGAAGGGAATATGACGGACTAAGAGTTTATGAATGCTCACATATTCATGCAAAATCTCGCAATATCTGGTTTTCAATTATCTTAACTTCCATTCACCTCAGGAACACAAATCAAACTTCATAAATTGCAGAATGAAATTATCATCGAAACAACACCAATCCCAACAATTCATGTTTAAAGTTGTTGAAGTGAATCTGATTACAAAATTTGTATACTGAAGCTAAAATAACGACAAATTACAAGAAATATTCCTTCAAACCTCAATATCTTTAATTCAAGATCATTTTGCGTGATTGAAACATCTAAGATTACATACAAATTACAGTTTATATCAACAAATCAGTTGCCTGTGAGTTGTGAATGATTAAATTGCCAAATAATGAATCCTTCGTGTGTTGTTTTATTAACATTTAGTCACAAGATGCAAGTTTCCTTTTATACAAATCCTTGATTAATCACTTTATCAACAAAAATCAAAATCCCAAGTAAGAACAATTCAAAGAGTAGTTCCAATATTCTGAAAATAACTCCATTAGGAACAATCACTTTTATTTCCCCTAAAAATCTCTATAAATCACAGGCAAAAATGTAATATATATATATTTACACTTAATAAAATACTGGTTGTAACATCTTTGGTTAAATAATCTTTGGTAAAACTGGCAATTTTATTATACAATTGTTTTCCCTGAAATTATAATTTCTTGGGATTATACAAAGAGCAGAGTGGTATATATTTACACCTAACCACAAGTGTTGTTTTTTTTAAAAACTTAAAACAAAATGTTCTAGGCTCATTACAAAAATAACACACTGTATCGCTTTTTTTTTTAAAAAAAGCCTAATGAGGAAATGTGTGTTACAAGGATTGTCTTTTTTATATTAAATAAAAGTGTCCATTTAATGGACAGGTGGAGTTCCCCACTGGCTAATTCCCACATTAGGACCTAGTAAAATGCCTCCATCTTATTGGCACCAAGTAAATAAAGTCTCAAAGACAACAAGTCTGAGGAAGATGTCCTTATTGTCAAAGACAACAATGATGACAATGATGACTTATTGGCAGCACTTAATCATGTGATATATGGGGAATCAGTAATGAATTATCCTAATGAGCATGTATATTTTACAAGATCAATCAAACTACATCTGAAGGCCATGTACGTCTCACTACACAGTAACACCCCTTTTTTCCCATGGTAACATGATTCTTACGCTTAAAAAAAGGTCTACCGGTATGTAATTTGGTTTTGAAATATTTTCAAAATGGTTCATAGTGGTTGTGATTTCTTGCTGCAGATGAGTAGCAAAAAGTTGGTATAGCATATACTGCAGTAAGACATCACTTGTGTAAAAAAAGTGACTTTTATAGGATTTCAACATATTTACGAGCATTTGAGGCATCTTTTTTCAAGAAATCTCAGGGTGTCACTGCACAATCTTTAAAAAAAAAACAAGCTGGTCAACCTACCAGTTATTGTGCATTTTTATGTGGGGATACATTCCTGCTATGAAAAAAAGTTCTTCTATGTGGAATTCTTTATTTTACCATCCTAGACCTTTTTTATATAGAACAAAGAACAAAATCCAACTGTGTAGTGAGACCTGTATACGTGAATAAGCGTGCATATCCTGATGTACACCATTTACTACTCAGTCAATACTTTCCCCATAACATCCCCATGAACCATAAATGAATGGAATTATCCAAATATACAAGTTATTGTAATGGGAAGACCAGACCATTACACAAATTTATCAGGGTAATGATTAATTATGCTTATCATACACAATTACACATAACAAGGGAATGAAGTTCAGGTTTTAGGGTGGAATGTGATGTCCACAGGTGCATCCGGGACCATAAGTATCTGGTACTTCTGGCGTAGATCCTTATGTTTCCACTCTAGGCGGAAATTCTGTAAAATCTTTACTATGACAACATACATCTCCTGTTCTGCAAATCTTCGTCCTGTTAGATATACCAATTTGAATAGTAATAAACTTCCAATATGAAATAATCAAGCAAAATTATGAAAGTCAATTTTTTTACAGAAACATGTTAAACACAATGTCGAATGCAAATACAATGATATGGACTCAGCAATCATCTGAAATAAATAGAAAATCAACATTTCATTTCAGAACAGATTTCCAGGTCTATGTTTTTATCTTTGGCCTGATGCACAGTGTGTGTGTGTGTGTTTTATATTAGCTCAAACCTATACTGAAAGGATTAGGATACACGGGTGAATTTCAGAGCTGCATTATCAAATATTGTAAACGATATAGTTTTGGAATATGAATGTAAAGGTATTCCATTAATGATTTTGTCGACAACCATGTTAAACTGTAAATATCAATTAAGATTGATTGATGACGAGTCCCCGAAATTCATCCAGCATTTATTTATCCCTTTTTTTTCAGTATATAAAGAAAGCATAAGACAACTTATTAAATTCAATATTTTTAATTGTTTTAATCATCATCTATTTCAAATGTTTCATTTGTGTCACTTTCACCTTGAGCTCTGCGATTCAACAGATTTTATGAAATATGTGGAGAAAACATTACACTAAACAAGGAAAGAAAATAACAAAGGAGATGCAATGGTTTCCAAGTATATTATCTGTGAAAGCAATTAAATCTTTATCAAGACAATTGCATGATATCTTTAGACGTCTAAATCTGACAATTAGTAATGTAAGTAATGATATTATAAAAATGTTTTCATTTATAGGCATGTAGCATGTAGTTAGGCGATATATAGAGGATCTTACATGAGTGCCTATCTATTATTGAATTTATTAAATGAGTTGGAAAAAATATATTATGTGAGGCTCTGTTGAGTATTATATTATTTTTCATAAAATATTTAATAAATTCTATAATAAATGAGTATGAATGTAAGATTCATTTTATCATGTAACTCAGGAAAAGTTTACATGTACCACTATTTAACAGATCACCTCTATAAGGAACAAGAAAAAATCAAGCATATTTGTTTCTCTGAGTCATCAAACAAGGTAACATAAGATCATAATAATGTCATTTAACCATGACAAATCGACGTCATTAATTTATTTGGGCAAGTCAGAAATTACTTGAGTTTATTACACTCCTGCATGGTAAATCATGTGATAAATTGCTATACTAACAGTTCCTATAATGCACAAACTGTAATCAATGGGATGTATTTAATGTCAATTTAAAAAATCCAGTAGAGAGATTTTATATATCAGGTTTTGTGTTTACCTCCTATATCAAAATCTCATACACTATGACAATACAGTCAAACCTGTGTAAGCAGTCACCTCTATTGAGCAGCCACATGTCTTTAGCAGTCACATTTGCTATTTCCCATTTCTTTGCTTTCAGAGCAATCAACCTGTATTAAGCAGCAACCTGTTTTAAAAGGCAACTTTTGCTCTTTTCCTTGACTGGCTGCTTAAGACAGGTTTGACTGTATATCAATTGAGAATGACTTGCATAGTCAATTAATGACAATTTGGTTTTTCTGTATGTTATGATTATTTAAAGAATTAGGACATGTATATTTTGTTGCACTTCAGTGAGAAATTGCATGTGCCGTGTGCATAGTACACCAACTGTTTATGTAAACTAAACTTGTTATGTATCTCATGAAAATTAAACAATGAAGATTCCTTACATTTAACTTATCAATGCACCACCATGTGCCATTTTTCAAATATTTAGCATGATAAATAGAGAATACCATGTTAGTGCCTGATAGTCTTACATTTATCAGGTGAAGCAGAGAGAAAAAATTAAGTACAAGCTTCGACTGGTGCTTAATTTTCTTTAAGCCAAACATGATAAATATTAGACTATCAGACACTAACATTATATTCTATTTATCATGTCATTATTTCATTATTTGTGTTGTTTTATTTATCTTTATTTAAAGTGAAACAGCTGATTCCAGTCCAGCAAACAAACACATGTGTGTATATCTGTGGTAAATGCACATGAAAATTTATTTTTTTAAATTTAAGCTGCTCATTTTTAACTTTTAGTTATTAAAACCAGTTTATCAAAGGCCAAAAAAGTGTTTAAATGATGATTTAACAAAACACAAACACAACAATGTCATAAATTTGTATATTGTTGCAAAATTAATATTCCCTGTTGACAAAGCAAAAGTTAATCTTACTGTCTTTATTATCTATATTAATACATAACGCCATGACCAATCATACAATGTGTTGTATCCTTACTTTTAGCATGGAACAGTAGTACATGTTATAGCTCTTTCACATTACCAATTGCTTCACGACAACAAAGTCATTTATAATCATTTTTATGAAGTATTTGATGTCAAAATTGAAATTTTATATAGGTTCAATGACATGTTATGTCTTAACCCTTTACTTCATATATACGCCTTTGGACACCTCTAATATTGACACCTTTGGACACCTTATATATAAGGCTTTTGAATTATTGGGTGAATTATGTTTATATTAACTGACAGAGTGGAAAACAGTGCAGGAAGTGTTCAAATTTCTCGTTACAAGCAATCTGAACTCTTCCTGTACTGTTTTCAGAGGCCTTCTGTGATTGGTGCGAGAAAACACGTATCTATGGAGTAAAGGTTAAGTGTAAATAGAATGACATACCTGCACACATTCTGGGCCCATGTCCAAAGGGAGTCAGTATATAAGGGTGTATGTTCTTGGCTGACCCATCACGCAGCCATCTCTCCACTTTGAACTTTTCTGGTTCCTCAAAGTACTCTGGATCCATGAACATTACAAAGTTGTTCAACTCTACATGAGTCTGAAATTACAGCATATAAAAGGTTGCTCATTTAAATTCTTATAAATAATGTGACAAACATTCTAGCTGTAAGGGTAAAATCATAAAATAATTTGAACATCTTTTACTTTCAGTTATAGAAATAGACTTTTCAAACAAATAATTAAAAAAATTGTAAGGTTCTGTGTGTTCCATTTGTGTTCTCAATGGGTCCTTATGTGTTCTCATTGATTCCTTATATGTTCTCATTGGTTCCTTATGTGTTTTCATTGGTTCCATTTGTCTTCTCATTGGTTCTTTAATTGTTCTCATAGGTTCATTTGTGTTCTCATTGATTCCTTGTGTTCTCATTGGTTTCATTTTGTTCTCATTGATTCCTTATGTTCTCATTGGTTCCATTTGTGTTCTCATTGATTATCTATGCATTTGTCTCAAGCTCACTGTATTTTTGTCAATTCAAGGGAACCATTCTTGTTCCGATGTTTAAATACTTGTATATTTTTTGTAGCTTTTGAAATGGGCATTTATCTATAAAATTGAAGGTGTCCACCACTGATTTCCATGACCATTTTACAGTATAAACTTAATAAAAACTGTAACTACATGATTTTTACCTCTAAACTATTAACATGAGGTATGTGTTTTCATTAAAAAGGATACTTCACAAAGCAAATAATCAAAAATAATTGCCTGTGTTTGAACATACAACCAGTAAGTAGTTTCAAAACTGTTAGCAGGAAATTGGTTTTAAATACAAGTAAATCAATGACAACTACCCAAAATAATTTTCTGTTTTTGTATTTCTATTTAAGAAATTTAATTCATTATCTAACACATAATATCAATAATGAAAAAAACAAAATAAGGAAATATTTAGACAAATGACATAAGAATGGACATGGGGGAAATATATTTATATTTAAGCATTTCAAAAAGAACTAACATTTACCACAGATACATCATCATTTACCAACATACATGACCTTGACCTCTGACATTGAGTTTCTGCTGACAAAAATGCTGGTATTTTTACAAAACATATGAAATAACAAGAACTGACAGAGATAATAATAATAAAGTACTAGAATAATATGGATTGTACAATTCATTACAGATAAAGTATTCTCTTCTTTAAGGTCAGTCAAAACTGTTTCAATATCAAGTGACCTTCACCTTTCAATCACTTTTTTCCAAACCAAAATGAGTACAAAAAAGTGAATATTTCTCAACAATGCCTGTTCCTTAATGAAGCTGTTGCTATGGTTATTTAGTCTTATAAGCAAACAGGTCACAGACGATTTTGTAAAACTGTGCTACTTACAGTACATAAACAAGAAATCAAACCCTCACCAAGCTTAGTGTCATTACGACTGTGGCTATGTAAACATTGTCTGAATAAAAAAATACAGCAAATGCCAATTTACAAGTTTCCTTAAAGTAGGTCTTCTTATTTTTCCACGCATGTACCGTTACCATTAGTTTACAATTATTCTCTGTCGGGGCCCGATTAGCTCAGTTAGTTACACGTCTGACTATCAATCCAGGGGTCATTAGTTCGAATCCCCCGCCCGGCAACAGTCTCTGTGATGATTGTTATACCACATTGTGTCTCATTATCATTCCTCTCTCACCACTGATTCAAGTGGGAAAGTTATCTTTTACTTGCGAAGATGGGGTGTGCTTGGGTACTGGTTAATCCCAGGAAACAGTGGTTAGGTTAACTGATAATCTGTTAGCCCTCGATGGCATAAAAATGATGCTAAATATTCAATCAATCAATCAATTCAATACAATTATTCTAGCCGTCTTGGCCACAAAAAGTCCCAACTTAAAATGAAAAAAAAACAAACATTTTTTAAAAGGAAAATATTATGGTATACAAGAAAAAAGCACAGGGCATAAATATATAGAAGTAAACAGTAAATTACCATCACAATATGATCAGTATAAGGTAGCAAAATAGATAAATTAGTGAGCTTAAACCATCTAAGAAAAATTAAAGAAGCATAACTATATTTATACATGATATAAGCATTAATTTCAGAATTGTGACGTGCACAAAATAGTTACCTGTATGTTTATGTATCAGATAATCTGGAAATAATGCAAACCTGATAGGTCAAACATCAATGGCCCATCACATTGAAAGACATTTCAAATTTTCTTTTTTTATTTCACCAGTTCTCCGTGGAAGAGTGGTTTAAGTTGCTGTCTTCTAAAGACCTCTTACCTATCACCTCTGACATTGTGGGTTCGAGTCCACTCTGTCCAAAATCTGTCCAAAATCTTTTTGTGAGAAAGTTTGTTCCATTCAAAAAAAATCTTTAATTTATAGCTTAACTGATGCATCATTGAAGTATATGACAATACGACTCAAACAGGATCTAATGATACATTCCTTATAATAATCGTAATAATAATAAAAATGATACTAATGATAATAGTAATAATTATAATTACAATAATAATAATAAAAATAATAATAATAATGATTTGGTTACTCAAACTCAAGCAATATCAAGATAACGGGTTTCAACTGTATGCTTGTGTCCTAATGCTCGATCAAAAATGCAAAATATTTCATCTTTCTATATACAATGTCTCGAGGCATATCTGAGGATAAGCAGGTAATATTAAATGACCTTTTATTCTTCAACCCTCAGAGCGATGGAGGAACTGTGAAATGGATAGAACAAACCAATAAACAGATAAGGAATGTACATAATCACCGGTACTTACCCCAGCTGGTATCTGATAACCTCCAATCACCAAGTTGTTAGTAGGAATTCTGGCTACATCTAAACCTATTGGAAAAAATCTGAAGAAAAAAGTCACAAATCTCATTTATATGTTACATTCCAAATGATGAATTTACTGAAAAATTCACAAACATTTTACAAATATTTTTAACTATTTAGGATTTAATTTCACCGGTGTTCAACTTAGTTTAAACTTATTACTTTTACTTTGATTGTGAAACAAGTTCCTACAACTTTAAGCAAATCACGCTCGAAATCTTCCTGGTTAGAACCAGTACTAAGCATATGCGGAAAAGTGTCTTGCTCAAGGACACCACACACTCCAATCATGGGTCAGTGCTCTACCACTGCACCACGGTGTTTAACTCCTGTACCTCCGGTTTCTGCGCCTGAACATACCAACATCGTCAACCTATTTCAGGAAAGGGAAGCATCACTTGTGACTGACGTAACTTGTATCATGATATTTTTCAGTAACAAAACACAAGTTGAATTACTCTCTGCCTGGCCAGTCTCTGATGATTGATATATGACATGGCACCTTATCACCATTCATCTCTCATAACTGCTTCAAGTGGGAAAGTTATTAGTTACTTGCAAGTGTGGGTTTGCTCAAGTACTGATTAACCTTCAAGGATCCCAGAAACAGTGGTTAGGTTAACTGTTAGCTATGGCATAAAATTGAAGCCAAATATTCAATCAATCTAAAACAAATGTGGAAAAGTCTCTTATTGAAATTCAGCAAGACTACTGTTAGTGTTGAACATACAAAATGTGTCAAAAATGTTTTTTTCAAGTCATTTAGATGAGGAAATAAATCATGCACTGAAATATCAAATAATACAAACAACTGCCAGTTTGTCCTTTTGTAAGGCTACAACAATCCATATCAAATGTAATGTCAGACAAATTATCAAAAACTTAATTGTAGTATAGGATGATCAACACTTGGTATTAACACAATATTGATCCAAAACTGGTATAATGAGCCTCTGTCCTACTACAACCGTTAACATTCATAATCTCAAATACCTCGGGATTATACAAATCTTTTAAAGGTCCTCTGTGGCTGAGTGTAAGGCCCCATCTCAAGGTCACTTACCTCTCGCAGCTAAGGTCATAGGTTATGGTCCCGGTTGCTCCAAAAACTTTGAGAAAGTTTGCCAATTACTTGTGGAAAGAAGGTGGTTATACTCGGATTCATTCTGAGGTCTTCCTCCGCCAATAGAAACTGGATATGCTGTTTATAACATGAAATGTGTTGAAAATGGCATTAACCTTTTACTCCGTAGATATGGGTTTTCCCGCACCAATCACAGAAGGCCTTCGAAAACAGTGCAGGAATAGTTCAGATTGCTCGTTACTCTTCCTGCACTGTTTTCCGCTCTGCCAGTTAATATCAACATAATTCACCCAATAATTCAAAAGCCTTCTATATAAGGTGTCCAAAGGCATATATATTAGAGGTGTCCAAGGGCATCTATACGGAGTAAAGGGATAAAGCCAATTTTAACAAAATGAATCTCTCATGGGATTTAAAGCATGAGGATTCATTGTTCTTATCACAACAAAGGCACCAGAATTGCATTATCTCAAATTGTCCTGACTGATTCTTTTACTTGCATAAAACTAATTAAAAAAATTATATTTATTAACAATTCCAAATTTGAGACCAAGTTTTTTAATTTGTTTTTATATGAATCACGGAAATTGTTTTTGAGAATGTATTTCATTTACGCATGAAATTTTTCCTATAAAATAACTGTTATTATTGAGTCTGTTATTATTTTCATTTCAATGTTTTTTTTAAATCTTGATTTTAATTCCAATACTCAGACACAAAAACATGGAGAAATTAAGACCCCTGGGTTGTGAAGCTTAATCTAACATCTTCTGATGATGACACAATTTAAATATAACTCCCATGTAGAAGCTGTTGGGTGAACGACTTACCTAAATGCTTCCTTTACAAAGGCCTTCAGATAGGACATACTGTTTATCATTTCTGCAGTGATCTGATGACCAGGGGGAACAACTCTTTCTATCTCAGCATTAATCTTCTCCTGAACATCGGGATAACGGGCCAGGCAGTATAGATTACTGGCAAGTGTTGGGGCTGTCTGCAATTATGAATATTTATATACAAATATGTAACTTACATGTCAGATCTATGTATAAATATGTAACTTACATGTAAAATTTATGTACCGAAATGTAACTTACATGTAATATTTATGTCCAAATATGAAACTTACATGTCATTTTTATGTACAAATACATGTACCGGTATGTAACTCACATGTCAGATCTATATACAAATATGTAACTTACATGTAATATTTATGTACCAAAATGTAACTTACATGTAATATGTATGTACTGTTATATAACTTACATGTAATATGTATGTACTGATATATAACTTACATGTAATATTTAAGTAATAATATATAACTTACATGTAATATAGATGTAATGATATATAACTTACATGTTATATTTATGTACTGATATATAACTTACATGTAATAAAGATGTAATGATATATAACTTACATGTAATATTTATGTACTGATATATAACTTACATGT
Organism: Panopea generosa; assembly: GCA_029582155.1. Classification (NCBI taxonomy): domain Eukaryota; kingdom Metazoa; phylum Mollusca; class Bivalvia; order Adapedonta; family Hiatellidae; genus Panopea; species Panopea generosa. The sequence continues at coordinate 2,353,840 of CM055903.1, read as the reverse complement.
AATATAGATGTAATGATATATAACTTACATGTAATATGTATGTACTGATATATAACTTACATGTAATATAGATGTAATGATATATAACTAACATGTAATATTTATGTACTGATATATTATTACTTACATGTAATATTTAACTTATTATATATAACTTACATGTAATATTTATGTACTGATATATTTTAACTTACATGTAATATTTATGTACTGATATATAACTTACATGTAATATTTATGTACTGATATATATATATAACTAACATGTAATATTTATGTACTAATATATAACTTACCTATAATATTTATGTACTAATATATATAACTTACATGTAATATTTATGTACTGATACATAACTTACATGTAATATTTATGTACTGATAAATTATTTATGTACTGATATATAACTTACCTGTAGAATTTATGTACTGATATAAAACTGATGTACGATATATAACTTACATGTAATATTTATGTACTAATATATATAACTTACCTGTAATATTTATGTACTGATATATAACTTACATGTAATATTTATGTACTGATATATAACTTATGTACTGATATATAACTTACCTGTAGTATTTATGTACTGATATAAAACTGATGTACGATATATATCTAACATGTAATTATTATGTCCTGATATGTAACAATTAAATACTCACTGTGCTCAACCCATCCCCAAACAGTGAAAGTGAGATGATGGATATGTCCTTTTTATCTAGTTCCTTTTTACCCAGCAGATATGTTAGAAAGTTGTATTGACCATCCTGCAGTTCACCATACAAAGCCAGGTTACTGAGACGTGACAATGCTACATCAAGGTAGTGCTGACTGGTTCTGCAAGAAAACATTACAGTTATTATGAAAGAAAGAATGTTAAACTAGCTGAGTGGTCCAAGGCATTGTCTCACAACCATGTGTCTCCTCGTTGTTGAGGTATTGGAAGAACACTTAACAGTTATTACGAGAGACAGAAAATTTAACTAGCTGAGAGGTCCAAGGCATTGTCTCACGACCATGTATCTCCTCGTTGTTGAGGTATTGGAAGAACACTTAACAGTTATTACGAGAGACAGAAAATTTAACTAGCTGAGTGGTCCAAGGTGTTGTCTCACGACCATGTATCTCCTCATTGTTGAGGTATTTGGTCAAAGACCAGCTTGACCAAGAAACATTATTTGAGAAATTTGGCAAGTTACTTGTGGAAGGGCGGTGGTGGTTCTACTCAGATTATTTCAGGTATTTCTTCTTTATAACCTGCAATGAGTTAGTTTTAGTCTGACAAACACATCAAACTTAGTTACAGGAGACTATTCAGAGTATGTTTAATGTTTGTCTGATAATATTCATGAAACACTGATATGTAACTAAATGAAAAATCACATCATATACCCTTTAATGTAACATTCCTTTTTTTATAAAAAAAATTTTTTTAACAAAAATGATCGAAGAGAAAACAAAACTAACTTCTGTTATTAGACAATAAATGCTGTGTCCAAAAAGTAAAAGCAAGAGGTAGCCCAATGTAGCTACCATAAACCAAGAGGCAGCTCTATATATCTACCATAAACCAAGAGGCAGCCCTATGTATCTACCATAAGCCAAGAGGCAGCCCTATGTATCTGCCATAAACCAAGAGGCAGCCCTATGTATCTACCATAAAAAAAAGCAAGACGAAATCAGAACCATTGTAATTCAAAATACAAAATAAATTAACACACATAAAATTAATCATAAATTAAAAATAGACGGCTAAGTTAAATAATATTGACCAACATGTTTCTCTTTTTTGAAAGTAAACTCAGTAAATGGTGCATTCTCCTTTTAATGAAATACTCTTTTAAACTTTTTTAAAAATGAAATTTGCAAACTGTTCCCATGGAAACAGCATCATAATAACTTGTACTGCCATGCACTTACTGTACAACACATTCCTCAGCATCTACAAGTTGTTTCCAGACGGGAGTACGCATCATTTTATACAACGGTAACTGAAACTTCATCTTGGCTGTGAGCATGAACATGGCCAAGTTTGCATCAATCATCTTCTGTACTTCCGTCCCTGGCCCATCGTCAAGACAATTTAGACGAGTCTCAAAAACTGTCATGGCTGCGGCTATAAATAAGCAAGAAAAATTACAATTAATGCTCGTCGGTGAGGCTGTAGAAATAAATGTGAGCTTTGATGGATGGCAAAATACTCAATATCTTCGTAATTATTGCAGTGTGCACTATTTCTGGAGCTCTTGTATAATCTGTATACACACAAAACAGCAGGCAAGAATATTCAAACAAAATAACTCATATCTGGAATGTAGAATCAATCATTGGTGACTGTGCTGACCTCAAACCTGCAAAACACACAAAATGGATATTCTGCATCTAGGCAGAAGTCAGTCAAGATGGTTGGAACTTGATGTAATCATTATGATATTTGTAGCCAGACCCAGTTAGCTCAGTCAGTAGCACGTCTGACTATCAATCCAGGGGTCGTGAGTTTGAATCCCAACCAGGCCACTGTCTCCATGATGATTGATATACAACATTATGCCTCATTGTCAATTGTCTCTCACTTCTGATACAAGTAAATAATTTAACAATAACTTGCGGAGATGGGAGTGCACGAGTACTGGTTAACCTTCTAGGAACCCAGGAAAGAGTGGTTAGGTTAACTGATCATCTGTTAGTTCTTGATGGCATAAAAAGTGATGCTAAATTTTCAAACAAATCTAATGATATTTAACAATAAAGAAATGGTAATAGAATAACTATCAGTGCACATAGTTCAATGCAGAATGCATTTTCTTTCTACTTATGTAACATGTTACCACTGTGACATTCAAACATATGAAACATTCGAAACTAAGTAAAAAGGGAGAAAACTTGAGGTGATTTGTTGACAAACATGCCTAAAGGACTCTTTTTATAAATCTTACACTCAACATTCCACTTAGAAATCTCATTTCTCAGGTTGGCCACATGTCCCGCCTCATCACGAATCTTTTTGATTCTCTCAACAAAATCATCAGCGACCTCCGTGACAAAGGGCAGGTAAACTGTGACAGCCTTGGGTCGCATCATCATCTGCTGTACAGCACTTCGAAGATGGTACCACTCCTCCCCATTTCTATAAAGCATGAGATATAAAGGTCAAACTAAATACAGATACTACCGTTTATAACAGCTGGGCCAGGTTAGCTCAGTCGGAAGTGTGTCAAACTATCAATCCAGGGGTCATGAATTTGAATCCCCTACCAGAAACAGTCTCTGTGATGATTGAAATATGACATTGCCACTCACTGTAACGTATCTCTCACAGCTGATTCCAGTGAGAAAGTTATCAGTTGCTCGCAGGATCCCAGAAACGAGTGGTTAAGTTAACAGATCATCTGTTAGCTTTTGATGGCATAAAAATGATGCTTAATATTCAAACAAACCAGTAATGATTATACTGCAAGTTACCAGTGTGTGTTTGTGGCAGAAAAATAATAAAAAACAAAACAATAGCACTGCAAGCGGGTGCAGACGCTTGTCTTTTAGAGTCCACTCCGTTTTAATGACCAAGTATAGGTTATAAGTTATATGGTAGTTTCTACGCCAGTACAAAATTCCATGTAGTTTCTAAGCAACTCAGATGTTGATTTACTTTCTCGTTCCTATTTCAATGGCTCAGGATTTAGGTCATCATCTGACGATCATGACATTCTATGTAAAATGCAAATGGAATGTTCTTTTTTGAAAAATCTGAGCGATTAATTTGGCAGAAAAAGTAGAATAACATCTAAAATTAAAGTGGTTTCTATTTATCCCAGTCCAAGGCAGTGACGTGGCAATCCTGTCATAATATGATAGTGTCACAGACTGGCTTGTGTCTAATGAGTACATCTTTATCGCAGTCCAAGTCAGTGATTCTGGTCATATAATGCTTAACCTGCAATGTCAATGTACACAGATCATATTTTGATTTGGGCAACATTTTTTTCTTTATTTTGAACTATTTTTTGTGTGTTTTTAGTTGGATTTAATGCCATGCTCAACACATTGCAGATTATCTATGGCATAACCTGTTTTATCGGTGGAGGAAGACCCCAGAATAAATCTCAGGAGAATCCCATTTCATCTACCAATAGAAACTGCAAAAAAGCACAGTTTTTGGGCAATGTTGAACTTAAACCTACGATGCCAGCGGCAAGAGGCAAGTGATCTTGAGACAGTGCCTTAATCCACTCAGCCACTAAGGGCCCAAACTACACTTTTTATATATGAAAATTGGCCAATGAAGTAGAAACTACAATTTGTTGAAAACACCATGAATGGATGACTATTATATATATATATATATGTATCACATGTTTTCTGTGATACAGCTTTACTTACGTATTTCCCAACCCAAGTGCTAATCCACGCTGTTTTCTATAAAGTTGAGTTGTTTCCATAAGTGGGGCAACATGTGGCATTTTACCCTCTGACTGAAACACAGCCCGTATGTCATCAGGGTCAAACAGGTGTACTATAGTGGTGCCAGCTATTGTTTCCTGTGCTATTTTCCCATACTGTCTATACAAGGCTGTCACAGAATCTTGGTATCGGTCTATATTATATCTTTGGAAAGGACCTGAAACATTTCAGGAATTATATATATAAATAAAACAATTCTATGAACATAAATTTATCAGGGAGGTAGACTATCAGGCACTAACACATGCATGTTTTAATTATTTAAAAGAAACAGCAAATGATTTTAGTCCATCAACAAAATGCATGAGTGTAAACTTTGCCTGAAACTAGTAAATTTTATTGAAGTAATTAAAACAAAACAAAAGTAGTTTTTATGGAAACTGTTTGACTCCGTTATAATTATAACTTTATATGTATAGTTGACATAATAAACAGTTTATTAAATGGTAGAAAAAGTGTTTAAATGTGGGTTTAACTCAATGCAAACAAATGCAATGACATAACAATTTGTGTGATGCTGCAAGATCAGGAATGAGGGCAACTTCATTTATAGAATTTTAGTACAGCTACCTGTGTGTGTGTTAAATGTGCACAACTGCTCCAGTCTGATTGGAATTATTAAAAGCATCCACAGTGTCTGCTTCAGTGGCAATTAGGTTCAACTGGACAGGCCGTTTTTGGATAGAAAGAGAATTTACCTTAGTTGGAACAAATAGGTTTGAAGTGGGGGTGTCATTTTGTGTATATATACATCAACAAGAAATAAAAGGTTGGTCAACCTTTTGACAAAACTAGCACTGTATATGTTTTCAAAACTTATTTAGTTTACATAGATTGTAAAATAAGTTCTTGCAACTTAAGACAAATCACACTCGAAATCTTCCTTGGTAGAACCAGTACTAAGCTTATGAGGATAAAAAATCTTGCTCAAGGACACTTCAAATAGCTATTGCAGTGGATCGAACCCACAACCCACCTGATCCTGGCTTCCACGCTCTACCACTGGATCACGTGCTGTATATACAAACAACTATCATAAATACTGGTAGTCATTAATTTTAACATTCTTACCTTTGCGGTATTGCAGCATTGTACCGATGAATGGAAGCCCTATTGGTCCAGGTATTTCACTGGTTGGCTTGGCCCTTTCATACTCAGTGGATACAGAAGTATGCTCAGTTCCATCTGCTACAGTAGCGGTACTTCTCCATCGCAACTGCAGTAATCTGTTTGGTTTTGAAAAATAGCGCATACCGCCACTACACAGTACAAATTTCCTGAAAAAGAAAGTCTGTTTTATTTAGTTTTTGCATACAGGACAAGGAAGTTAAATAACAAACCATCAAACAGCTTCTTAGAGACATGCAATATTATGTGCGGCAATCTATTTATCTATCAATTTGTACTACTGCTACACACCTGGTCAAGTAGTCTTAATCATCCACGACGCTTTTCTGAAAGACAAACGTCTTGAACAAAAGATAACGGTATCCCTATAAAATCTTTATAAACAATCAGACTACCTTGAAAATTTCCATGGTAGTTCAAATGATTATCGTTTGGATGTTGATTTCTATTTTCAAATTTTTATTATTAGATATTTCTATTTGACAAATATCTTGTTCAAGATAATTGCAATGACTTACATAAGAATAAATTGAATATTTTTGAATTTATTAAAACATAACCATTGGTGGGGTGTGTTTGTTTCAGCTAATCAGAATTCAAATCTTACTTCAGGATTAGAACATTTTCTGCATAAATTGACAAAACATTTGTCTTTAAGAAAAGCATGTGTCACCGAACATCTAGACTACCTTTCAAGTATTATGAACCGAGCATCTTCATTCTCAAGACTTTAGGTGTTTCTGGGTTCTTGCACCACTCACTCAGTTCAACTTCACGGATTAACCTATAAATCTAGCAAGTACATTTTTGAAAGTTTAATGGAACCAAATGCAAAAATTTATCCAATATTTGAGGAATAAACTAAAAAAAAGTTCATTTCCAGTGCATACATCACAAATATTTTTGTACTAACTGCAAAACACATGTTGTCCATAATTCAAATGAAAAGTTTAATAATTTTCAATAATCATGTTCATCTATGCAACCCTTATGTTTCAGTTTTTTCTTTTTATTTTGTATATTGTTCACAATATCAGCCGGGCCCAATTAGCCCAGTAGGATACACGTCTGACCATCAATCCAGGGATCTAGTGCGACATATTGCACGTCTCTATGGAGCCTTTTAAAGATTTTTATTTTGTGTCTCCCGAGACAGCAGATCAGATATCAAAATATTAAAAAAGCTGTCCATTCACGCCTTATTTAATCAGGCTATCCAGGGATCATGAGTTTGAATCTCCACCCAGCAGCAATCTCCATGATGATTGATATATGACATTGTACCTCATTATCAATCATCTCTCACTGCTGATTCAAATGGGAAAGTTATCAATTACTTGCAAAGATGGGGTGTGCCCTCGATGGCAAAAATGACACTTAATATGCAATCAACCATTATTCACGATATCAATTAATCAATGCTTAACACTTTCAAGTTTGTCAACAATGATAGGGGCGAATCTGCTTGTGTGCGAACTTACTCCAACATGTATACTTAATAGAGTGAACTCTCTACGTTTAATGCTATGGCATTGTCATCACAGTGGTAATAAGGTCTAATACATGAGAAAGTAAATGTGTCACCTGCTGTGTCCTCTTGTGTAAACGACTATGTAAGAGGATGAAGTCAGATTATTCTAACATAAAACGCTTGTCGAGCGCTCTAGAGATGATGAACGGTGAACCGTTAGTTTCATATGCTCGAAAGAATCACTTCTGAACACTGGGCTGCATTCAATTCGGTCAAACGTTTGATAACGTTAGCTAACATATTTTCCTGGACACTGGCCCAACTTCACATTAGCACGCAGTACGTGTTAATTTTAGGGAACCAGGCATTAACGCAGCCCTGGTTCACATTCCACACAAACGACCACGCCAAAACGTCGTTAATTTCTTATGTGAAATCAGGGTGCAATGCCGTTTACCAAAGAATTCTTCTCAAATTATTTGCTATTTCTACTTAAAAACGTGCCTGTTCAGATTTTGTGTTGCGCCCACTAAATCTGTTCCCTCTAAACTGAAACTACAGATCCGCCCCCGTATAATAACTTCAAATGCGTGAAAGAGAGCGTATTAGGGCTTATTAGTGATTTCTAGCGAATATATGATATCAAACCAGAGACATAGGCATAGCTATTATAAAGCAGAGACGTATATAATCACTGATATAATTATGTCACTGCTTAAGTTCTGACTGATCAAACCAACAATTCAACAAAATTAAGACTTTTTAGAGAGGAAGTTCACATTACACTAAACTATCTTATTCCCATTCCCCATAATGAACGTGGTGTCGGTTATTTCAAAACACAAAATTCGACAATGATTTACAATAATATATGAGCTAACAACTATCATACACTCATGATCTTTTTCTATCTCAAATGTCAAGGAATTATAGAGATTATATATAAGTCCTTGAAAATGTGTAATAGCTTGATAGAAAAATACTATACGTGTAAATCAACTCTATAAATTGTTGTAGAAGTATATGCTAGAGGACCTGCCCACCCCAATTAAACGTTATTATCCATTCCCCAAGCTCTTGACAACACAATTTACAAAATATTGAAACTAAATCGTGGCCAACCAGTGGTAAAAGTATTCGTTCACGGTACTACATTGCCCGATTATCGAAAAGAAAATATAAAAATAAAAATATAAGACAAAACTCACATGTGTACAAATACAAATACTCGTTAGCTCCACCGCGGATGTGCCGATAGCTCATTTTCTTATCACCATTTGTTGGTGGTGGAGCTGGCGTTTAGTAGCCGTGAATAAGGCCTACCCGAATCGACGCATTTTCAGCGTGAAAAGATCATTCGTGCGCCTGTATAGAATGAGGTTTCATTCTTTGTATAGAATGAGGTTTCATTCTTTGCCTCACCACCGTGATACCTCTGTCTATATGTCCCTGTCATGAACGTTAATTTGTCCTAAAATATTCCTAATATGAAGAGTTTTCTCATTGTTGTATCTCAATTGTTTATGTTTTTTCATTCTACGATATCTAGAAAGAGTGAAAAAAAGCTAATAGTATCAAAAGGCATTCGTTTATAACACATGGGCTAGTGACAATATATGTTCTATATCCCTTTATATAGAGTATACTAAATAGATGTACTCTATATATAGGGATATAGAAAGATCTCTATATAATTCCTTGATGCATTGATATATCAATAAGTCACCGGCATATGTAAAGCAAATATAAAAATAAATATAATAAAGTCACTGTCCTCGACGGGATTTTAAAGAGTAGATCCGTCATTGAAACATAAACGTGTCACTGTTGACGTGTTCCGGCAGTGACACATCGCTGCTTTCCAAATTGGTTTGCGTTTTCTTGGAATTCTCTTGATCACAACCACAATTTGAAGATGCTCGAAAGATTAATTAGTGTCTTTGGACAAATGATATAGGTCTAGTTATCCCCAAAATAGGAAATGCTTTTGCAACAAAATGCCATATTCTTCACACAGGTGCCGCGTAGCGTGGCATACTCAAATACTCTGCTGGAAAATATTGGAAACCAAAGCCAAAATATTGAAAAGGCTAAAAAGTCGAGAGAAGCAATAGAAATGTAACAGGAGAGTTACATATTGTCTAGGTACATACAAGTTTCGGCATGAACTATTCCATGTATAAAGCATGCATAGAGTAACAGTGTTCATTAATTGTTTAAGTACTGTGTTCATTTGAAAAGTCACCTATCACCATTTCTACTTCTTATTTCCGCGGGAAAAGTTCCCTCAGACTCACACCAGCAAAAGTGGAATTACCTTCGCACATCCTGAGTAACATCCTGCCCTGAGTAACTTGTATAGTTGCCACGCTACGCCCCTGTTCACATATCATATTTTCAGTCTCAATATATCATAATAAAAACAAATATTTTTATTAGATCTACTAAGAGTTGGATATATACAATTATGTCAGGTCTAAAAGGCTACCAATGTGTATTCAATATAATGATGTAAATCATGGGCATCTGTATAAAATGCAGTTAAAATGAAGTATATCAGGAAAACATGCTATAAATGTCTTAAAAATCAGAATTGTTTTTAAATAGATAAAAAGCATCTCATTATCATTAAGACATAGAATCCAAATAGTTTGGTATGTTAAATCCAAAATAGCGTGACATAATCGATATTCAAACTGGAGTACAAACCAATGATGAAACAAGTTTTACCACGTGTAAATCTGTATAACAGATCATACTGAAATCAAAATGTAACCATGTGACTCATTTATTACGTCACAAACTATGTTACGATTTTAAGCGGATAATCTAGTTTAATCTAACCTAGGCGCGTAGCCCAAGTTAGGAAATCCCTTTTCAATAGACTATTTTAACATATTTAAATAGATATCCTTTTGGCAACATGGGGTCAGTGAGTATTATATAGGCATGATATATGAAAAAATAAATATTTTAGCCAATTTTAAAATTTTGAAACTTTGGCCACGGTCCTGAAGGCTACTTCATGTTCCCCTTTATTAACGCAGTGACCTATCCACATTATTAAGTCACTGCACAAACAAGACCGCGGCATGGTCCAGTGGTAGAGCGACTGCCTCGCATGCGGAAGGTCGTGGGTTCAATCCCCGGCCGGGTCACACCAAAGACTTTAAAAATGGTTCTTGAAACTTCCTCGCTTGACGCTCAGCATTTAGAGGAGAGTTCTAGGTCTGGTCCGCCCGGTGTCAGTATAATGTGACTGGGTGGGGTATCATACCATGTGTCTGCGGCATGATACTCCAGTGTGACAGCGCTTAGAATACTGTCTCAAGTAGACACCGTCGCGATATGACTGAAAAATTGTTGAAAGCGACGCTAAACACCATACAACAACAACAACAACAACAACAACAACAACAACAACAACAACACTGTACAAACCATAAACATTACATTTGTTATCATGTAATTCGGTTATAAAACAGTGAATATTAATGATAAGCAGGTTCTTACAAACATAACGAATATACGTCAAAAAAGAACATAATGGCAGTCTAGCTGAATTGTTCTTTAAAGGTAAGCATGCACCCGGACTGCCTTCAACTGTTCCTGCGCATCTTTTTCAGCCAAGCTACGCCCTTGGTTCCTTAAATCGGAGACTGTTATGCAAGCGAAAATACTTTTCTTCTAGGTCTTATAATTATTCAAATTTTCAAGCGAAGAAAGGGAATTAGGGGATGGCCGTATCTAATGTTGAGAGAACTTGTGGCCAAACCCTTTTGCTTTAAATTGTATTTGACTTATATCCATGATATATATTGTAGTAATGTGTTTATTACACACGGCAATAAAATATCTTTAAACTAAACTAAACGAAGAAAAATTATACCATGTGAGTTTAAAAGTTTAAATTTGGCGGGAGCGTTTTGTAGTGGTCATGTGACCGAAGTAACCATAACAAGGTCACATGATACACATATATAATTGCTATCGTGTTATCTGGCGTGGTGCCCGTTGGTAAATTATCTCCTCCGTGAAGTGATGGATAGAGAGAAGAAATAACTATGTCGGATAACAAATTAAGCGTCCTGCCGCATGTATTAACGGAATACAAGCCCGACTATGACCCGATATCGACGTGAGTACAATAAAATGAAAGCTAAAAATGTCATGTTCGTAACATGACATTCTATTTTTAGAAACACATTTTCACCTGGCATTTATTTCCGTGTTTTTATTGTTGTTGTTGTTTATTTGTTATGAGGCGTGACTAATTACCAGATGTCAACATCTATTTGCCGAACATAAGGCTGTTAATTGATATAGATTAACAGATGTCTTACCGAGGGAAATGTTATTGATTTTTTATGTTGACAAAAAATGGGATTTTTTAAATGGAGGTGTTTTTTTGTTGTTCGGTTTCGTGGAAAGTAGAAATCCCTTGTAGATACTGCACTACGATGTCTTAGGAGGCATCACCCATAAGTACACACAGACCAAACAGGACAGACCTGCTCTGTGTCAATTAATCTGCATTATGTCAGACATATACACACGGTCACTGAATATGCAGATTTATCAGTATGGAAAAATTGTGTTCTTCAAAGTGACAGAAAACGTAATGATTAGTTGATTGAATGTTTAACAGTTGAGCCTAACCATTCTTTCCTGAGATCCTGAAAGGTTTACCAGTTCTTAAGCACACCCATTTTCACAAGTAACTGATAACTTTACCACTTGAATCAGTGGTGAGAGATGAAATGATCATGTGACACAAGCTTGTATATCATCACAGAGACTGTAGCCGGACGGGGATTGGCACTTGCGATCCCTGGATTGGTAGTCAAACGCTCACATTACTATTGATATGACCTAGTGTATACATACATGTATGATGCTCCCATGATCAAGTGATATATAGAGATTATCATGTTAGTGTCTGATATAATCAACTTTATCAGGTGAGGCTTGGAAAAAAACCAGGACAAGGTTCTGCCAAGTCCTTGTTTTTGTTCATGCCGAACCTGATGAAGTTGATAATATTAGACACTAACATGGTATTCTCTTTATCATGTCAGTATTCTAAATCGTCTTTTTTTATGAAAGTGAAAATCAGCATCAAACTTTTGTGACAGCCTGTAGAGATTCCATTCAGGATTATACTTATTTACATCATGTGCCTGATAAACTTGTTTTGATATGATAAACCAATGTATATCAGGCAGGCAGATTAATAACTGAACTGAATGCATTGACATTACAAAAGGCACTCACTCATGATAATTTACATCTCATTGTTGTGAGGTCTTCTCCAGCGAACCCGGTTAGCCCAGTCAGTAGTACTCAATAATTCACCAGGGATCATAAGTTTGAATCCCCGTCAGGCCAGTCTCCCTGATGATTGATACACAGCATTGAGAGTCATTGTCACCCCCGACAAGCAGGACAGTTATCGGTATTTTTGTATCAGTTTGATAGGGCTAATTCCTAATACAACAGTTGGTTTAAGCATATTTTATTTATAGTACCACTATTGAGCCCAAAGTCACTATATCTATAAAAGGTTTTTAATGTCAATCCAGGGCTTTTGAGTTTGAATCCCCACATGGTAACAATCTCCGTGATGATTGATTTACGACATTGTGTCTCTCGTTATCATTCGTCTCTCATAGCTGATTCAAGTGGGGAAGTTATCAGTTACTTGCAGAAATGGGGTGTGTTCGAGTACTTGTTAACCTTTCAGGATCCCAGGAAAGAGTGGTTAGGTTAACTTATTGTCTGTTAGCCCTCAATGGCATAAAAATGATGCTAAATATTCAAACAAACAAAACAAATACATCAAATTCAAGACTCTGTCCCATTGGTGCTGACCCAAGAGCCAAATAACATTATTTGCAAAGTTTTCATATTTTCATAGTGCTAACAGAAAAGCTTGACAAATAAATTATTTGTCGTGTTTTCGAGCTTTTATATAGGGAGGACACCAACACGACAGCACAACACACAAAAGGTGCCAACACAACATATTTATACCGGTGAACAGGTAAACTCAACAAATAAATCAATGATGTTGGTCAAGTTTTGCGTAAAATTTGTAACATTTTCATATTTTCTCCCCGACAAAAGCCAACAAGACATGGCAAACATGATAGCTGCCATACTTTTCACCTAACTAAGTAAAGCAAGCAGTATCCTTTTACTTATATTGTCCCATGCCCCGGGGTCACAGTTAATATTAAACCAGCCCAGGTCAGATGCAGCATCACCTTTCCTTATGGGCCTCTTATTTAGATAAGACAATAAGATCTGACATGGACATTTTTATTGTAAAATTATTTGTTTACAGTCCAAAATCTAAAGTCAGGTCTGTCCACAAATGTGAAGCAGACGCATCGCATGAGCGGTCACATGATCATGGGAATCCACACAAGAAGCAGGATTGCGGTCATCACAGAGAGAGTCGGTCAAATACATCCATGAGCGCTACATCAGGGAAGAAATCTGGTGGAAGTAAAAAATTACGCAAGTCGGATGGACAGGTACATAAACATTTTCCCTAACTCTTTACTCCATGTAGACGCCTTTGGACACCTCTAATATAGACGCCTTTGGACACCCATATATAGAAGGCTTTTGAATTATTGGGTAACGAGCAATCTGAACTCTTCCTGCACTGTTTTCAAAGGCCTTCTGTGGTTGGTATCTATGGAGTAAAGGGTTAAATGATTACATGGCATTTTTGTAAATTTTCAGCAAACTTTATTTCTAAAAATTAAGTATCTACTTGATGCAATATAAAGTTAAATACCCCCAGTATGTGTGCAGGTCCCTATTTTTGTTTATATTTTGGAAAGGGACATAACTCTTGTAAATGTTTGAATTGCATCACATTTCGTGTATTCGTGGACATATATGACAAAATATGTTTTAATTCCATACAGTTTTTATCAATATGTTGGATAAAAATCAAAAGTATTATGAGATCCGTCATGAGTATCCATACAGGATAGAAATATCTCACCCTCTGGATCAGAATTACATGGAGGGACAAGGCTCTGCCAAGTTCCCAGCATGTAATTTTGACCCAGAGGGTGGGATAATGATATTTTCTTTTTTTTTCTTTTTTTTTTTTTAAAGATTTTTTATTCATATTTTCAAAACTAGTATGACGAAGTCTAAGTGAAGTTTGTATGTCTGCAATTTACTCAATATGCAGTTATAAAAATAAGAATGAATATTTAAACTACATGATATCACAATCAAACATGTTTGTATTGATTTTTTAATAGCATCATTCTGTTTGTTACTGATTCTCACCTAGTTTTAAGCATTTGTAACATACAATGGCTGTCAAGTCACACGTAGGAGTTTTAATATCCCGTGTAGTTTTACATGTAGTTTCTTTCTTAAACTGATTTTTTTCTGTATACATGTCTATCACATCATTTTCGGTGCAGGAGTGTAATAAACTGGCCCCAGTTTCACTAATCATCTCAACATGAGATTTTCCTCAACTCAATTTCTTGAGATGCTGTAACTTCATTTACATTGGTCATTTTTCATGTTATCCTTTACAGATGAGTAAAGATTTGCTGTGACTTAAACTGTAGGTGGTCCTTTAATGTGTAACAAGTTCAAGTCAATATTAAGAGAAATTGAGATTTTTGATTGAGGAAAATCTCATCTTGAGATGCATAGTGAAACTGGCCCCTAGTGATGATGTATGTTTTATACGAGCTAGTGTTATATCACTACTGATTCTTCCATATAACTAAACTGACCCCTAGTGATGATGTATATTTTATACAAGCTAGTTTATATCACTACTGATTTTTCCATATAACTGAACTGTGACATGTAATATTCAGAGTTACTTTCAGATTTGCCTGAATATATAAGACCACAGCGTGAGACCGCAGCGTGAGACTGCAGCATGGTCTACGTAGCGGTAGAGCGACTCCGCCTCGCATGTGGAAGGTCGTGGGTTCGGTCCCCGACCAGGTCACACCAAAGCCTTTAAAAATGGCACTAGAAGCTTCCTAGTTTGATGCTGAGCATTTAGAGGAAAGTTCTAGGTCTGGTCCGCCCGGTTTCAGTATAATGTGACTGGGTGGGGTATCATACCATGTGTCTGCGGCATGATATTCTGGTGTGACAGCGCTCAGAATACTGTCTCAAGTAGACACCGTCACAATAATGACTGAAACAATGTTGAAAGCGACGCTAAACACTATACAACAACAACAACTGAATAAATGAAGACAATTTTTCATAGTAGAAGGAAATTATTTTTAGACTTTATGTCCTACAATGAATGAGGAAACTTATCAGTATAATGTTTGATTTTTTCACATCCCCAATAGATCTGAAAAACAAATGATAAATCATTTTCCTGAGTTACTGGTATGTGAGAAATAGAACTTGACATTCATGTTCATTATTTATGTAATTTATTAAACTTGTTGGCAAATATAAGCTGATCAGTTTTATTGGTGTTATTTCCTCGGTGTTTCCTCATCTCATTTATATGGTGCTTGTCAATACATTTTGATAACTTGTAACAGAGTGGATATTTTACATTAGAAAGAAAACTTAATAGTCTTGTGTTTTGAATAATAGGAAACAGAGAATATTCAGGTAAAGAAAGTAATACTAAATAAAGGGATTTTTCTTTGCCGAATGAATAAACATTTTGTTGACCCTTAGTATCAATGTTCATTTCCCCATGTTGATAAACTGCAGAACAACATCATCAAGGATCCCCAGGGTGGTAGATCCCCGGGGTGGTAATTCACTCATAGTATCAGTAAGATGATGATTAGCCTTACACCGTTAAAGAAACAAAGAAGTTATTTAGTAAGCACAAGCAAATGATTGCCAAGTGGTTTGCAAAGTTTTAGCAAATATTTGTTGCTTTCATGTTTGTCTGTTTAAAGGAAGTATACTGGCATTTAGCTTTTATGCAAGGTATATAAGTTTATACTTCCGCTTATAATATGTGTCTGTTTTCAAAAGCTAAATTATTTTATATGTTTACCTTCCGGTATTCTGATCAACCATCGTAAACAATAAACATCGTAAATAATTAAATAACATATGCATAGTTTTTACGACTGATCAGGTGTATGCACGGATATTTTCGGAAAGGGGAAGCTATGTTTGGAATGTTTACAGAGATAAATGTAAATATTGACACTACTTTTTTGCTTCCATGATGAAGTTTAGTGTATGTTTAATATAGCGATAATTTAATAGCTCTTGGGTTAATTATGGAATGGAATTGGTATACACACACTATTTTATATGCATAATGTATGGAAAAGTCTCCATTTGCAGCTTTTATGTGTAGTTTGCCAATATAATTCCTTTAAGTGTTGCTGGACTATGTTAGCTATCGTAGCAAATGATTGCACGTAATGAGTTTTCTCAATTAAGTCGATCCCTTTCAAGAAATGGCTGAAAAATCCCTGCATGAGTGTTGTGCGCTGTTATAACGTTGCTGTTCTTTATTTATTGATTTTGCTAATTTTGAGTAATTAATATAAATGTAAATAACTGCTTCTTTAGCTAGATGTGTTTTGTCAGATTCTTTTGTTTGAATAATTCAATAACATGAATAAGTCAAGCTTCAGGAAGGATAACTCTCACACTAAAATGTTTCCATGTTATTTCTGTGTTATTTCCCTTCAACAAATTGTTATAGTAAGCCCAAATCAGAGAAAATTAACCAATTGACAGAGTTGATAAATAATCTATAAGAAGTATAATTAAACTGGATGTTGAAATCTAATATCTGTCAAGTTTCACTTTCTGCCAAGAGTCTCACGCAATTTGCAATAAAATCACGATGTCATGCTTGTCACATAATTTCTCACGCATATTTTCTTAAAAAAATGCACAAAATTAATGAAATATATAGAATATTAACGATTGTTTATTACTGATTTAGTTGCTCCTGACCAAGGTTTCCCAGAAACATTGAAAGTCCACATAATACACGGTATAAAAATACACATCATGCTTGAGGCGTCTGCTAGTTCTGACTAGAAATCTCAAAAAAAACTTCATGTGAGATAATTTGCCAGTTACTTTCAGGAGGACACTTGTCCTAATCAGAATTATTATGAGATCATCCTGCTTCAGCGCAACTTGATGACATATAATAATATCTCTTTAGGCCATAATAAATCAATTGCTAGATTATTATCCTCGCCCGCTCCCTAATTTCATGCCGCCCAACCTTTTTTATTTTCAAAAAAAAATTTGGATGATAATCTAGCAATTAATTCATAATGGCCTTAACGACAATGTAATTAATTTTTTCTACAAATTGTGTAGTGTGGAATTCTGACTGGTTTTATTGAGAAGTGGAAATAATTAAAATATTGCGTCAGCGTTATTTTGGTAAATATTTATTTATTTTAGACTGATTGTAATTTAAACTTAGAGCTTAAATATAATGAAGTGCTCTTGAGTCCTCTTCCGGTTCCCGGGTACAACCAGTACTGAGTGTTGTTATCGAGAGGGATCGGATTGAGACGAGGATCGAACCCACGACTTCTGCTAGTACTCTATCCATTACACTACCGCTCATCTGGATTTAAGTCTGGATATTTTGAGGAATGTAGGACATGATCTTGCTTTCTAAGTGGCCATATTGCAAATAACATCAACGAGGAGGAGAATCCATTTTGTAATGGGCCCTCGGGTTACTACAGACTTCCACTTCATTCTCTTCAACTTCATCGTCTTCTCTGTCTGCAAGTAACATCTTAAATAATCTTAAATGTGTTGAAGGGTCATAAAACAGCTATTCACTTCTGAGTTCAATTCAAAATGAGATTGTTCAGCAGAGAAAGTGAGGAATGGAAATTTTAGAAAATTTCAGGCTCCAGATAAATTGTCTTCCAATATATGTTGATTTCCCAGCTGATTTAGAAAGTGTTTTGACACATAGCGGTACCATTGTGTTGTGTCTATCTTACATGTTTTGTGTCTGTCTTACATATTTTGTGTCTATCTTACATGTTTTGTGTCTGTCTTACATGTTTTGTGTCTGTCTAACATGTTTTGTGTCTTGTCTCTGTCTTACATTTTTTGTGTCTTTCTTACATTTTTTGTGTCTTTCTTACATGTTTTGTGTCTGTCTTACATGTTTTCTTACATGTTTTGTGTCTGTCTTACATGTTTTGTGTCTGTCTAACATGTTTTGTGTCTTGTCTCTGTCTTACATTTTTTGTGTTTGTCTTACATGTTTTGTGTCTGTCTTACATGTTTTGTGTCTGTCTAACATGTTTTGTGTCTTGTCTCTGTCTTACATTTTTTGTGTTTGTCTTACATGTTTTGTGTTTGTCTTACATGTTTTGTGTCTGTCTTACATGTTTTGTGTCTTGTGTCTGTCTAACATGTTTTGTGTCTGTCTTTCCACTTTTTTGTGTGTCTGTTGTTTAGCTATTCTCAATGGAACAGCTAATATTAATGAAGTAATGAAGACTATTTCCTTGTTTGGAACATTTTATCAGCTGCTTTACTTACTAAATTCTGACAAAGGTTCAAAGATCTATTAAAGACCTGCTAGAGGTGCCCTCTGAAATTTCAGCAGTGTACTTTGAATTGATATTAGCCTGTGGATCTCTGTAATTACGTCACTTACAGAATGGGCGATGATGTCACTCACAGGTGTGACAATTGACCTGACTGCCAATTGGACTCACATGATATTGTTATTACTGTTAAACTTGATCCACCAGTCCTGTCCAAGGAAATATGATATAGTATTTACTTAGACATAACTTGTCTAAGGAAAATGGTGGAACTGGAACCAGTAACAATTGCTGATTGGATTATCAACTTGTTTAATTGACACACCACGTCAGATCAATCAGATTGGGTCAAGTATGTGTGTATGCAAGGGTAATAACTTTAGGAAACAATTGTTTTGTAGCATTCCATGGTAGAAATAATAAAAAAAATTAAAAAATAGATATAAAAATATTTTTTAGAAAATTTGTCTCATTCCGCCGGGTGTCCCAAAATAAACCACTTATTCATTTCTACTTTAGGAAACAATGAAAAAATACTTAATATTCAGGGATTTAATTAAGTTTTGAAGGAGGAGGGTGAAAGCAAAATGTAGAAGCGGGATCCTAGTTGTCCTCCCCCAGTGGGGGCCGTCTAATGGAAGAAACTCACCTGAAAATGGCTGAGAGTTCAAGTAAGAATAGCTGGGGGAAAACTCCAGTGATATTATTAGACATGTAAAAAAACAAAAATGCAGAAATATATTAAAATACTTAACAACAAACAACAAGCTCTTGTATTTAAGTTTAAATACACCATAATTTGACATAAAATGGTTACCCTGGGGTCAGTAATGTTGCCAACCCAGAGAAGTTTTAAGCTTTTTTCAAATCACCAATTTCAGCTCGCTCAGTTGATTTAACATTGTTACGCAATCGATGAGCTTGAATCTCCATCAGGCCAATCTTTGTGATGATTGGTCAAGAACTTTGTTCTATGGCAATGAATCTCCCACCTCTGAATATGTGCAGAAGTAGTCAGTGACTCGCAGAAACAAGGTGTGTCTAGTACTTGGTTAGTACCTAGTGGACCCCACAGGAATGTTACAATTAGGTACAAGGACCAACGCTTTAAATAAAAGGTATAAAAATATTTTCTGATGAGGAACCCAGAAGCTTCCATTTTTTTTTTTCATTGAGATATCATGTACCTTAAAATAGAACTGATTTTGCTTAATAACAGATACAGACATAAAAACTGGCTCCTGAGCAAGGATTAATTGATTTACGTTAATAAAATAAATATACAAACCATACTCTGAGTCATTATAAAGCTTGGAGCCTCGATATTTTGCATGCAACATCATATTAAGAAGAAGCAACATTTCAGTTGTCTCTGCCCTCTGACATACGGAGCGCAGCCCATTATTTCATTAAATTCATTTCCAAGAAAAGTATGGTAAATAGAAATGTTCGAGCATGCTTTATAATTCGTATCAAATATAGAACTGGAATGCAATTGGTCGTAATTGTAATTGATCACACTGTGCAGTTGAAAATTGCGGTATTGCTCCCTGGGGCTTAATGTATAGTTATAAAGATCATTAAATTATATTTATTTAGGCATTCAACCTTTGTTCTCTCTCTTATTTCTGTAATCAATATTATATGAAGTAATGGACATAGAATTAAACTTGAAAGCCTTTGTAATTTAAACATGTCACCTCGCAAATGGATTACATCGACCTGAATAAGCAGCTATGCAATATAGTTATTTCGCTTTCACTAAAAGACAAAAAATCAGCAAAAAATGTGTATATATAAACTACACATGCGCCAAGGTCAATGATTTTAATTTACATATCTAATACCTGTTGCCCATTCATGCATTTATAGCCCTTCATATTTTAAGTATTTTTACGTCTTAAATTTTTAAATTGTATAATAAAAAAAAATTGATCTACCGGGTATAATATATAAGTATTTATGTTTAGGGTTAGTATTTAAGGTTGTGCCATTTCAAAGGTATGTTTCCCTATACCATCTAAAGTAGGAAGGGGTCTTCCATTGCCGAGTGGTCTAAGGCACCATCTCAAGATCGCTTATCTCTCACTGCTAAGGTTGTAGGTTCAAGTCCCGCTCTCTCTAAAATCTATGTGAGAAAGTTTGCCATTTACTTAATGTAAGGACGTTCGTTAAATAAAATCCATTCTGAGGTCTTTCTCTTCCAATAATAACTGGATATGCCATGTATAATCTGAAATGTGTTGAAAATTGAGTAAAACTCAATTAAAAAAAAGTATATAAAAAATAGGAAAATGTTTAAACCATAAAGGATGCTTCTGCAACAACAGCTTTACTTTGTGGTACAGCTAAACCTCTGTTTAGCATCACTTCTATTAAGCATCCACTTGTCTTAAGCAGCCACATTTACTATTTTCCATTAGGGCAAATTAACCTGTATTTAGCAACAACTTGTCTTAAGAGGTCACATTTGTTCCTACCCTTGACTAGCTGCTTAAGTCAGGTTTGACTATTAGCTAATATTCATATGCAAGTGAACCCTACTATGTTTCGTCCCCATCAATTATTCCATTTGGGTTGTTTGAACCCTAAAATCCCTAGAGCTCTCTTTTGTGCTTTACATTTTTCAAAAGGGGGAACTATATTAAAGAATAAAATCAGCTTTGCAAAGCATTTTCTTTTCTTCTTCTTTTAAAATATGAAAACAAAAAAGTAATTATGTACAATGAAAAAGAGTGTAACGAATATGTAGATTAAATGGATTTGTTTGCATTTTAATGGACACCGACCTGGTATTTTAGTAAGTTTTCATTTTGATTTTGTGTAGGGCGGAAGTGGCCTTAATTTAGGCGAGCTCCTTCAATGTGGGTTTTATGGTAATTAGACAAAATAATAAAAGTTTTATGGTAATTAGACAAAAAAAAAAGTTTTATGGTAATAAGACAAAATAATAAAAGTTTTATGGTAATAAGACAAAAAAAATGAATATAAAAAAAAAGATGGTACCGGTAGATGAAATACAAAAAAAAATGCGTAATGTACGTTTGGCAACATTTACATTATTACTTTGCATCTGCATCCAATATTCCAATATGGCTATAATGTTACTTTAATTAGACCAGTACTATAGAACATTGGAAAAATGATATTGTGATGCATAAAAAATGAACATTTATACTGCATGGATACTGGTCAGTGAATTTGTGTTAACTATGACCTAGACCATTATAAATTAATTGTAAGATTATCCCCGTCGGCCCCCTTATTTTCATGCCACCTTGACCCTTTTTAATTTCATAAAAAAATTAAATAAAAAATAAAATCCTCCCACCCTCCCTGTTTTTAATAAAAATTTGGATGATAATCTAGCAATTAATTTATAATGGCCTTACAGTCCAAGATATATCATTGCAAAAGCTATATAAGCAGCATTAGTTATATTTTTAAATTTGTTATTATTTTATGATAAAAAACATTTTACAAATATATTTGATATAATACATACAGTTTAACATGAATGTATTCTATGAAATAATGTTATACTAGGAAGAGACGGGGAAATAAAAGGAAAAGGTAAAAAAAGACGTGGATAGAAGAAGGAAAAGAGACAGTTGCAGACATGAAAAGAGATTAAGGTGCTTTGCACTGTCAATTTGAATTAAAGTTCAGTTGTGAGATTTTTATCAGAATAATTGCAGATTATTCCATTTATTTTTATGTTGCGTCACTTTATCTTTTTTACTCTCTATTTTTTTTTTCTCTCACTTTTCATGCATTAGTTATGTCTGCACTGGTAGTGGTTTTGGTCGAAGTAGAAATCTCATATCCAAGAAATATTTTCACTCAAGGACCTCTTTAAGTTTGTAATACTAATGTTCATTGGCTAAAAATGGGTTCATGTGCATTTTTTTTATACATTTATGAATGTTATTTTTTTACTGCAAATGAGAATTGGAATATAATACCAAATGTAGAGCAATGCTTCTGAACATTTCTACAGTGGTTTCTACAGCAGTGGTTTCTCTTTGTGGCAGATGATTTTTAGCTTGTCTTTTTGAAAAAAAACAAAGAGCTATTGTCATGACCCTGGCGTCGTAGGTGTTGTCTTTATTGGCGTCGGCATCATCGTCATTGTCGTCGTCCACTGGTTTAAGTTTGATGTTTAGCGCAGCTTTTTCTCTGTTTCTGAATATACAAACAATGTATATAGCTAACTTACCTTAATTTACATACTTTGGGCTCTAAAGTTTTTTGTTTAGCTCGGGTTTGAATTTTTTTTTTATTTTTTTTTTAAATCAATTTTATTTTTCAGTAATACTATTAATTCTGTAAGCTTATCACCATCAACTAAAAAAAAGTTTACATCACTGACATTGACCTTTCTTGCCCGAGCCCAACCAAGACCTCCACCCTGCTGCCCATATTTTTTTTCTTTTTTGTTTAAATTTTTTTTGCATTAAATCAAATACTCTGCCGCATTTCAACTTTGTTACCAACCCCAAGACCCTCACCCCTACCCCCACTCCCCTCAACACCCATTTTTTTATTTTGTTTTGTATTAACCCTTTATTCCATAGATATGCGTTTTCCTGCACCAATCACAGAAGGTCATTGAAAACAGTGCAGGAAGAGTTCAGATTGCTTGTAACGAGCAATCTGAACACTTCCTGCACTGTTTTTTACTCTGTCAGTTAATATAAACATAATTCACCCATTGCTGATACGTGGTGAATTAATGCTTTCAATATTAGAGGTGTCCAAAGGTGTCTATATAAAGTAAAGGGTTAAATCAAATACTCTGCCCCATTTCAACTTTGTTACCGACCCCAAGACCCTCACCCCTACCCCCACACCCCTCAACACCCATTTTTTTATTTTGTTTTATTTTGTTTTGTATTAAATCAAATACTCTGCCCCATTTCAACTTTGCATAGACATAGTGTATATTCTGCCTTAATAGTCCTACTTGCACATACATGTATCTACTATTTTGCTAATATGAAAGAATTGGTTTCATTCATACAGATATATCTGTTTTACTGATGGTACATTATAATATATTGCTCTCAGTGATCGACAAGACTAGTCCAGTTAACGTTGTTCTTCAACATCTCTATTTTTTTGGTGATTTTTTTAAATCTGTTATATTTTTCAGTAATAGTATTGATTTTTTAAACTAATCACCATCATGTTTAAAAAGTTTACTTCACTGACTTTGACCTAAGTTATAGATTTGGAAAAAAGACGAGCGTCTGCACCCACTTGCGGTGTTCTTGTTTTTCCTATATTGCTCGAGTATGTCGAGAAGGTTAACGTAAGAATGCTATCAAATAGAAAATGTTTGAAATATTCATGAAATGGATGTTTTATTGTTCTATTTGAATATGTACTGTAACATGCAATCTAGATTGCTTCTGCTGACTGACAATTGGTTGTGTATATATATTAGCGGTTCACATGCAGGCACGCGATTAGACTGCTTCACCAACCAGCACATCACCATGTAGAACTTTGCAGTTGTACCTGTCAAAAATTTAGAAGCAACCACTTCAGTAATAAGGAAAAAGAGCTAAAAAAGAAGCAAAAGCGACTTTTTATGACCATTTTCTGATTGATTTTTCTTGGGATCAATAGAGATCCAATTACTTTTATATTTTAAAACAATTATTGAAATCCAGATAAACTTTTCTTCGAATGAGTATTTTACTCTTTAAATTAGTATGTGATGTTTATTCAATCAATGTCAAGGGTAAAAATGAACATTTTTATCAAATTGTCATTTAAAACAGGCTAATCAACACTGAAATTGAGAATAACCAAGGCCCTTATTTTTAATTCAATGCTGTATTCAGAAATTTCAGTGCCTCATATAGGGCTTATCTGGACCACTGTAATATATATTTTTTTGATCCATTTGACCTCAAACTTATACTGTTTGTACCGTAAGGCAATTAAAAATCAATTGCTTGATTATCATCGAAATTTTTCTTAAAAAGATGGATGGCGGGAGGTTTTTATTTTATATTATTTTTTTTTAATTTGTTATATTTTTATAAAAAAATATGAAATTTTTTTTTAAAAAAAATTGTGGAAATAAAAAGGGTTGGGACGGCATGAAAATTAGGGGGCGGGCGGGGATGATAATCTAGCAATTAATTAATGATGGCATAATTGGCACTATATCAGGAAAAATAAATTTTCTCACTTAGCCACTGAGGTAGTCGATGTGAGCTCTGGCAAAAAAAACTTAATGCGAAAAATTTGTCAGTACCTTGCATGTGGATAGTTGATCTACTCGGATTCATTCTGAGGTATTTCCTCCATTAATAAAAATGGATATGCCATATAGAATGTGTCATGTGTTGAAAATAATGTTAAACCCCATTATATAATTATCCTTTTATATTGCTAAAATAGAAATGATTTGGAAATTCAATCGGTGTCAAAAAAACAATATCTTGAATCAAAACGCTGCTTCATGATCCAAACTCAACAAGGTGTAACAGATAGGACAGATCAAAGCAATGTCACATGACTGCTTGGATTTTTTCTGTTGTATTGGTAAAAACTGATCAGACTGAAATACTTTTTTTGCCCCCAGACAATTCAGTCACACTTATACCAGAGACCAGACAATATAACTACAAAGTTAACCATTTTTAATGTTGTTGACCATTGTTTACATTAATAATGATTCATTGACCATTGTTTACATTTATAATGATTCAGTTGCCATTTATTGTTACGTTTATAATGATTCAGTTGCCATTGTTACATTGATAATGATTCATTGACCATTGTTTACGTTTATAATGATTCAGTGGCCATTGTTACATTGATAATGATTCATTGACCATTGTTTACATTTATGATGATTCATTGACCATTGTTTACATTGATAAAGATTCATTGACCAATTTGTTTACATTGATAATGATTCATTGGTCATTGTTATCATTTATGATGATTCATTGACCATTGTTACATTGATAAAGCTGCATTGATCATTGTTTACATTGATAATGATTCACTGGCCAAAGTTATCATTTGTGATGATTTATTGACAATTGTTTACATTGATAAAGATTCATTGACCATTTTTTACATTGATACAGATTCATTGGCCATTGTCTACATTGATAATGATTCATTGGCCATTGCTATCATTTATGATGATTCATTGACCATTGTTTACACGGATAAAGATGCATTGACCATTTTTTACATTGATAATGATTCATTGGCCATTGTTATCATTATTATGATTCATTGACCATTGTTTACATTGATAAAGCTGCATTGATCATTGTTAACATTGATAATGATTCACTGGCCAAAGTTATCATTTGTGATGATTTATTGACAATTGTTTACATTGATAAAGATTCATTGACCATTTTTTACATTGATACAGATTCATTGGCCATTGTCAACATTGATAATGATTCATTGGCCATTGCTATCATTTATGATGATTCATTGACCATTGTTTACACGGATAAAGATGCATTGACCATTTTTTACATTGATAATGATTCATTGGCCATTGTTATCATTATTATGATTCATTGACCATTGTTTACATTGATAAAGATGCATTGACCATTGTTAACATTGATAATGATTCACTGGCCAAAGTTATCATTTGTGATGATTTATTGACAATTGTTTACATTGATAAAGATTCATTGACCATTTTTTACATTGATATAGATTCATTGGCCATTGTCTACATTGATAATGATTCATTGGCCATTGCTATCATTTATGATGATTCATTGACCATTGTTTACACGGATAAAGATGCATTGACCATTTTTTACATTGATAATGATTCATTGGCCATTGTTATCATTATTATGATTCATTGACCATTGTTTACATTGATAAAGATGCATTGACCATTGTTAACATTGATAATGATTCACTGGCCAAAGTTATCATTTGTGATGATTTATTTACCATTGTTTACATTGATAAAGATTCATTAACTGTTGTTTACATTTATGATGAATCATTGACCAGCACTTGGTTTGACACATGTCGGGTACACATTTGGTGAAGTACTGTAACAGGTCACTTTAAGCTTGATAAAGGAGGAAGTCAGATTCAGACAAGTTTATAACCTGTAACTGATCAGACATTAATCGTTTCAATCTTACTGTTAAAATTTAATTATCCATTCCCCATAATGCATAATAACAGCATCTTGATCTTTATTTTGATCATGATACAATTAGCGTAAATATAATCAATGGCGAGATCATTTTTTGTTATTGTTTTTTCCTTTGTATAATTTCACTCTTTTTGAATCTGAGCATTTGTCAAATGCATCATTATTTTAGTTTGAAACCACTTTGTGCCATTACATTCAACACATCATGGTTTAATCTTGTATGATGTACAGTTACATTGTAAACTGGTGAATGAACAGTTCAGATACTATTGTACCATACATACAATCATGTCCACTGAACGAATAATGGTTGATTGATTGAATTTTTAGCATCATTTTTATGCCATCAAGGGCTAACAGACACTCAGTTGACTAAATTACTGTTGTCTGGAATCCTGGAAGGTTAAGTAATACCTGAGCACATCCCATTTCGCCATTAACTAAATACTTTTCCACTTGAATCAGCGGCGAGAGAATTGATAATGAGACGCAATGGCATATATCAGTCATCACCGAAGCTCTGGCCGGGCGGGGAGTCAAACTCGCAACCCTTTGATAAATAGTCAGATGCACTACCAACTGAGCTAATTGGGGTCTGGCTGTGAACAAATAAAATAAATGTCTGGTATTGGTATTATTTTTTTGCAGTACCTAATGTAGGTGAATGTGTGTAATGATCTACATATAATAAGCATGGACCCAAGGTGTTGAAAATCTGATTAAAACCACCAATATGTAGCAAACAATTGGTGCAGTGTGAATCTTGATTTGGACAGGTATGCATGAGTCAGGTATACATATATCAATATGTATTCCTACCAAAATTTTTATACTGTCTCACTATCTCCCATGGCAAAAAGAAGGAAAGGTCACATGAAGAAAGTTCAGACTTTATTGGATTTTATTTACACAAATTGCAATGCTGAGAAATCGAAACAAGACCAGCTTTGGATAAAAAAAAATTATGTCAGTTTTTTAAGTTTTTATATCCTGAGTACACAGCCTAGGTTATCTCTCAAAAGTGACAAATATTACTCTCATGGCGCAACTATGCAACCGTGGCAACGAAAACTCAATATAAATTTTCACACAATTTTTGGTTGGCTTCTAAATATACATGGATCAGATATTTTAATATTGCTCTAATTCATCAAGAATGCCATTCTGTCATTATCGGCCCACACATTTAAGAAATTGAAGTAAAATTGGATCACACAATGTGCAAATTGGATAGAAAATAAATGTTCAGGGTCATGGACAAAAGTGGAAAGATTTTGAATGTTCAGGCTTAAGGCCCGTAATTTCCTGAGAAAGAAATTATTATAGTCGGTGCAGGCCTAGATGTTACTTTTATTTAAATGGGTCTCAATTCAGTTAAATTACTACAGTTAAACCTGTCTTAAGCAGCCAGTCAAGGGATGGAGCAAAAGTGGCCTGTTAAGATGGGTTGTTGCTTAATACAGATAAATTTGCACTGAAAGCATAGAAATGAGAACGATCAGTTAACCAAACCACTGTTTCCTGGGATCCTGAAAGGTTAATCAGTACCTGAGCACACCCCATCTCCGCAAGTAACTGACATCTTTCCCACTTGAATCAGCGATGAGAGATGAATAACAATGAGACACAATGTTGTATGTCAATCATCACAGAGATTGTCGCCGGGCAGGGATTCTAACTCACGGCCCCTGGATTGATAGTCAGTTGCGTGGGAAATAGTAAATGTTGCTGCTTAAGGCATTGAGTGCCTGCTTAATAGAGTTGACTGCTTACACAGGTCTGATTGTACATCCTCATATAATGATCACTCATTTTCAGTGTTAATTCATTTGATGTCCATACTGTTTTAGAAGTCATTGTGCACTTCCATGGTTGGACGCAACACTGCTCTTTTTCCTCATTTGTTTAAATATAGATACAACAGTGTTGCATTGAACCCTTGATGTGCATTTGAGTGGTACTGTCCCTCAGACTGTCAGAGTCAGTCAGGCATTAAGGTTTTGTTTCCAGTGTGCACTTCAGTACTTCATTTCTATGCAGAGTTCGATGAGAACCACGTTACAGAGCATATAAACTCATGTCATATTGATATGTTTTATGCTTTATCCTGTACCGGCATAAATTGTACACATTATGGTTAGTTGAATGCCTCTTTTATAATTTATCATTCTTTCTCTCTTTTTACTTCTTTAAACCCGGGCCCAATAAGCTCAGTCATAAGCACGTCTGACTGTCATTCAAGAGGTTGTGAGTCCGAATCTGCACCCGGCAACATTCTCAGTATTGGTTCATATACAACATTGCGTCCCATTATCATTTGCTTCTTACCAGTGCTTCAAGTGGGAAAGTTATCAGTTACTTGCGGAGTGTTTTCGAGTACTGGTTAACCTTCCAGGATCCCAGAAAACAGTAGTTAGGCTAACTGATCATCTGTTAGCCCTTGATGGCATGAAATGATACTAAATATTCAATCATTCAATCTTCTTTAATATACCACAGACTACTCATTATTGACAATTTGGCTACCGGTATTTTATATTTAACTTATCTGATTAAATAATTATCTTATTAGTTATGTTTTATTTATCTATCCTATTTTCAATCAATTTAAACTGGCTTCAAAGTAGAATCTTTACAAGACTTCTATAGAGTACGGCCCATTAGAGATGAAAACATGAATCTGCAGTTTACAAAATTTAATGATGATGCATTTTTATCAGCGCATGAGGGTTGCATTCTGTCCAAATCTTTAAACGACAGTGAGAGGGGTCTTGTAGTACAATGGCTAGAGTGTTGGCAGCTCTTGCTAGAGATTGCAGGTTTAATCCCCAGCTCGACCTGTTGACTTCTCTCAAAAACAACACTCAGTACTGGTTCTACCCAGGAAGCGGACTCGAGAGCGGATCAGATAAGCTCTGAGCTTACTCCTCAATTGAGCCAACATAAATGAGTCTAAACTAAACTATAGGGACATTTATTGAAACCGTTTTCAGATTTTTGCATCAAATAAATGTTAACATAATTTTCCTATGCAGTTTGAATGAAATGCATATATGGCAATTATTGTTCCCGAAATAGAACTGTCTGATATAATATTATATTTATTTTATATAGCTGTGCATTAGCATTTTTTTTTCATCTGCGATGCATATCGCTAAATTTCAATTTCAGAACGATACGTAT
This sequence comes from Panopea generosa, assembly GCA_029582155.1. Lineage (NCBI taxonomy): Eukaryota > Metazoa > Mollusca > Bivalvia > Adapedonta > Hiatellidae > Panopea > Panopea generosa. The sequence goes on along the minus strand of CM055903.1, from coordinate 2,323,871 downwards.
CAAGATGAATATTGCCTGTGAAAATAATAAGCGATGCGTATTGCAATATTCAAGGCGTGATGCAATACGCATCTAAACTGTACCTTATGCAGTCACCATGACTGTTTAATAAGGTGTATGTAATAACTATGCTCGTATACAACCACGTCTGTTAGCCCTCGATGGCATAAAAATGACGCTAAATATTCAATCAATCAATCGTATACAACCTAAAACTATCTTTATTAACATAGAACAGCAGAACTTCTGCATTATTTCCGAGAGTGATGAAATAAACATAGTGGGATAGTACCTGATGGGAAGGAAACACTGTTCATAATAATTATATGCCACATGTTTAGCCAGTTTATATCCGAAAATTCGTCTTGCTTTTTTTAAAACCCCTTCTTTTTTTTTTTCTTTTTTTTTTTTTTATGTTTCATCAAGAATGGAATTGCGATGCACCATATCTGACAATCGTATTGATTTATCGTAGGTGTAAAGAATGTATTGCATCACAATCTATTGCAAGTTTCATTTAACACCCGATACACAATTAGGCAGAAAGGTGAATCACTATCCATCGATGAATTGTTACACCTCTAATATTTTATGTTATAATGAACAATTCATACTCTTGAAACACGATTTATAAAATACAAATTTTATTTCACTGGTTATTTCTTTGCAATCACATCTATGAAATGAATGTAATTAAAACACATTTTTCCTCTGTTTGTCACATAATTTTTACTAACAAAATGCACACAATGTATATATGAGGATTCCTTATAGTTATTTCCCAGAGTTATGCCCCTTGATTAAAGCAAACTAGTATTAAGGGTCATCATACATATGAGTATTTAAATTTCATATTTGAATCATGTAAATAAATAATTTTCTAATAATAGGGTAAGATGTAATTTGATGAAAAAATGTGTATCCTCTTTTCCACACTTTTTTAACCAAATTAGGTAAAATGTGTCTTTTCAGGTTGGAAATACTTGTAATTGTTCATCATTAAATATGGTCACTGTTACATTATAATGAATAGGAAATATCTCAGTATTGATGAGATTTTTATTCTTATACCACAGGGGTCTAGTGGTAACTAAGAGCATCCACCACACATGCGGAAGGTCTTGGGTTCGATCCCCAATCGGGTCATGCTAAAGACTTGAAAAATGGAAATAGAAACTTCCTCATACCATGTGCCTGTCACATGATACTCCGGTGTAACATCACTTAGAAATTACTGTCTCAAGTAGACATCATCGCAATATGACTGAAAAAGTTCTGAAAGCGACACTTCACACAATACAACAACTTATTCAAATAATCTTTAACAAGACGCTGTTTACCAGCTACTGGTTTTTCGTATTCTTCCTGAAATCAATTGATTTTTCTTGTTTTGCCCATTAAAAAGTCTGTATTTGAAACACTAACCAAACTTCCAACACTTAATTTTGAAAAGTTTGCCTTAGTTGCAAATTTAGGTGAATTGAGAGATGTAATTCGTGGCTTCGTCTAAATTTCTAGGGCACTGAGCTAGTTGTCTGATTTCTCATTAATTTGCCATTTAATAGTTCTAAATTAATTTGAGTTGGGGTTTTTTTCACTCTCACTCTCTCTCTCTCTTTCTCTGTGAGATGGGAGCCTTTAGCTCAGCTGTTTAAAGAAACTATGGATCAATTTTTTTAACCCAATTTAGAGCTTTGTACAGAAAAAAACAACCAAATTCTTTATTTGTATTCAGAATATTTTTGCATAGAGCATTATATATAAATACAAAACTTTTTGCAGATCCATTAGAGTCTATTGTTTTTTGTTTATTGAGCAGATAGCTCTAGTGATGTCTGTGTGCTTTACTTTGTATTTCGGATTATACGTCAGACTGTTGGTAGCGTATATATCGGTATCCAGCCCGGGTTAATCAATACAAAGTGCTCCCTGGTACTGGTATACTGGTGCATTATTGACTTGGGTCAGGCATGAAGTCTATGTATTTGTAACTCAACCTTGTTGAAACCCATCTGGAGTTTAGAAGCGATCAATTTGTATTCAGTGTTTTGATCCATTGGAGATATGATGTTGCCCCATTATGTTGAGTTGTTTTTTTTCTAGCGATTTTTTTATGTTTGTACAATTGTGAAATTGCACTATGAATATTGTGTTATTTTATACAAATTTTGATATTCATGAGTGTTTATTTCAATATCACTGGGCAAATATTTCATCAAAGATGAACATTTAATCATTGAATTTTGTAAAGCACTTGCTAAAGTCCAACCATTTTTCAGTCCTATTAATTCTTGAAACCAGCCGGGCCCTTTTAGTTGAGTTGGTAGCACATATGAAGATCAGTCCAGGGTCATGAGTTTGAATCCCCGTCTGGCCATGGTCCCAGTGATGATTTTACAACATTGTATCTCATTGTCATTCAGCTCTCACCACTGTTACCTGAGGAGATAGGTGTGCTTGAGTACTGGTTGGCCTTCTGAGATCCCAAGAAAGAGTGGTTAAGTTAACTGATCGTCTATTAACCCTCAATGGCATAATAAAGTGATGCTACATTGTCTCACTAATTGTTTCTAACATTTATTTTCAAGGGTCCTCTCTGGCCAAGTTATTTAATTTGCTGTCTCATGATCACTTACCTGTCACTGCAAAGGTCATAGGTTAGACTTTTAGTGTGAAAAAACATACATGATGTAAACATATTGCATTCTATATCATAGTTTAACATTAATGTTAAATGCAATCTTTATGTGCAAAAAAAATGTGCACCAATGAAGTGTTTAATGTATACTTGAGATCAGTAAGATCTTTAATGTATACTTGAGACCAGTGAGATCTTTAATGTATACTTGAGATCAGTGAGATCTTTAATGTATACTTGAGACCAGTGAGATCTTTAATGTATACTTGCGATCAGTGAGATCTTTAATGTATACTTGAGATCAGTAAGATCTTTAATGTATACTTAAAATCAGTGAGATTTTTAATGTATACTTGAGAACCGTAAGATCTTAAATGTATACTTGAGACCAGTGAGATCTTTAATGTATACTTGAGACCAGTGATATTTTAGTGTATACTTGAGATTAGTGAGATTTTTAATGTATACTTGAGATCAGTGAGATTTTTAATGTATACTTGAGATCAGTAAGATCTTAAATGTATACTTGAGATCAGTGAGATTTTTAATGTATACTTGAGACCAGTAAGATCTTAAATGTATACTTGAGACCAGTGAGATTTTTAACGTATACTTGAGACCAGTAAGATCTTAAATGTATACTTGAGATAAGTGAGATTTTTAATGTATACTTGAGACCAGTAAGATCTTTAATGTATACTTGAGATCAGTGAGATTTAATGTATACTTGAGACAAGTAAGATCTTTAATGTATACCTGAAATCAGTGAGATTTTTAATGTATACTTGAGACCAGTGAGATCTTAAATGTATACTTGAGACAAGAGAAATTTTTAATGTATACTTGAGACCAGTAAGCTCTTATATGTATACTTGAGATCAGTGAGATTTTTAATGTATACTTAAGACAAGTAAGATCTTTAATGTATACTTGAGATCAGTGAGGTTTTTAGTGTATACTTGAGACCAGTGAGATCTTTAATGTATACTTAAGATCAGTGAGATTTTTAATGTATACTTGAGACAGGTAAGATTTTTAATGTATACTTGAGACCAGTAAGATCTTAAATGTATACTTGAGATCAGTGAGATTTTTAATGTATACTTGAGACAGGTAAGATTTTTAATGTATACTTGAGACCAGTAAGATCTTAAATGTATACTTCAGATCAGTGAGATTTTTAATGTATACTTGAGACAAGTAAGATCTTTAATGTATACTTGAGATCAGTGAGATTTTTAATGTATACTTGAGACAAGTAAGATCATTAATGTATACTTGAGATCAGTGAGATTTTTATTGTATACTTGAGACAAGTAAGATCTTTAATGTATACTTGAGATCAGTGAGATTTTTAATGTATACTTAAGACCAGTAGGATCTTTAATGTATACTTGAGATCAGTGAGATTTTTAATGTATACTTTAGACCAGTGAGATCTTTAATGTATACTTGAGACCAGTAAGATCTTTTATGTATACTTGAGACCAGTGAGATCTTTAATGTAAACTTGAGATCAGTGTGATTTTTAATGTTTACTTCAGATAAGTGCGATCTTTAACGTATACTTGAGACCAGTGAGATCTTAAATGTAGACTTGAGATCAGTGTGATTTTTAATGTTTACTTGAGATCAGTGAGATTTTTAATGATTACTTGAGACAAGTAAGATCTTAAATGTATACTTGAGACAAGTAAGATCTTTAATGTATACTTGAGATCAGTGAGATTTTTTAATGTTTACTTGAGACAAGTAAGATCTTTAATGTATACTTGAGATCAGTGAGATTTTTAATGTATACTTGAGACCAGTGAAATTTTTAATGTAGACTTGAGATCAGTGTGGTTTTTAATGTTTACTTGAGATCAGTGAGATTTTTAATGTATACTTGAGATAAGTAAAATCTTAAATGTATACTTAAGAGAAGTAAGATCTTTAATGTATACTTGAGATCAGTTAGATTTTTAATGTTTACTTGAGACAAGTAAGATCTTTAATGTATACTTGAGATCAGTGAGATTTTTAATGTATACTTGAGACCAGTGAGATATTTAATGTATACTTAAGATCAGTGAGATTTTTAATGTATACTTGAGATCAGTAAGATCTTTAATGTATACTTGAGATCAGTGAGATTTTTAACGTATACTTGAGATTAGTGAGATCTTTAATGTATACTTAAGATCAGTGAGATTTTTTAATGTATACTTGAGACCAGTAAGATCTTTAATGTATACTTGAGATCAGTGAGATTTTTTATGTATACTTGAGATCAGTGAGATTTTTAACGTATACTTGAGACCAGTAAGATCTTTAATGTATACTTGAGATCAGTGAGATTTTTAATGTATACTTGAGACCAGTAAGTTCTTTAATGTATACTTGAGATCAGTGAGATTTTTAATGTATACTTGAGATCAGTAAGATCTTTAATGTATTCTTGAGACCAGTGAGATCTTTAATGTATACTTGAGATCAGTGAGATTTTTAATGTATACTTGAGATCAGTAAGATTTTTATTGTATTCTTGAGACCAGTGAGATCTTTAATGTATACTTGAGATCAGTGAGATTTTTAATGTATACTTGAGACCAGTAGGATCTTTAATGTATACTTAAGACCAGTAGGATCTTTAATGTATACTTGAGATCAGTAAGATCTTTAATGTATACTTGAGACTAGTGAGATCTTTAATGTATACTTGAGATCAGTGAGATTTTTAATGTATACTTGAGACCAGTAGGATCTTTAATGTATACTTAAGACCGGTGAGATCTTTAATGTATACTTGAGATCAGTGAGATTTTTAATGTATAATTGAGACCAGTAGGATCTTTAATGTATACTTAAGACCAGTAGGATCTTTAATGTTTACTTGAGATCAGTGAGATTTTTAATGTATACTTGAGACCAGTTAGATCTTTAATGTATACTTAAGACCAGTAAGATCTTTAATGTATACTTGAGATCAGTAAGATCTTTAATGTATACTTGAGACCAGTGAGATGTTTAATGTATACTTGAGATCAGTGAGATTTTTAATGTATACTTGAGACCAGTGAGATCTTTAATGTATTCTTAAGATCGGTGTGATTTTTAATGTTTACTTGAGATCAGTGAGATTTTTAATGTATACTTGAAACAAGTAAGATCTTAAATGTATACTTGAGACAAGTAAGATCTTTAATGTTTACTTGAGATCAGTGAGATTTTTAATGTATACTTGAGACAAGTAAGATCTTTAATGTATACTTGAGATCAGTGAGATTTTTAATGTATACTTAAGACCAGTAGGATCTTTAATGTATACTTGAGATCAGACAGATTTTTAATGTATACTTGAGACTAGTGAGATCATTAATGTATACTTAAGATCAGTGAGATTTTTAACGATACTTGAGACCAGTAAGATCTTTAATGTATACTTGAGATCAGTGACATTTTCTATGTATACTTGAGATCAGTGAGATTTTTTATGTATACTTGAGATCAGTGAGATTTTTAATGTATACTTGAGACCAGTAAGATCTTTAATGTATACTTGAGATCAGTGAGATTTTTAATGTATACTTGAAACCAGTAAGATCATTAATGTATACTTGAGATCAGTGAGATTTTTAATGTAGACTTGAGATCAGTTAGATCTTTAATGTATTCTTGAGACCAGTGAGATCTTTAATGTATACTTGATATCAGTGAGATTTTTAATGTATACTTGAGACCAGTAGGATCTTTAATGTATACTAGAGATCAGTAAGATCTTTAATGTATACTTAAGATCAGTGAGATTTTATAATGTATACTTGAGATCAGTAACATCTTTAATGTATTCTTGAGACCAGTGAGATCTTTAATGTAGACTTGAGATCAGTTTGATGTTTAATGTTTACTTGAGATTAGTGCGATCTTTAATGTATACTTGAGATCAGTAAGATCTTTAATGTGTACAATGACATGTACTTGATTACTGAGGTAATGAACACTTAAATGTACATCTAAGTTCAGTGATATCTTTAAGGTACAGAATTTCATTTCTTTGAAAAAAGAGAAGACACTGAAAATATAATGTAACTTTTTTTAAAACTTGCACATTAAACCTCATAATTTGTTTGATGAAAGAATTAAGATTTAGGTCATTTGTTCAGTGTTTTAGTTTTGACTGACACATCTTTTGTGTCATGTTTGGCTTTGAACTAAGCTATTCAAGTATTCCCTTATAATGCCTTAAATAATTTATCAGTTGTACCATCAGTCTGATAAAGATCTAAGATTATCCAGTGTAGTATGTTCAACACCCAACACCTGAAAGAAAAAAAACACACAATCGTATTGACTTTTTAGATAGAGCCTTTGTCTCCTCCTAAAACAAACAAAAATAGTCTATTTTTAATCAACCAGAAAATCTGTTTTTGAAATAATTGTTTTGAAAAATACAAAACGCTTTGTTTTTTACAGTTTGGTGTGTTGGCAAAATATTTCTTCACTTTCATGGTAAACAATGAAAGCAACGAAAGAGAAATGAATGCAATTGTATATGTCTTTGTGTAAATGGTTTGGAGATAAGAATAAAAGCTGATTTGATTATTGTGGAACGATATTTAAAATTTACTTAAACAGTTCGCAATTATTTTTTTTACTGTTGTGGTGATAATGAAAATATTGGTAAAAATGGTTGAATTTGTTTTGGAGTAGGGTTAATGAAACACAAATACCAGTAATTCAATGTGTATTATTATTCTAGCTTCTTAAACATTCATAAAACATTCAAAACAGCCTGTTTAAGTTCTAACAGGCCGTTATAAATGAATTGCTAGCTTAACATCCAATTTTTTCTTAAAAACAGGGAGGGCTGGAGGATTTTTTTTTTTTTTTTTTTTTTTTTATGAAAATTAAAAGGGTCAGGGTGGCATTAAAATTAGGGAGCAGGCAGGGATGATAATCTAGCAATTAATTTATTATGGCAATGATTATATAATCGTGCTTTACTCTCTTTTATGAGCCCAAAGATTACACATATTTATTATGACCACTAAGAACATAATAATTACAAAAATATATTTAAATATATGTACATGTTAATACCATTGCTGTACTTTCTCAGCCAGGTCTGGGTAGCTCAGTCGGTAAAATCCCTGCCCAGCCACAGTCTCTGTGATGATTGATACACAACATTTCATCTCATTTTCATTTATCTCTCACTGCTTATTCAAGTGGGAAAGTTATCAGTTACTTGCAGAAATATGTGTGCTCATTATACTAAGCACTGTTACAATCTTCCAGGATCCCAAGAAAGAGTGGTTAGTTAACCTGATCATCTGTTAGCCTTTGATGACATGAAAATGATGCTAATTATTCATTTGGTACTTTTGAATTACAAAATGTAAACATCCAGTCTTTAAGATAGTAGCGACTCAATCTGATTCTCCATAGGTAAAATTATATATGCCATATATAACCTGAAATGTGTCGAAAATGGCATTAAACCCCATTAAAAAAAAAAAATTAAAATAGTAGATCGCTAATTTAAGTAAAACACATTTCAAATTATTTTTTTTTTGTCTTGTTTTCTTAAACGTACAAATATGGGGAGAGAATAGAATAATTATTTGCTATTAATGCCAAAAGAACCATTGATTTAACTATATATCTACAGTTTTGTAATTTGACATATAGAATATATATGATGAATAGTTACAATTAAAGAGATGTGGTAAAAAAATGTCATAAAAAAAGAAAAAAATGCATCATGGGAAATAAAATGAATAATTCATGGCTTTTTCATTTAGACTGAAAAATAAGCGTTCCAGAACAGTTGCCTCCGAGAGACAGAGTTCAATTTAAACCTCAGAACCCATGAAATATTCTCATGATATAACTAGCAGACCTTAAATGGTTAAGTTCAAGTGAAATTAATTTGTAAAATGTTTAGCAAAACAATTATATTTCTGAGTCCTGACCCTAACAGTTTTTTTTCATCATAGAAAAATAAATAAATGTAAAATTATAAAAAAACGTGGAATGAATCTGCTTGTGTCAAGAAAATTGTATTTGTATTGTTATTAATCATTTACTTTCATAATTAGTTTTTTATAGAACAGAAAAACAAGTTTAATTAAAAATCAATTTGCTTAATATAATACAGTCAAACCAGTGTAAGTGGTCACCTTTATTAAGCAGCCATGTGTCTTAAGCAGCCACATTTACTATTTCCTGTATATATACTTTAAAAGCAAATTAACCTGTATTAAGCAACAACCTGTCTTAAAAGGCCACTTTTGCTCATTCCTTTGGCTGGCTGCTTAAGACAGGTTTGACTGTAGATAATTATTATGACTTTTTTCTCCATGAAATAAAAAATAGAAAAAAATAATTAGAAAAGAAATTAGAAATAAAATCCCTATCTCCCCTGTTTTTTATAAAAAAAATTTAGTGGGGGGTGGGGGGGAGATGTCGGGTGATGTTAACACAAGTATTTTTTTTCTGGCCTTAGGAACTAAATATGCATGACTTGCATGTTTGATCTCTACAGCAGATATTACTCTCTTTATAGCAGGAACAGTAAGTTGAGAATGTACAAGAGTTGTTTATAGGGTTAATCTTCAAACCTTTTAATTATTTATTCATTAATTGTTCCTAGTGGACTACTTAATTAATTCTCTTCATTAGGTCTGGTAAAACAATTGAATTATTCATTAGTACAATATATAAAAAGAAACCTCAATGAATCTCTAATGATGTATACATTTTTCTACCTGATGTTTAAGTTAAATCATTATATGGTTTGAATTGACATTATGGGGAAAAAGTATCCAGTCAAATACTTAATCATGAAACCTTTTTCGCTGCGATTCCAAGAAGTTCTCAAAAAAAAATAAATGCTGCTGGTCAGAATTGGTATTTTACATTATTATAGCATCACGTTATTGTATTTTAACAGTCAGTAATCCTTTATCATTAAGAGGTACTACGTGGCCGAGTGGTCTAAAGCACCATCTCAAGATCAATTACCTCTCACTGCTAAGGTCGTAGGTTTGAGTCCCACTTGCTTCAAAAACTCATGTGAATATTAATTAAGTGCCAGTTACATGTGGAAGGACAGTGGTTCTACTCAGTCTGACTCAGTCTGAGGTCTTCCTCCACCAGTAAAACTGGATATGCCATATATAACCTGGAAATGTGTTGAAAATGGCGTTAAACCCCATTCCATTATCATTTATTATAACACGGACCCTTCAGAAATTTCGTGTGATTTCGTTAGTTGATGCTATTTAGAGGGTATTAAAATTGCATATACTATCTGTAAATTCAGCACATTTTAGTATTCTATGTATTACTACGTCATTTGTTGTTATGGAAAACAGTATAAAGAGTAGTTTAAAAAATTGTCTGTCAATTTAAATTACTATTTATTTGTAAAATTTTAAAAATATAAAGATGTATTAAATATTTTGAACAATTTGGTGACAATTTACGACCATTAAAAACTTCATATACGGTCGCAAATTTCAAAATTACAGTATACTTAACTCTATAATTCTGCGTATATAATTATCATAGACACTTAATACTAATATATTAGCTAATTTTTTCAACCTTAGAAATCTCTGGATTCAATCATTTATAGTAGTTTTGTTTGTTTTGTACATGTAATTCAGAACTTGACTGGGATATTTTTTTTTGTGGCAAATGTAAGATATGTATGTTTTGATAATTTTAAGTTGACTGGTTTGAAAATATGCAAAAACAAGTTTAAGAAAAAATGTACAAGGAGTAGAACTCTTTAGTACGAAAGGTAGAAACAACATACCAGTTCAAAAATGTCTTGCATCCTTACACAAACACATGTACAATCAGTACTGTTCTTACGCTATAGAATGGTGTTACCTCTACATGTAGCTTCATTGTTGTATACACCATCCTAGCCCCACATGCAGCCTTGTTTCTGTAAAAACTATCCTAGCCCCACATGCAGCCTTGTTTCTGTATAAACCTCCCTAGCCTCACATGCAGCCTCGTTTCTGTATACACCATCCTAGCCCCACATGCAGCCTTGTTTCCGTATAAACCTCCCTAGCTTCAAATGCAGCCTTGTTTCTGTATACACCATCCTAGCCCCACATGCAGCCTTGTTTCTGTATACACCATCCTAGCCCCACATGCAGCCTTGTTTCTGTATAAACCTCCCTAGCCCCACATGCAGCCTTGTTTCTGTAAAAACTATCCTTGCCTCACATGCAGCCTTGTTTCTGTATAAACCTCCCTTGCCTCACATGCAGCCTTGTTTCTGTAAAAACTATCCTTGCCCCACATGCAGCCTTGTTTCTGTATTAACCTCCCTAACCTCACATGCAGCCTTGTTTCCGTAAAAACTATCCTTGCCCCACATGCAGCCTTGTTTCTGTATAAACCTCCCTTACCTCACATGCAGCCTTGTTTCCGTAAAAACTATCCTTGCCCCACATGCAGCCTTGTTTCTGTATAAACCTCCCTAGCCTCACATGCAGCCTTGTTTCTGTAAAAACTATCCTTGCCCCACATGCAGCCTTGTTTCTGTATAAACCTCCCTAGCCTCACATGCAGCCTTGTTTCTGTATAAACCTCCCTTGCCTCACATGCAGCCTCGTTTCTGTATAAACCTCCCTTGCCTCACATGCAGCCTTGTTTCTGTATAAACCTCCCTAGCCCCACATGCAGCCTTGTTTCTGTATACACCATCCTAGCCCCACATGCAGCCTTGTTTCTGTATAAACCTCCCTAGCCCCACATGCAGCCTTGTTTCTGTATAAACCTCCCTAGTCCCACATGCAGCCTTGTTTCTGTATAAACCATCCTAGCCCCACATGCAGCCTTGTTTCTATATAAACTTCCCTAGCCTCACATGCAGCCTTGTTTCTTTATACACCATCCTAGCCCCACATGCAGCCTTGTTTCTGTATACACCATCCTAGCCCCACGTGCAGCCTTGTTTCTGTATAAACCTCCCTAGCCTCACATGCAGCCTTGTTTCTGTATAAACCTCCCTAGCCTCACATGCAGCCTTGTTTCTGTATAAACCTCCCTAGCCTCACATGCAGCCTTGTTTCTGTATAAACCTCCCTAGCCTCACATGCAGCCTTGTTTCTGTATACACCATCCTAGCCTCACATGCAGCCTTGTTTCTGTATACACTATCCTAGCCTCACATGCAGTATACACCATCCTAGTCTCACATGCAGCCTTGTTTCTGTATACACCATCCTAGCCTCACATGCAGCTTTGTTTCTGTATACACCATCCTAGCCTCACATGCAGCCTCGTTTCTGTATACACCATCCTAGCCTCACATGCAGCCTTGTTTCTGTATAAACCTCCCTAGTCCCACATGCAGCCTTGTTTCTGTATAAACCATCCTAGCCCCACATGCAGCCTTGTTTCTGTATAAACTTCCCTAGCCTCACATGCAGCCTTGTTTCTGTATACACCATCCTAGCCCCACATGCAGCCTTGTTTCTGTATACACCATCCTAGCCCCACATGCAGCCTTGTTTCTGTATAAACCTCCCTAGCCTCACATGCAGCCTTGTTTCTGTATAAACCTCCCTAGCCTCACATGCAGCCTTGTTTCTGTATAAACCTCCCTAGCCTCACATGCAGCCTTGTTTCTATATAAACCTCCCTAGCCTCACATGCAGCCTTGTTTCTGTATACACCATCCTAGCCCCACATGCAGCCTTGTTTCTGTAAAAACTATCCTAGCCCCACATGCAGCCTTGTTTCTGTATAAACCTCCCTAGCCTCACATGCAGCCTCGTTTCTGTATACACCATCCTAGCCCCACATGCAGCCTTGTTTCCGTATAAACCTCCCTAGCTTCACATGCAGCCTTGTTTCTGTATACACCATCCTAGCCCCACATGCAGCCTTGTTTCTGTATACACCATCCTAGCCCCACATGCAGCCTTGTTTCTGTATAAACCTCCCTAGCCCCACATGCAGCCTTGTTTCTGTAAAAACTATCCTTGCCTCACATGCAGCCTTGTTTCTGTATAAACCTCCCTTGCCTCACATGCAGCCTTGTTTCTGTAAAAACTATCCTTGCCCCACATGCAGCCTTGTTTCTGTATTAACCTCCCTAACCTCACATGCAGCCTTGTTTCCGTAAAAACTATCCTTGCCCCACATGCAGCCTTGTTTCTGTATAAACCTCCCTTACCTCACATGCAGCCTTGTTTCCGTAAAAACTATCCTTGCCCCACATGCAGCCTTGTTTCTGTATAAACCTCCCTAGCCTCACATGCAGCCTTGTTTCTGTAAAAACTATCCTTGCCCCACATGCAGCCTTGTTTCTGTATAAACCTCCCTAGCCTCACATGCAGCCTTGTTTCTGTATAAACCTCCCTAGCCTCACATGCAGCCTTGTTTCTGTATAAACCTCCCTAGCCTCACATGCAGCCTTGTTTCTGTATACACCATCCTAGCCTCACATGCAGCCTTGTTTCTGTATACACTATCCTAGCCTCACATGCAGTATACACCATCCTAGTCTCACATGCAGCCTTGTTTCTGTATACACCATCCTAGCCTCACATGCAGCTTTGTTTCTGTATACACCATCCTAGCCTCACATGCAGCCTCGTTTCTGTATACACCATCCTAGCCTCACATGCAGCCTTGTTTCTGTATAAACCTCCCTAGTCCCACATGCAGCCTTGTTTCTGTATAAACCATCCTAGCCCCACATGCAGTCTTGTTTCTGTATAAACTTCCCTAGCCTCACATGCAGCCTTGTTTCTGTATACACCATCCTAGCCCCACATGCAGCCTTGTTTCTGTATACACCATCCTAGCCCCACATGCAGCCTTGTTTCTGTATAAACCTCCCTAGCCTCACATGCAGCCTTGTTTCTGTATAAACCTCCCTAGCCTCACATGCAGCCTTGTTTCTGTATAAACCTCCCTAGCCTCACATGCAGCCTTGTTTCTATATAAACCTCCCTAGCCTCACATGCAGCCTTGTTTCTGTATACACCATCCTAGCCCCACATGCAGCCTTGTTTCTGTAAAAACTATCCTAGCCCCACATGCAGCCTTGTTTCTGTATAAACCTCCCTAGCCTCACATGCAGCCTCGTTTCTGTATACACCATCCTAGCCCCACATGCAGCCTTGTTTCCGTATAAACCTCCCTAGCTTCACATGCAGCCTTGTTTCTGTATACACCATCCTAGCCCCACATGCAGCCTTGTTTCTGTATACACCATCCTAGCCCCACATGCAGCCTTGTTTCTGTATAAACCTCCCTAGCCCCACATGCAGCCTTGTTTCTGTAAAAACTATCCTTGCCTCACATGCAGCCTTGTTTCTGTATAAACCTCCCTTGCCTCACATGCAGCCTTGTTTCTGTAAAAACTATCCTTGCCCCACATGCAGCCTTGTTTCTGTATTAACCTCCCTAACCTCACATGCAGCCTTGTTTCCGTAAAAACTATCCTTGCCCCACATGCAGCCTTGTTTCTGTATAAACCTCCCTTACCTCACATGCAGCCTTGTTTCCGTAAAAACTATCCTTGCCCCACATGCAGCCTTGTTTCTGTATAAACCTCCCTAGCCTCACATGCAGCCTTGTTTCTGTAAAAACTATCCTTGCCCCACATGCAGCCTTGTTTCTGTATAAACCTCCCTAGCCTCACATGCAGCCTTGTTTCTGTATAAACCTCCCTTGCCTCACATGCAGCCTCGTTTCTGTATAAACCTCCCTTGCCTCACATGCAGCCTTGTTTCTGTATAAACCTCCCTAGCCCCACATGCAGCCTTGTTTCTGTATACACCATCCTAGCCCCACATGCAGCCTTGTTTCTGTATAAACCTCCCTAGCCCCACATGCAGCCTTGTTTCTGTATAAACCTCCCTAGTCCCACATGCAGCCTTGTTTCTGTATAAACCATCCTAGCCCCACATGCAGCCTTGTTTCTGTATAAACTTCCCTAGCCTCACATGCAGCCTTGTTTCTTTATACACCATCCTAGCCCCACATGCAGCCTTGTTTCTGTATACACCATCCTAGCCCCACGTGCAGCCTTGTTTCTGTATAAACCTCCCTAGCCTCACATGCAGCCTTGTTTCTGTATAAATCTCCCTAGCCTCACATGCAGCCTTGTTTCTGTATAAACCTCCCTAGCCTCACATGCAGCCTTGTTTCTGTATAAACCTCCCTAGCCTCACATGCAGCCTTGTTTCTGTATACACCATCCTAGCCTCACATGCAGCCTTGTTTCTGTATACACTATCCTAGCCTCACATGCAGTATACACCATCCTAGTCTCACATGCAGCCTTGTTTCTGTATACACCATCCTAGCCTCACATGCAGCTTTGTTTCTGTATACACCATCCTAGCCTCACATGCAGCCTCGTTTCTGTATACACCATCCTAGCCTCACATGCAGCCTTGTTTCTGTATAAACCTCCCTAGTCCCACATGCAGCCTTGTTTCTGTATAAACCATCCTAGCCCCACATGCAGGCTTGTTTCTGTATAAACTTCCCTAGCCTCACATGCAGCCTTGTTTCTGTATACACCATCCTAGCCCCACATGCAGCCTTGTTTCTGTATACACCATCCTAGCCCCACATGCAGCCTTGTTTCTGTATAAACCTCCCTAGCCTCACATGCAGCCTTGTTTCTGTATAAACCTCCCTAGCCTCACATGCAGCCTTGTTTCTGTATAAACCTCCCTAGCCTCACATGCAGCCTTGTTTCTATATAAACCTCCCTAGCCTCACATGCAGCCTTGTTTCTGTATACACTATCCTAGCCTCACATGCAGCCTTGTTTCTGTATACACCATCCTAGCCTCACATGCAGCCTTGTTTCTGTATACACCATCCTAGCCTCACATGCAGCCTTGTTTCTGTATACACCATCCTAGCCTCACATGCAGCCTCGTTTCTGTATACACCATCCTAGCCTCACATGCAGCCTCGTTTCTGTATACACCATCCTAGCCTCACATGCAGCCTTGTTTCTGTATACACCATCCTAGCCTCACATGCAGCCTCGTTTCTGTATACACCATCCTAGCCTCACATGCAGCCTCGTTTCTGTATACACCATCCTAGCCTCACATGCAGCCTCGTTTCTGTATACACCATCCTAGCCTCACATGCAGCCTCGTTTCTGTATACACCATCCTAGCCTCACATGCAGCCTTGTTTCTGTATAAACCTCCCTAGCCTCACATGCAGCCTTGTTTCTGTATACACCATCCTAGCCTCACATGCAGCCTAGTTTCTGTATACACCATCCTAGCCCCATCCTAGTATGGATATTTTACGTGCACAAACCACGCTGTGGTCTAGGGGTTGAGCATCCACCTTGCATAAGGAAGGTCAATGGTTTGATCCCCAGCCAGTCATATTAAAGATTTGAACATTTGTACTAGAAGCTTTCTCGCTTGGCACAAGATTTAGAGGATAGTTCTAGGGCTGGTTGGCCCGGTGTCAGTATAACGTGACTGGATGGGGTATCATACCATGTGTCTGTGGCATTATACTCCAGTGTGATAGTGTTTAGAATATTATCTCAAGTAGACACCATCACTCTTTTAACTGATCAATTGTTGAAAACAACGCTTACCACCAAGCAAACAAATTACGTACACAGAGTGAAGTTTTGCTTGCACAGGAGACCAATGACTTTACGTCCCTAATGAAGGATGGCTTCTGATGATTTCACTCTATCTTTCCCAAATAAGGCATTGTGGATATGTGTTTAACAAATCATTGATGTGACCCCACCAGGATTTGGACTGGGGTCTTGGGGCATTACATGTTAACCACAAGACCCCAACACCATAACTTCTAAGTCACTCAGTAACTAAGCCAATGTTGCAAATAACTTTGAAAAGGTCCAAGATGATTTAAATTCATTACCATTACATAATTTGCAATAAATGTAACATTTGTTTTCTCATGGCATATATAAGACTTTTGGTTTGCTATTGATACTATTGGCAGAAAACGGCGAATGGAAGCTTGGCACTGGTAAGCGTAGTTAAAAAAATCATTACAACTGCAAGTAACATGGTTTTTGATGCACGATCAGACACGTTCTACTACACGCAGATCATGTTTTTTGTCTACCAAGCTTGTGATCTGGGAAAATTTTCAGTAGTAATCTGTAAAAAAGTGATCTCTGTCTCCAGTTTGACCTTCAGTAAATGTGCTGGGTAAAGTGATCTCTTGGACTCCAGTGTGACCTTCAGTAAAAGTGCTGGATAAAAAAGTTATCTCTTTGTCTCCAGTTTGACCTTCAGTGATAGTGCTGGGTAAAGTGATCTCTTGGACTCCAGTGTGACCTTCAGTAAAAGTGCTGGATAAAAAACTTATCTCTTTATCTCCAGTTTGACCTTCAGTGATAGTGCTGGGTAAAGTGATCTCTTGGACTCCAGCGTGACCTTCAGTAAAAGTGCTGGATAAAAAAGTTATCTGTTTGTCTCCAGCGTGACCTTCAGTGATAGTGCTGGGTAAAGTGATCTCTTGGACTCCAGCGTGACCTTCAGTAAAAGTGCTGGATAAAAAAGTTATCTCTTTGTCTCCAGTGTGACCTTCAGTGATAGTGCTGGGTAAAGTGATCTCTTGGACTCCAGCGTGACCTTCAGTAAAAGTGCTGGATAAAAAAGTGAACTCTTGGACTCCAGCGTGACCTTCAGTGATAGTACTGGGTAAAAAAGTGATCCTTTGGACTCCAGCGTGACCTTCAGTGATAGTACTGGGTAAAAAAGTGATCCATTGGACTCCAGTGTGACCATGGTAAAACCTGATCTCTTAACTCCAATGTGACATTCAGTAAAAATGCTGAGTAAAACATGATCTCTCAATTCCAATGTGACCTCCAGTAATAGTGCTGAGTTAAAAGTAATCTCTTAACTCCAGCGTGACCTCCGGTAATAGTGGTAGGTAAAAAGTGATCTCTTTAACTCCAGCGTGACCTCTGGTAATAGTGCTAGGTAAAAAGAGATCTCTTAACTCCATTGTGACCTCCAGTAACAGTGCTGAGTAAAACATGATCTGTTAACTCCAGCGTGACCTCTGGTATTAGTGCTGAGTAAAACATGATCTCTTAACTCCAGTGTGACCTCCAGTAATAGTGCTGAGTAAAAGGTGATCACATGACTCATTGGTAGAAAAGAAAGCTTTTATTGTATGATGATAACTCTGATTGAAGCTGTACTCTGGTAATAACGTATACCAACAGTCCTAGTAGGCACTGCAATGAACCAAATGAAGGAACTGAGGAAGAACTTTGTTATTGTGGTCCACCTTTCTTCCATGACCTTGTGTAGTCCAGATCTTAGAACATACCTGATAGGTAGGTAGGTGTATGTATATTGTGAAATATTGTTTTAAACTGCATGGTGTTTAGTATTGTTTTTAACTACATATCAGTCATATCACAGGTTGGCCTCTTTTTGAAGTAGTGTCTTTATTTGTAAGAGCATTTTTATACTTTTTCAACAATATTTCAATGTTTAAATATTTAACATCATTTTAAACCATCAAGGCCAAACAGATGACAGTATTTAAATTATTTAACAGTGGTAAGTGCACCTAATCAGCATTCCTGAGATCCACTAGGCAGTTTATCAGTACTAACACACATTCTCTCTGCAAGTCACTGTCTACTTCCCTACAAATACAGAAGTGGGAAACTCGTGTCCATTGAACAGTCGTAACAAAAACAGTGACTGGGCCAGAATGTGGTTGACAGTTAAATGAGTTGCTGACTAAGTGGGCTAGGCATGTCTCCATTGGATAGTACTTGCATAATTGTTTAACATTGTAACAATATTTTGAACATTGCATGATGATGTAAACTCAATTGTTGTAGGTTGATATATTCTCACATCATTGCATGATGCTGTATACTCAGTCATTGCATGTTGATGTAATCTCAATCATTGCAGGATGATTTATACTAAATTATTGCAGGTTGATATATTCTCACATCATTGCATGATGCTGTATACTCAGTCATTGCATGTTGATGTAATCTCAATCATTGCAGGATGATTTATACTAAATTATTGCAGGATGATATATACTCACATCATTGCAGAATGATGCATTCTCAATCATTGCAGGATTATTTATAATCAATCATTGCAGGATGATGTATACTCCATTATTAAAGGAACTTGTATACTCAATCATTGCAGAATAATGTTAACTCAATTATTGCAGGATGATTTATACTCAATGATTTTATGATGATTTATATTCAATGATTGCAGGATGATGTATACTCAATGACTGCATGTTGATGTAATCTCAATCATTGCAGGATAATTTATACTAAATCATTGCAGGATGATATATACTCACATCATTGCAGAATGATGCATTCTCAATCATTGCAGGATTTTTTATACTCAATCATTGCAAGATGATGTATACTCAATTATTGCAGGGTGATGTATACTCAATGATTGCAGGATGATGTATACTCAATTATTACATGATGATGTATACTCAATCATTGCCAGATGATGTATACTCAATGATTGCAGGATGATGTATCCTCAATCATTGCCAGATGATGTATACTCAATGATTGCAGGATGATGTATACTCAGTTATTACATGATGATGTATACTCAATAATTGCCAGATGATGTATACTCAATTATTGCAGGATGATGTATACTCGCATCATTGTTATACACCGCATAAATGAAAAATCATTGACAGACACATGATAACAGCAACCTGACATCACTCTGTATACCCTGATCGTAAACAGTGACAATCTTTGTAAATATTTTGAATGACCTGATTCACAATCTTCTCTCATTTGTGATAGATGCTGTACAGAATTATTCTTCATTGACTGAAACATTACTTATTTTTCTACATATTTTTTAATTGACTGCATCGTTTCCTCTTTTTATTATAGAGAGTATTCAAGTCTGCTCTGTAGTGGCTTCTAGTTTTTTTTAAGGTTACGTTTTGTGACAGTAATTTGTCAAGAGACTTAAGTGCCTCTTTGGTTAGATGACTGGAATTTGTCATGGGAAAGTACCTCTTTGTTTTGATGGCTGAAATTTGTAATGGGAAAGTACTTATTTGTTTTGGTGGCTGTAATTTGTCAATGGAAAGTACCTTTTGTTCTGATGGCTGTAATTTGTCATGGGAATATACCTCTTTGTTTTGATGGCTGGAATTTGTCATGGTAATATACCTCTTTGTTTTGATGGCTGTAATTTGTCATGGGAATATACCTCTTTGTTTTGGTGGCTGTAATTTGTCAAGGGAAAGTACCTCTTTGTTTTGATGGCTGTGATATGTTAAGGGAAACTACCTCTTTGTTTTAATGGTCGTAAGTTGTCATCAGAGTTGCCTCTTTGTTTTGATGGCTGTTACTTGTCAAGGGAAAGTAGCTATTAATGATGATGGCTGTTATTTGTCAAGGGAAAGTACCTTTTTGTTTTGATGACTGTAATTTTTCAAGAGAATATACCTGTTTGTCTAGATGGCCAAAATTTGTCAAGGGAGTATATCTCTTTGTTTTGATGGCTGTGATTTGATAATGGAAAATACCTCTGTGTTTGGATGACTGTAATTTGTCATGCATTTTTGTTTTGAAGGCTGTAATTTGTCAAGGGAAAATACCTCTTTGTCTTGATGACTGTAATATATCAAAAGAAAGAACCTCTTTGTTTTGATAACTGTAATTTGTAAAATGGAAAGTACCTCTTGGTTTAGGGGACTGTAATTTGTCATTAAGATATAATATATAAAAAAATGCCTCTGGTTAGATTTACCAGTATAATATTCCAGTTTGATTGAAGTGTTATTCAAAAATAGATCTGTAAATGACGGAGATGTTGATATAATAGCTGTTCTTGTATTAATTTCACAGAACAAATAACTGTTTTATTTGCTCAAAATGTATAGATCAATAACATTTCAAGCATTGGCATGTTAACTTCATTCATTATTTTATAATAATTGCAATATTTCTATCTATCAACGCTACTTTCATTATTTATGGAGGCAGATTTTGCTGTTTTTCTGTAAATTTGCAAAAAAATATTTTTTGAGCATTTGAGTGGGATGAAGGTTACAGAAGACAAACTAAATGCTTAGTGCAATTTACAGTATACAGTAGAAGAACGTGATGAGGCAATTTATAAGTTTATTTGCAAATATAATAGGTCCTGAGCAACTAAAATAAACCCAGGTACACGTTTTCTAAGATTTGTATAATAGTTCCTAAAGATTATAAAAACAACATCGGGGAATGTTCAAATACTCTGAGGTTTACAGGAATTTCTGTGGTTTTTATATCAATTTCTGCAGATTTTCCCCCAACCTTGTTCAAATGTCCATGTGTTTATTTTCTCAAAACCTCAGTTTTTAGTGTCTGAATACTCCCAGGTTCAAACCTCAGAAAATGTTTTCAATGGAAATAAGAGTTACATAATGAACAACAACATGGAATGTTTGAGTACTCTGAGGTTTACAGGAATTTCTGTGGGTTTTATACCAATTTCTGCAGATTTTTCCACAACCTTGTTCAAATATCCGTGTGTTTCTGTCAAAACCTCAGAATTTAGTGTCCAAATTTAATATTCCAAGGTTCAAACCTCAGAAAATGTACACAGGAAATAAGTTGATCCATTTTATGAGATAGTTTTCCCTAAATCATCAAGTTTTATCACTGGATACAAACATACTGAGCTCATAAAATTAGCAGCAGGTGTCTCATAGTGTCATTTTCACGTATCTTATGAATTTTATACTATCAAATATTAATATTTGTATGAATGCAGTTTCTAATGCAGTCAACGCTGATCAATGTTTTTAAACTTCTGTGTAAGAAAATATTTAATAAGGAAAGCCAGTTTAATTTTTAAAAAAAATAGGTCGCACTTCAGATTTAGGTTAATAACTTTATTTAAAACCCAACGAGTTTTGACAAAATAAAGTGCAGATACCCCTAGAAAATGCGTCCAGTCCGCAGCATCTCATTAAAATTTATAGAGGCTTTTATGATAGCTTTAAATTCACGGGGGTTACAATTGCCCTTGACAAACAGTTGCAAGTAACACTCTGTCATTTGTCAATTGAGGTGATTTTGAAGGAACGGATTTTAATGCACACTCTACCAAACATCATGAGAATTCTCCAACCTGACATCTTTGAGATGTGTTAAAAAAATATGCGGAATTTTGTAATATTTTCAACATTTAATATAGAACAAGAATAAAAATTATATTGCCATAAAAAGTAATGTCTTCTATGCAATTGACAAATTTCTTATCTGTATTGAAAACTGTTCTGTAGGAACCAGAAAAAAGCATTTGAAAATATGCATTTTAGGGTTACCCAGATCAGTTCGATGACGTTACATCAAATTTTTGCATGATGTTTAACTGGCAAAATCACATCTTGTCAAAGTACCCATTTGGCTCCTGGGATGCAATTCATAGATGTCTTTTAACCCATTCATCATACAAATTTCTATTATATCACTCTTCCTTTAATTGTACAGTAATACATTGAGTTTGAAGCTGAAGTTAATTTAGATTTGAATGGCTCACCATTGTGCAAATACTTGACATCATTGACGTCATCTGACTGCTCCGGGTTACCATTATATGCATATTTTCTAGTGCTGTTGCTACATTACGATATTCACTATCAATATGAAATTTGGTAATTGCATAGAAGAAATATTACAATTAATGGCAATATAATTATTATTCTTGTGCTTTATTAAATGTTAAAAATATTACAAAAGTGCACATATTTTTTTTAACACGCCTCATAATACATAGGAAATCTTTGAGAGGTCACATTTTACAAAAAAATATTTTTTTTTATTGAATTTATATCAAATTTTGGATGCCTTTCAGGTAAACTATATAAATACGTACCATTGATATGATTAGAAAATTGTCCATTGTTATTTCCATCTTGGAGGTCTGAGTGGTCTAAAACGCCATCTCAAAATCACTTACCTCTCACCATTTAGGTCATAGGTTTGAGTCCCGCTCATTCCAAAAACTTTATGTGAGTAAGTGCCAGTTACTTGTGGAAAGGATGGTGGTTCTACTCAGTCTGAGGTCTTCCTCCACCAATAAAACAGGATATGCCATATATAACCTGAAATGTGTTGAAAATGGCATTAAACCCCATTAAAAAATCCATATGAAGTAAAAATAAGATAAAGTACAATAATATTCTACTGTCAACCTTGTGTAAGTGGTCACCTCTATTAAGCAGCCATATTTTCTTTTTACCACTTCTATGCTTTTAGAGTAAATTAACCTGAATTAAGCAACAACCTGTCTTATAAGGCCACTTTTGCTAATTCCCTTGACTGGCTGCTGAAAACAGGTTTGACTGTATATTTAAATAACACATAGATCACAGTGATGATACTATTGTTAGATTGCAATCTTCACATAAAGAGTTAATGGTAATTATAGACTGGTTTCCCATAAATATTGCAATGGTGGTCAAGAAATTACATTTAGATAATTTCGTTAGAATTTGCTGTGAAAACTATCGACTAAGTCACAGAGGGTAAATTAATGTGCTACAAAAAGAAATGTTTCCTGAAAAAAATTGGATGTATAATTTCCCAAGGTGTCTTTTGCTTATAGAAATATAGTTTTATTTGTTTCTCACAGCAGTTCCTGCCAAGTTGAGTGGCTATCAAAGCAGATGAGATCATTCGGGGCATTGTTAGATGTTGATTTGCTGAGTTTCAGTTGGAGCCAAGTGGAATCTTATTTTATAAGTAAAACTGCGCCAAGCTGATTGGTTAATAAGTTGACGGTAGCTTTGTCATTGATTAGAACTCTCGATCTCCAAGTTGAAAGAACTCGACTTTGTTGTTTGATGATTTGCCAGTATTCGATCAATATGCCTGCACCACAAAGATTGCTCTACTTTTTTTCTATATTTGGTGATTGTAGTGCTGTTGCTGTCCGAATAATGAGGTGGAATAAATTGAATATACATTTACATGTATATGTATCCCGGTTTTTGTTTCATTGCTCTTGCTTGGTCATTTATTTCTCTTTGTCATTCATTTGGGACATTTTTCATGCAAATGTGCTAAATATTTCATCAGAGTTCCTTCTCTTTCGCTTCTTAGTTTTAGCTTAAGATAGCAGAGGAAGGTTTGTATTACTCTATTAATCCTTTGTTGGTTGTCAGAATTTGTCTTTACCATTTCATCACTAGCTGTGTAGTTGTCTGCAGAATCACCTTAATTTTCATTGTTACATTAACTGTATTTGCAGATCTCACAAGACATTTTGACTGTTTATTTTTCTGTAGTTTTTGGGGAATGGGGACAAGTCCTTTCAGTAGTGGAAAATAGAGTGATAATGATGAAAATGGGGGCTGGGAGGGATCAGATCTTAAGTATGTAATGTTTAAAACAGTTTACAGGCAAACATCCCTGTTTATACTTCATTTTCTTTATTGTTTTAGACAATAAAACTCAGGCATTAAATGGGAATATATCCGGATTTTATTTTTATTTAAAAAAAATTGGCTAACAACATTTTTTTCATGCTTATGCTTATATACTCACTGGCCCCGTATATTGTTAAAAAGATGCCTATTTAAATATGCCAAAATAATATATTGAAATGGGCTCTCCCAACTTGGGCTACGTGCCTCGATTAGATTAAAATAGATTTCTGGCTTAAAATGGCAACATATTTTGAGATGTATTAAATTAGTTACGTGATTTAATTTTGATTTCAATTTGATCAGGGTTTACACGTAGTAAAAATTGTTGATCTTAGAAAGAGTCTGACTGACCATGAGAAGATCGTCTTACAGTACAATGTATTTAAATACTGTCTATGTCTAGAATGGGGATTTTGTTTCAAGTTTACCACTCCAATTTAAATACAGATTTTGTCATGTTTTGGTGGATTTGACATACCAAACTATTTGGATTATTTTTATTAATGATAATGAGATGCTTTTTATCCATTTTGATAATTATTTTATTTTTTAAGACATTTAAAGTGTTTTATCCTGATAAACGCCCTTTAAATTGTATTACACCCTTTATCCTTTCTTTTGAGGGGATTTTTTTGTTACATTAGGGGGAAAATATATGTTTTGGTGAGGGGAAATGGAACAAACTTCAACTCCAAAAAGGGAAAGAAAAAATCCACCCAACTGTTTGAACTCACAAGACTGAATATTAAATGTCTGAGTAACAGTCTTCATGTTGTCTTGCCATTTGACAGTGGGGCTTCCTGTGATCAGTATGTGAATAAGAATAATACTTTTGATTTATGTTGAAATTCTGAACAGGATTGCCCTGAAGAATATGTAATGTCTCTAGAGATGTCGTGTATCTGGTGATATCCATGGAGATGCCCATTATGGGCATATTGAAACAAATATCATATATCTGGTCATATCTTTTATCATGTATCATAATTTATTGTCTTATTTATACAGATGTCCTATAAGTTGTCATATTTATAAGTACATATATATCTTCAATATATTGCTACCGGTATATTGATGCAGATGTTTCATATCTTGTCATATCTATACAGAACGTCAATTTCTGGTCATATCTATACAGATGTCCCATATCTGGTCATTTCTATACGTTATATCCTATATCTGTTCACATCTATACAGATTTTCTATATCTGGTCATATCTATACAGATGTCCCATATCTGGTCATATCTGTACGTTATATCCTATATCTGTTCACATCTATACAGATGTCCTATATCTGGTCATATCTATAAATATGTCCTATATCTGATCATATCTATACATATGTCCTACAACTTGTCATATTTATACAGATGTCCTATATCTGTTCACATCTATACAGATATCCTACATCTTTTCATATCTATACAGATGTCCTGCCTCTGTTCACATCTATACAGATGTCATACATCTTGTAAGTTTAAGACTGTATCTTTCTTGCATCTATTGATCCCGTCTCAACTTATATAACAGAATCTGATAGTAATCAGTTATTCATTTTATTATTTTGTATTTTACTTTCATCTCTTTGAAACGTTGATAGCTTGAAAGACGATAATGCCCTTGTTGTCCAAGAATGATTATTTTTATACCCCCGACAAACGAAGTTTGAGGAGGTATATTGGATTCACCCTGTGGTCGGTCTGTCGGTCGGTCTGTCCGTTGCAATTTTCCTTGTCCGGAGCATCACTTAAAAAGGACTGGATGGAATTTCATCAAACGTCATACAATGGTAGAATATAATGAGAGGAAGTGCAGTGTACAAGAAACATAACTCTATTCTTGCTAATTACAGAGTTATTGCCCTTTGATATTTTTTCTTGTCCGGAGCATAACTTGAAAAGTACCGGATGGAATTTCATCAAGCTTCATACAATGGTAGAATATAATGAGAGGAAGTGCAGTGTACAGGAAACATAACTCTATTCTTGCTAATTACAGAGTTATTGCCCTTTGATAAATTTCCCTTGTCTGGAGCATTACTTTTAAAGTACTGAATGGAATTTCATCAAACTTCATACAGAGGTAGAATATAATGACAGGAAGTGCAGTGTATAGGAAACATAACTCTATTCTTGCTAATTACAGAGTTATTGCCCTTTGTTATATTTCTCTTGTCCGGAGCATAACTTTAAAACTATTGGATATAATTTAATAAAACTTCATACAATGGTAAACCATTTTCTGTCATGGCGGCGTTTGGGGGTATTCATCACCTTCAGTGATAGCTCTAGTTTCTACTAAAATTCCTACAGTATTCTGTTGGTAACTTTTTTTCGTTCTTGACTTGTCTGTAGAAAAGAAGTATTAATTATAATACTGACAAGAGTATCAGATTTTTTACTTTTAAGGTTTGATATCGTGCCAATATTAGTTCATATTTAAGAAAATATATATTTGCTGTGCTCCTATCTCCCGTTCAAATGGCAGCTACCGAATTTTTTTATTGACTTTGAAAGCATTGCTGTTGTTTTATTCATGAATTATGTCCATTTTTGTTCAAAATTTCAATAAAATATCAAAATCTGGCAACAAAAAAAAAATAGGTCATAAAAAAATATTGGGTCATAGCAAACAAATATCTTTTCAAGGATGGCCCAAGTATTTGCATACTTCTTTCAAGGACATTTCTCTGTTGACCTAATTTGGATGCAGTTGCTAAAAAAATACTTTTTAAACATTTTCATTATTACAAGTTATGAGCTAGGTCGAGAGTATTTATTTATTGAATTATGGAATTCTGATATTGGAGCTTGTACTGCATTGTGCCATCAATAATTAATTAGTCTGATCAGTAATTGGATTCCATTATAATCTCATTAACCAATAACTTAATTATCTGTTTTACATAAAATATGCCCATTGACATTATTATATTCTGCTTGGCAGGGACCATTTATTTGTATGTGATAATCAGAGGGTTAATTTAAGGTCTGCACAAAGAGTGGCAATTATGAACAATTCACTTCTGTCTGAAGTCTGTCTTATTGCTTTGTGGATTTTGCAGCTTAAAATTGTATTTTTGTCCATTGTGTAACATTACTTAACACATTGATGTTGTTATTTCTTTGTCAGCAATATTTCTTACTGTAATTTATTTTTGTTTACTGGTAAATTGTTTTTTTCTTGAAAATGGACATTGTTAGTTCCCCCTGCAGTTTGAGGTAAACTATTTCTGATTGCCCTGTGTTGTTTGTCGCCCATCATCCACCCATTAGTTAATTTAAGGTACAGTTGAACTTCGAAAGGTTGTATTTAAACTCGGTTGGCTGGAACACCACAGATTGCTGACTCAAACTATTTTGTCCAGTCCCGTTGAGTTTGAGCGATCAAAGTTTTACTGTATATATATAGACTGGTATAGCCTGTAACACTTATAGGTGATGGTAAATTTGTCTGGTTCGTTTGAAACATGTTTGGAGGTGTTATACACAGGGGGTGGAGTGAGGGGGGAGAGAGCATGTGTCATGCACAGTGCTGGAACATTGTTTCAAAACTTGGTTAAGTGACTTTTTGTTTCGATACTGGGTACATGTGCAGATTTTATAGTTCTCACTGACCGCCTGGGTATTAAAGGAATCTGTTTCACCGATATGTGTCAAAAATGATGACAAAATATCACTTAACAAGTTTTGAAACAATGTTCTGGCACTGTATTTAGCAGGTGTGCCTTGGATAAGTATTTAAATTGGCCAGAAAGGGTCCTCTTTGCTGGAGTGGTCTAAGGTGCCAGTAATTATTATTTGAGTTATGGTCCTTGAATTGACAAAAATGTTTTGTTGCATACAAATTCGTGCAAAGTTTTCTTCTGCATGTTGCATTTTAAGAGTATTTGATTGTCATATTAGCTGTTATGATAAAATGCAGTTCAGTCTGCTACATGTACCTATGACATAGCCCCATTTGGTACCCTACCTAGAAGTTTGTGATATATTGTCTCGCCGCAACAAAGGAGAGACGTGATTTAGGTGTTGCTTTTCCGGCGACGGCAACGGTGGCGGCGATAGCAGCATCAAACATTTATATTTAGCTCCAACGTTAAAGTTTTCATTTTTACACAATTTCTCAACAAGTAAAAGTGCTAGGACACTCATACTTGGATCATAGTTACAACTAACACCCTGCAAATATACTGCAGAATCTGAGTACCTTTTTTTTTTAATTTATCTAAAAATTTGTTTATTCTTTTTTATTTTATTTTTTTTATTTATTTACTTTTTTTTTGTTATTTTTAAATTTTTTTTGTTTTGTTTTGTTTTATTTTGTTTTTTTTAATTTTTGTTTTTTTTGTTTTTTTTTAAATATGTTTTACTTAGAAATACTGGCTAAAGTTTTGTGTGCAACTACCATCAAGTTCATATTTAAAAATTCATTTAATATGTTTGATCGAAACTTCCTACAAAATATTTTTTAGTCATTAAACCTACTACATTAAGCAAGTAAGATAACTCTTGAATGAATATAATATTTTAATTTTTTTCTCTCCCATGTGTGTATTTACGGTCAAAGCGGACACGGCAAGACATTATTCCGCGGAATTCTTGTTACAAGCTTTACCGCAGTATGGAATGGTTGATTGATTGATTGATTGATTGATTGATTGATTGAATATTTAGCGTCATTTTTATGCCATCGAGGAGCTATTTAAAGTAGAAAACATAAGTACTAGCTGTTACAGTTAAAATTAGTTGAAAATTAAAAAAGCTCGAAGAAGTATGCATGTACAAAAATATCTTTATTGCATTTTTATTCTGCCACCATTTTGGAGAATGATGAAGGGGCCTCGGGTGCCAAGTTGGATAATTGGTATCTGGGTTATGGCCCTTGAAATGTTAAAAATGTATTGTAGTGTACAAATATTTCTGCTGCATGTTGCATTGTAAAATGATTGCCATATTGGCTGTTTTGTTAAAAACAACTAAATCTGCTACATGTACCAATGATAAAAGCTGGAAGAAGCATAAGTGTCGAGTGGGACCATGCACAAAAATATCTTAATTGTATTTTTATTCTCCTGCCATTTAACCCTTTACTTCATATAGACGTCTTTGGACACCTCTAATATAGACGCCTTTGGACACCTAATATAGAAGGCTTTTGTATTATTGGTAGAATTATGTTTATATTAACTGACAGAGTGGAAACAGTGCAGGAAGTGTTCAGATTGCTCGTTACGAGCAATCTGAACTCTTCCTGAACTGTTTTCAAAGGCCTTTTGTGATTGGTGCGGGAAAACGCGAATCTATGGAGTAAAGGGTTAATGAATGGTGAGGATATCAAGTGCCCCTGTCTGTCCATTTGTGTGCCCATGTGTCCGTTTTTAAAATTTATTTGCTATGAATAACTTCTGAAAGGTCTGTGTATTTGATTAATATTTGGCATGATTTTGTGTAAGTATAAAATACATGTCAAGTTCAAAATTTGTCAACATAAGTCAAATAAATTTTACAGTTATGAAATAATTTTAGTATGCTCTAAAATAATGTGTGTTGATTGAGTTGAAATATAGACTAGTGGCAATTGATAATAAAACATCTTTAAAAAATAATTTATGAAGGGAAGCCAAATATTAATGTCATGTCTATTAATTTGTGCTCCTAATTTATTAAATGACAAATAATTATTTTCACCACATAAAACAGTTAATGGTCATAAAACTTGAAATTTTATGATTTTTTTGTGTAATAAATGAATTTGACATTTTATCAAAAACTAAAGGGACTTATAAGAAAGATTTGTGAAACAATTTATTTCGCATATCTTTTTGGTTTTGTAAAAAAATAAATATTTTTACAGTATAATTTGATAAAATGTTGATAAATATTTGCTTTTAATGAATTCATTTAAAAATATTTTATTTTAGCTTTATGACTGACCACGATATCAGTATGGTTTGTTAAACAGGTGAGTTACAAGGCATCAACTATTTCATCTTCGTTCGAGAGCCATGAAAATTTAATTTTTACCATAAAAAGTCGAAGTTATTATTAATAGCAGATTGTCAACGACAAGTATACTGAAATATATCAAATCAGATTTTGTATATTTTTACATAGTTCAGAATATATAATAATAATAATGTGTAATGATGTATAATATTCAATAACTGCAAAAGATTAATAAATTGATTTGAGACATCTAAAGGCACAATATCTTTTGTCTTACAGTCTGTGCTGCAATGAAGTGTTTTTATTGTCTTTTATAATCCTGCTTTTATTAGACCAATGACAGTTGGTCTTTTTTTTCCCTTTTTTTACAAATAAAGAATAGGATAACATTTTTGCCAGTTATTGACCATGTGAAGATTGAATGATTGGTGTCCAGTAGTTACATAAATCGTATGCTGATTGTATTCTAACAACTTCAGTTTTCTCACAATAAATAAATAAATTAATGGAATGTTTTTTGTTGAAGTTATTTGCCTTGTCTAAACCGTAAGATTGATAGAATAAATGCTTCATATATGACAGTATCTGTATTTTTGTAACTAATGCCTGAATGCCGTGTTATTGTCGGAAGAGTGTCGTCTCAGTGGCGCGGCATTGTCAGTGACAATGAGGGTCATATACATGGCTATAGATTTTGCAGAACCGTTAATGTAACAGTAAAAATTGTAAATGATAAATATTTATAAGCAACTGAAAGTTCATAAATTAAGTTTGTAAATAAAAAAAAAATTGTTTTTATGATATGTCTGTCTCCAGCTATTTATTGCTCAATCTCACATGTTTTCCGCCCACTTACAAACTGCTGAATAAAATGGATAGTGCATGGATGTAATTTATGCCAGAAATAACTTTTTTTGCTTCAGATAGATTTGTGATGTTTACGTGAACTTGTGTTGTGTCACTTTAGCCCAATTTGTATTCTCAAGGCAAGCTGTATTTTAAACCCCACCCCACCGACTTACAGTCCAGCATCCATCCATCTAGGTGTTGTGCCCTCCAGCACCCGCATATTTCATCGAATCCTTACCAAACTTGTTTAGAAGTAGAACCATAAAATCTGACTAAATCAGGTAATTAATGGACAGGTGAAAAACCCTTAAATGATCACAATTGCTTTATTTGAACTTGTGTGCACTTTAGTAGCTGCATTTGATTGGATAATAATAATTAACCAACTTTCACTTGCTATGTTTTTATCTTACTGGCATCTAGAATCGGTACTAAGCACATGTAGATAAAGTGTCTATCTCAAGGACACCACACAAAGCCTTGGTGGAAGATCAAACCCACTTCCCTCCGATCATGGGTTTGATTCTCTACCACTGAACCACAAGCTCCATGCTCTCTTGCTGTCTGCAGAGTTGTGGTCCATTGCTCTCTTGTTATCGGAGTTCGCTCTGTTGCTGTCTGAGTTGTGGCCCTTGAATTGTAAAAAAAAAGCTAGCAATATTGTTCTGCATGAAACATAACTTTGTGTCAGTACTTAATTAGCAACAGAATTCAGAAAAAACATTTTTGAATTAGGAAATTATAATGAAATGCATTATATAGTTAAACTGTTGTTTGTTTTGTTCCACTCAACATTTACAGTCTTTATATCTCAGGTGAACAATTTTGTCCCTCTTGTTTGAAAGCAGTAAATTCTATTAGTACAATTTATAACTTTGTTCCCAAATGGATGGATAATGTTTTACCAATGATTATTTTCACCTTTATTTTTAGCTGTACTGGCCAGAGGCCAACAGAGCTTATGCCATGGTAACTTGTCGGTCGTCCATCCTACCTTCTGTTAACCTCTTTCTTTTAGACGTGATATCACCTTCATTTTTCATTGAATCTTAACCAAACTTACACAGCAGATATATAACCACAATATCTCTGACAAGGTCTTGAACCAGCATGGTTCAATCACAAATGCCACCGCCACAGAGCTTAATATAAGCACATTTTAAATAAAATTGAAAAACAACAACATTTTCTTCTGAAAGATTAAGGTCTAGATCTTAGATATTTTACATGTAGCATACGTTGCCAGTAGAGCGATGCAGGTTCCCTTGGGCCTCTTGTTTTATCAGTTGTTTATAATTTTGATTATTGTGAGCGACTCATTATAATCTCACTTACGGCCTATCTTAAAAACTCTTATTTCAACTCCATTTCAGTATAAATGCATAAAAAAACAACTCCAGTTTTGACGCCTTATGAAAGGAGGTGGGGTTAGTATGGGTGGGGTATTGTTTACTTTGGCCTGAAAAATCCAAAGTTGAATTTTGTATAAAGTGTGTGTTTATACCAAAAAGCAGCTGGTAATGAGACATTGATTCAACTTTAAAATGTTTAAAACCAAACTTGAAATCTACATGAATTAAAGACCAACTGCCTGAGTGTCAGTAAGTAATTTTCATTTCCATAAAAATGTGTGTGTGTTGAGGATGCGTGTGCAATATACCGTTTATTAGAGATGTATACAATGTTTTATTTCTGTCTAAAGAAACATTTTTGTTGTTAAAATCATAACCAATCAGAATAGTCAGTTAAAGAAAATAGGCTCTTGTTTCTGCTGTGTCAGGAATCCGAGCCGGAAAACCTATACTTCCATATTACGTTTGTATACGATATTTATGGTTACAATAAAATTATGATTATTTTCAGACATATTTCAGTGCACCTGGCCAGTAGTGTCAGTGACACCATCGGTGTCAGTGTCGTCATCGGTGTCATTGACGACAGCTTCAATTGCGTCTTCTACGGATTCTACGGATTCTTATATTTAATCTTCTGCTATAAAATCAAATTGCACCAAGCTCGATTCCAAGAATTAGGACATTCCTAACAGTTCTCAACAAAGTTTGTCTTGTTTTCATGCAAATGGAAAACCAACATGGCTTCCTCATTAAAATTGTTCCCTGAATCAACAGAATTAGATAAATTGTCCTTGACAAAGTTTGCACTTTTTGTGCAGATCAGATAAGCAGCATGCCAATGATTGTTAAAAACATTTCCTGCTAGGTTGAAATGTTAAAAATCTTCTTTAAAAATCTTTCCGTTCTTGAAACAAACTTTTATCATGCAAATTGAAAATTCAACATGGCCGTCATGAATAATTTTACTTACGCTTTCTGACTGGAGGAAATTTCAAATTTCATCCCTCTCAAAACCTTACTGACAACACCAAATAGCACCAAACTTGGCAGGAATGTTCCTTACTAGATGGTCCTTTTAATTTTACAAGGTTGTGTTTTTTCGTTTAGCTCAGATTATTTTTGCGATGGCTGTTGATGCTATATTTGAAGATTGCATCATTGTAACGCAATCATAATTCAGCCAAATTTACCATGTGACATCACAGTTACCTGTTTCAATAATAAGGACCGACTTGAATGTCTCACTACAGAGTTGTGTCCCTTTTTTATCGATAGTAACACGTTTATTGTGCTAAAAATAAGTCGTATTAAATTTGGTCTGAAATATTTTCAGAATGGTTCATAGAGACTATGATTTATTGCTGCAGGTGAGCAGATTAAAAGCTTACATAGCATATTAAGCTTCACTTAGATATCACTGGTCATAAAAAAGTGATATTATTGGATTTTAATTGATGGATGTAATTTAGAGTATTTGAGGACTTATTTTTCAAAAAAAATTAATAAAATAAATGTGTCACTGCATTGTCTTTCAAAAAAAAAACAATCTGGTCAACACACAAGGTATTGTGCATTTTTACAAGAAGGTGCATTCTTGCTACAGAAAAAAAATGTTTAAAAAACTTTTCTATGTGGATTTGTTTTGACTTTATCATAGAGCAAACCACTAACTGTGTAGTGAGCCAGGTAAGCGACCACATACTGCAGCAAGCGTTCTAGCTATTGACCAGGCCCTGCACTGCATCTGCTAGTAAGGACAAAATAAATCAATTGCTAGATTATCATCCCCGCCCGCCCCATAATTTTTTTCATGCCGCTTGGACTCTTTTTATTTTCATTAAAAAAATAAATAAAAAAATAAATCCCCCCCCCTCCCCCCTCCCCCTTTTTAAGAAAAGTTAGGATGAGAATCTAGTAATTAATGTATAATGGCCTAAAGACAATGAAAGTAATGTCAATAATTCTCCACAGTATGAATATATGATAAACTCGAAATGAATATATGCCATTTGTAATATCCTGTATGTATAAATTGCTTGTCCATTGGGATTGTGTAGCTGCAAGATCTAACAGTTGGCATCACGGTAATGGTGAAGGATAACATCAAAAATATCATTGTTGTATTGGACAATTAAATAAAAATTTATTTTTATTTTTAATAGGGTTTAAAGCCATTTTCAATGCATTTCAGGCTGTATATAGCATATCCAGTTTTGTTGGTGGAGTTGAACCAACGTTATTCTGCAAGTAACTGGCAAATTTTCTCACATAAAGATTTTAGGATGAGCGTGACTCGAACCTATGACCTTAGCTGAGTGAAAGGTGAGTGATCTTGAGATGGTGCCTATAGACCACTCTGCCATGGATGACCCTAAAATTATTTAAATGACTGTTCATATTTTGGGGAATTATCTGTTTATTTATAAAATTAAACTTAAATTTATATAATGTGACTGGTTGGGGTATCATACCATGTGTCTGCAGAGTAATACTCCTTTGATTATGACAGCATTTCAAAAACTGTCTCAATATTAGTTTTACACTTTTGTAACATGACTGAAAAATTGTTGAAAACACTATGACAAATTGTTGTTGTTATATGGTGTTTAGCATCGCTTTCAATGATATTTCAGTCATATCGCGACGGTGTCTATTTGAGACAGTATTCTGAGCATTGTCACACTGGAGAATCATGCCGCAGACACATGGTATGATACCCTGCCCAGTCACATTATACTGACACCGGGCCGACCAGACCTACAACTTTCCTCTAAATGCTGAGCGTCAAGCGAGGAAGCGTCTAGTACCATTTTTAAAATCTTTGGTATGACTCCGCCGAGGGATCGAACCCAGGACCTTCCGCATGTGAGACGGAAGCTCTACCATTAGACCATGCTGCAGTCTACTACGACAAGTGACATGTTAATTATTTTTATGTAAATTGTAATCACAGACAACTTGTGTTAATAATTCTCCAATAGCTTACATCACTACATGAACACCAATTGGTACGTTGTTATACTGCCAGAAAAGTCATCATGTATAATAGTTCTTAAGAAAGCACATCAGGATTTTTCATAAAATTTAGATTGGGTAAAAACTTTTTTATCCATTAAAATTAATCATGCCTACAAAATACTCACAGATCCCATATTGCCATTCCAGGCCCAATTATCTCAGTCATGAGCGCATCTGACTGTCAATCAAGAGGTTGTGAGTTCGAATCCCCACTCGGCCACAATTTCTGTGATGTTGGATATACGACATTGCATCTCATTATCATCATTCTCTCACCGCTGATTCAAGTGGGGAAGTTATCAGTTACTTGTGGAGATAGGGTGTGCTCGAGTACTGGTTAACCTTCTTCGAAACAGTTGTTAGGTTAACTGATCATCTGTTAGCCCTCGGTGGTATAAAAATGATGCTAAATATTCAGTCAATCACTCAACCATATTGCCATATGGGTATCTTGTAAACATACCAAAAAAAAATATTGAAAATTGATTTTCTTAGCTCGGCTTACATGCCCACAGTTTAGCCCGAAATAGATTTCCCTCTTTAACCCTTTACTCCATAGATACGCGTTTTCCCACAACAATCAAGAAGGCCTTGGTAACGTAACGAGCAATCTGAACACTTCCTGCACTGTTTTCCACTCTGTCAGTTAATATAAACATAATTCACCCAATAATTCAAAAGCCTTCTTTATTAGTGGTGTCCAAAGGCGTCAATATTAGAGGCGTCCAAAGGCATCTTTATGAAGTAAAGGGTTAAATTATAACATATTTTGTGAGCTACTGAATGTGATTTCATTTTGAAATTTTAGTTGATCTGCCATATTTGTTACATAGTGTCAAATTTGTTTCATCTTATAAAGACTCTGAATGAGGAAGTGAAGGATGTTTAGTGGTATTTATGAGGTGTCTGTATTTGATCACAGGTGGTGTACTCAAAAGACATTCTCTTTAAGGAAATTGAATGTTCCATGTTGTTTGTCTTTTGTTTTGTAAAATACAAAGAAGGTCAATCATTTCTGATTTGATAGATAATTCTCATGCTGATGACGTCGGGTCTTTCTTTAGTCAAGAAATTTGAAATGTCTGAAATTTGAAACTGCTTCAGATTTATGTTGATGTTTTATCCTGCTGACCCAGTTCCTGAAAACGTTTTTAATTGTTGTTGTTGTATGGTGTATAGTATTTTTTTCAGTAGTTTTTCAGTTATATTGCGATGGTGTCTACTTGAGGCAGTATTCTAAGCGCTGCCACACTGGAATATCATGTCGTAGATGCATGGTATGAAATCTGCTCAGTCACAGTATACTGACACTGGACTGACCTGACCTAGAACTATCCTCTAAATGTTGGGAGCCAAGCAAGTACCATTTTTCAAGTTTTTGGTATCGCCCAACCAGGGATTGAGCCCATGACCTTATGCATACTACTAGATTATGGCTGCAGTATAAACTTTTTGTGGGAACATTTGTCAGTTACTTGTGGATGGATGGCCACGGTTCTTCTCAGATTCATTCTGAGGTCTTCCTCCAATTAAGCTGGGCCCGATTAGCTCAGTTGGTTACAAATCTGACTATCAATCCAGGGGTCATGATTTCGAATCCCCGCCCGCAACAGTCTCTGTGATGATTGATATACAACATTGTGTCTCATTATCATTAGTCTCTCACCACTAATTAAAGTTGGAAAGTTATCAGTTACTAGCGGAGATGGGGGTGTGCTCGAGTACTGGTTAACCTTTCAGGATCCCAGGAAACAGGCTTACAGATCATCTGTTAGCCCTCGATGGCATAAAAATGACACTAAATATTCAATCAATACTCCAACCAATAGAGCTGGATATTCCATAATATATAATCTGTCATGTGTTCATTAAAAAAGGTATAACCACCATTTGAATAAAAAGACGAAGAAACTGCTATCAGTTTTACAAAACATGCAGACCAAGACTGTCCTCAAAGTTACTGGTGGTCAGGAACTACATACATGTAGTACAAGGGTATATGTTTTCTAAAGTTTGTATTATATCTTCCGAGGTTATTAGAAAAGCAACACTGTATGTCTGAATACTCTGAGGTTTACAAGAAATTCTGAGGTTTTTACACCAATTTCCGCAGATTTTTCTTTCCCACCTTGTATTAATGTCCATGTTGATGTTTTTTATCAAAACCCCTGAATTTGATGTCAGAATACTCTGAGGTACAAACCTGAGAAATGTATTCCTGGTTTAACCCTTTACTCCATAGATACACATAGATCCCACACCAATCAAAAAGGCCTTGGAAAACAGTGCAGGAAGAGTCCAGATTGCTTGTAACGAGCAATCTGAACACTTCCTGCACTGTTTTCTCATCTGTCAGTTAATATAAACATAATTCACCCAATAATTCAAAAACGTTCTATATAGAGGTCCAAAGGTGTCAATATTAGAGGCGTCCAAAGGCGTCTTTATGAATTAAAATTCAAACGGTACTAGAATCATTCAAATACATTCATGGAAGCACCTGTTACATATAAATATCACAAGTTGCGTTGTTTTTTTTTTCAAACATTTCGTATCGTAAGTTGTTGTGCTTATCGATTAAGGTGGTTACTTCAGTAGCAGCTATCATCCGTGTTTTCTCCCTGTAGTAATTAATTCTTTATGAACCTCCCTAGAACTTAAGTCAATAAAAACAAGACGAATAACTCACAGGCACAGAAACCTACTATACATTAAATTTGCTTGGATATCTAATTGATGGCAAATCAGTTAACATTAATCTTCAGGCGTTTACTTTCCATGTGCCTTCTTTCATTTCTTATTGTCTGATTTAATTTTGTTTTTATACTGGCAACATGGCAGACATGGCTGCTATGTTTTGTCATATTTTGTGTACTTTTGCAGAGTTCTGTTTTTACATGGTATATGCCACTCAATCCAGGTCAACTACAATTTATACTCCAGATTATCTGAAACTATCTAAGTTAACTGTAATGTATAATCCTGGTTATCTGCAACTACCTGGGTCAACTTCAATTTATAATCCTGGTTATCTGCAATTTATAATCCTGGTTATCTGCAACTATCCAGGTTAACTGCAATCTATAAACCTGGTTATCTGCAACTATCCAAGTTAACTGTAATTTATAATCCTGGTTATCTGCAACTATCTGAGTCAACTGCAATTTATAATCCTAGTTATCTGCAGTTTATAATCCCAGTTATCTGCAATCTATAATCCATGTTATCTGCAACTATATAGGTTTACTGTAATGTATACTTCTGGTTATCTGCAACTATCAAGGTTAACTGCAGTCTATAATCCAGGTTATCTGCAACTATCTAGGTTTACTGTAATGTATAATCCTGGTTATCTGCAACTATCTATAGGTTAATTGTAATGTATAATCCTGGTTATCTGCAACTATTTAGGTTAACTGTAATTTATAATCCTTGTTATCTGCAACTATCTAAGTTAACTGCAATCTATAAACCAGATTTTCTGCAACTATCCAGGTCAACTGCAATCTATAATCCAGATTATCTGCAACTATCCACATCAACTTCAATCTATAATCGTGATTATCAGCAACTATATAGGTTAACTGCAAAATATAATCCTCATTATCAGCAACTATCTAGGTTGACTGCAAAATATAATCCTGATTATCTGCAACTATTCAGGTTGACTGCAAAATATTATCCAGATTATCTGCAAATATCAAGGTTAACTGCAAAATATAATCCTGATTATCAGCAACAATCTAGGTCAACTGCAAAATATAATCCTGATTATCAGCAACTATCTAGGGTGACTGCAAAATTTAATCCTGATTATCAGCAACTATCCAGGTTAACTGTTATCAAGATTATCTGCAACTATTTAGGTTGACTGCAAAATATAATCCAGATTATCTGCAACTATTTAGGTTGACTGCAAAATATAATTCAGATTACCGGTATCTGCAACTATCTAGGTCAACTGCAAAATATAATCCTGGTTATCTGCAACTATCTAGGTTAGCTGTAATATATACACTGTTATCTATAATCTATATATAATATATAAATGGAAAATACAAGTATCCTGGTTAAATGAACAATTTTATGGCATTAAATAAACTGTTTTATTGGAAAATACAAATATCCAGGTTAAATAATCTATTGTAATGGAAAATACAAATATCCTGGTTAAATAAACTATTGTAATGGAAAATACAAGTATCCGGGTTAAATAAACTATTGTAATGGAAAATACAAATATCCGGGTTAAATAAACTATTGTAATGGAAAATACAAATATCCGGGTTAAATAAACTATTGTAATGGAAAATACAAGTATCCACGTTAAATAAACTGATTTATGGAAAAATACAAGTACCCAGGTAAATAAACTGATGTATGGAAAAATACAAGTACCCAAGTTAAATAAACTGATTTATGGAAAAATACAAGTACCCAGGTTAAATAAACTGATTAATGGAAAAATAAAAGTACCCAGGTTAAATAAACTATTTTATAAAAAATACAAGTACCCAGGTTAATTAAACTGTTATATGGAAATATGCAAATATCTAGGTTAACTGAACTGAAAGCATGGTTGTATGGAAACATACAAGTTTGGAGATTAAATAAACACTCCCAGGTTCAGATTATTATCACCACGAACAGAAATCTTTCACCAATAGCGCATAGGGTGTTGGCTGCTCACACCTGCAGAGGTCACGGGTTCAGTCCCAGGACCAACCTGATGACTTCTCAGAAACAACCTTGACCTAGTACTGGCTCTATTGTGCCAGGAACCAGACTTGATTGTGATTCATAATCGGCTCTCAGCTTATGATCAAGTTTTTATAAATTAATAAGTATATATTATGGATTTTGATTTGTTATCAGTTATCAATGTTGAGAATTGTTTTTTCAAAGTGTTTTGAATATTTTGTGACAGATTAACATCATCATCATTTGAACAATACTACACAGCAGGTAGATTTTGACTTAATCCCAGGGATTATATTTATTACAATAGAATTGAACCTTGAATCACTTAATACACTTGGACCATGACAGTAAACTCATTTAGTTTAAATATATTAATTTTACTTTGATTGTGAAAAAGTTATCCTAACTTGTGCAAATTTTGCTAGAATTCTTGTGGTAGAATGGTAGAACCGTTACTAAGCATATGTGGAAAGAAATATCTGGCTCAAGGACACAACACATTGCCGTGGTGGAGGATTGAACCCACGACCGTCATGCACTATGACTGGACCACACGCTCCACCATGTTAGAAATGTGCCTGATATTTTTGTGGTCTCCTGTCTTGTCAGTGACTCAAAATATGTTGATTTTGCAAGTGTTTTAGTGCCAGACAAACTGTATCTAAACTATAGAATATACTTTACAAGTAGGACATTCAATAATTCTATTGTACAAGTATTGAACTGGTCCTCTGTAAAATGAAAAAAAAATACACTACTCTAACCCTTTGATCCGTTCTACAATTGTTAGAAAAAATCAATGAAGGTCCACAAGAGAAATGTTTAGAATGAGTGGCACTCGTAAATCTTTTGTAGATTAATATTGATGAAGAGTATACACCATGTTCCTGGGACGCTCGTGCTCACGTGCCATGTCGTTCATAAACTTCAGATAACCAATTATAGACAGGAATCAATGGTTAAACCATAACTCGCAGAACTTCTATAATAGCCTCTACCAGCCATCTTTCTGGACAGTTCCAGAACCAGGTTATAAGGAATATACTGACAGAGAGGTTAACAACATGAATAAATGAATGGGGTTTTACGGCATATCACCACATTGTAGGTTATTCGACGCCAACAGGAAAGAAGATTCCAGGTTTTTCTATATGTACAAAACAATAAATTAACAAACATATATATTAAAAAAAATCAATTAAACAAATAAATATGCAGAATGAACCTAGAACCTTGATACCTACAGAACGGCAGAGTTTCAGCAAATTCTATCATATTTCTAAAATTGTCACTTCTTACAACATGCATGAGCCACCGTGATCCTATTCTTGCCATCAGTCATATGGCTCCCTGGGATCACACGGGTCATATGGCTCCCTGGAACCACACACTGGTCATATGGCTCCCTGGAACCACACACGGGTCATATGGCTCCCTGGAACCACACACGGGTCATATGGCTCCCTGGAACCACACACGGGTCATATGGCTCCCTGGAACCACACACGGGTCATATGGCTCCCTGGAACCACACACGGGTCATATGGCTCCCTGGAACCACACACGGGTCATATGGCTCCCTGGAACCACACAGGAGTCATATGGCTCTCTGAAACCACACACGGGTCATATGGCTCCCTGGAACCACACACGGGTCATATGGCTCCCTGGAACCACACAGGAGTCATATGGCTCCCTGGAACCACACACGGGTCATATGGCTCCCTGGAACCACACACGGGTTTGTATTAAAGTTAACCACAATATAAACAGGACAAAAAATGATAAAATGAACATGACACCCATTTGGAGGATTACTAACCCTCTTCAGATATCGTCTGATTCTATTCTTACCCAGAACCACATGGGTTGTTAACAATATAGGACTGGTCCTGGTTAGCTTGGTCCGAAGTGTGTGACTATCAATCCAGGGGTCCGGATTTTCCCTATCCGGTTATATTCTCCTCCATTTATATATAACATGGTATTTCATTGTCATTCTTCTCTAACTGCTGATTCAAGTAATCAAGTTAATATTTACTTGTGGAGATAGATACCTTCCAGAATTGCTAGCTCAACTGATCATCTGTTACATGTAGCCCTCTGTGGCATTAAAATGACACTAAATATTCAAACTAATTGATAAAGGTAACATTGTATCAGTTGTGAGTAAAAAGCTTTTCTTATTTCTTTATCTTCTTTACAAAGAGCTGGGCCTGATCAGCTCAGTCAGTTATGTGTCTGACTATCAATCCAGGGGTAGTGAGTTCGAATCTCTGCCCGGCAACAGTCTTCATGATGATTGATATACGACATTGTGTCTCATTATCATTCCCCTCTTACCGCTGATTCAAGTAGGAAAGTTATCAGTTACTTGCAGAGATGGAGTGTACTCGACTACCGGTTAACCTTTCAGGATCCCAGGAGACAGTGATTAGGTTAACTGATCGTCTGTTAGCCCTGGATGGCATAAAAATGAAGCTTAATATTTAGTCAATCAATCTTTACAATGAGCTGGCATCTTTTCAGAAGGTAGTTAGCTCATCAAAACAGCATGTCGTGATGGTGGCATACAGCTGACCTGAATGACTGCTTACAGGTTAATAATACATACAACCTCTGAGTTTTGGGTTGGTCAGACAGATCACACCCGAAGGAGGAATCAGTGAACTCCTCCTGCAGTGAGGTGGCAGACACCCCTCTGGATTTGAGTGGATTCCTGTCCCTTACTGTCATGAAGATGGAGGAGTTGGTGGAGATGGCAGCTTGAATTCTCTCCTGGAAGAATCTGTTTTTATCCCCGGGCACAGCTGTCTGTTTTTATCCACACTGTAATGGTTGAGCTGTCATAATAGTTCTTAGTTATGTTAATACAGTAGAACTTTGTTGACTCGAGCATGGATGGCTGGAACACCACATATAGCTCGAACCACCTAGCTGGTCACGGCCGAATTCTTGTATGTATATACAGGTACATATATGGTATGATGTAGAGCACAACTTGGCTCGAACAACCATTAACTCAAACTATTTTGTACAGTCCCGTGAGGTTCGAGTCATTGAAGTTCTGCTATATTCAGAACTGCAACAAAGAAGATTGTTTCATGTCCTTCCAGTCATTTAATTTGTTCGTCCGAAGTCGAGTCTCAAATGGTCCATATATTTAATTAATATTTCATGTGTAGCTGTATAATTATAAAATGATGTCCACACTGGTCAAATTGTACACGA
This sequence comes from Panopea generosa, assembly GCA_029582155.1. NCBI lineage: Eukaryota > Metazoa > Mollusca > Bivalvia > Adapedonta > Hiatellidae > Panopea > Panopea generosa. The sequence goes on along the minus strand of CM055903.1, from coordinate 2,280,661 downwards.
GTTAACGCCTTTTCTACATTAATATCGTTTGTAAAATAATGGTTTCTGATCAATAATTATTGAAACAGTCTGATGTATGCAATTGATCTCACACCAACTGTCAATCAAACAAGTTGATAATCAAATGAGTGATTGAAATTGTTTTCAAGACTGCCATTTTCCTTAGACAAGAGAATAGTCTCTAAGTAATACCTACATTATATAACATTGTATTAACTTGGACAAACAACACCATGTGGCCAGTTGGCATAGCGATGGTCACTCTTGTGCCAGATCAATTATTATTTAATATACAGCTGTATAACTATAAAATATAGGTCAAGTTCGATATTTGTCAACATTTGTCAAACTTTTTTCAGGAGTATTAGCGCCTTTGTGACTTATTTTTAATCTTAAAAGTACATTCAGGTAGGTCAGTAATGATTTAAAGCATTGTTTGTCTCTAATTGTAGCCATAATTCAAGCCATGCTGTCAAACAATGCTCAATTAATATAACAATTTCAAAAATTTACTGTCAGTTGAAACATAATATCCTGTAGCTATTATGTTATTATCTGGTGTGTATGATAAGAAAACAATAAAAACAGAGAACCAAATTGTTAGAAGCAAATTGTTCTAGGTAAATTATTGAAAATGTCGTCATTCTACATAAAAATATGATGAGTACTGCAATAGTTCAAGTATTGGTTCTTCAATGGTAGAACTAAGCATGTCATGAGATATAACATATTGAGTTGGATACCACAATGATAGATTAGTTATTTAATCTGAAATAGCAGTGGTCAAAGTTGCTTTCTATCACCACTTCTTTGGTTGTAAATACTTCAAGTATGAATTATACCAATTTGTGCAATGGTTTCATTTATGTGGAATCAATTCTGCAGTGGTTGAATTTATATGGTATCAACTCTGCAATGGTTGAATTTATGTGGTTGAAATTTTGCAATGGTTGAATTTATGTGGTTAAAATTTTGCAATGGTTGAATTGATGTGGTATAAGTTCTACAATGGTTGAATTGATTTGGTTTCAATTCTGCAATGGTTGAATTGATGTGGTTTCAATTCTGCAATGGTTGAGTTAATTTGGTATCAATTCTGCAATGTTTGAATTAATGTGGTATCAACTCTGCAATGGTTGAATTTATGTGGTATAAATTCTTCAATGTTTGAGTTTATGTTGTATAAATTTTGCAATGGTTGAATTTATGTGGTTGAAATTTTGCAATGGTTGAATTGATGTGGTATAAGTTCTACAATGGTTGAATTTATGTGGTTTCAATTCTGCAATGGTTGAATTAATGTAGTTTCAATTCTGCAATGGTTGAATTAATTTTGTATCAATTCTGCAATGTTTGAATTAATGTGGTATCAATTCTGCAATGGGTGAAGTCATTAAAAACCAGTACTACATTAAAGTTAAAATCATATAGTATTTAATATATTAATAATACCATAGTGAAACTATTACAATGGAATAAATAGAGTTATTTCAAGTATTGTAACTACAATTATCTGTATAGAAATGTATAAGTACAACACTGCAATAGTATCAATACTGAAATGACACAGATTGTACCTTCCAATCCCCAGCCCAGTCACATAGGCTTAGTGACAATTTTGGCATGACATATTGCTGTCAAACTAAACCACAATATGACCAATGGTGGCAATTCTGGCACCATATATAGCTGTCAGACTAAACAACAATACAGTCAATGGTTAGTGACAATGTTGGCACCATATATAGCTGTCAAACTTAACCACAATGTGAACAATAGTTAGTGACAATGTTGGCACCATATATAGCTGTCCAACAAAACAACAATATGATAAATAGTTAGTGACAATGTTGGCACCATATATAGCTGTCAAACTTAACCACAATGTGAACAATAGTTATTGACAATGTTGGCACCATATATAGCTGTCAAACAAAACAACAATAAGATAAATAGTTAGTGACAATTTTGGCACCATATATAGCTGTCAAACTTAACCACAATGTGAACAATAGTTAGTGACAATGTTGGCACCATATATTGCTGTCCAATAAAACAGCCATATGATCAATAATTAGTGACAATTTTGGCACCATATATAGCACCATATATATAGTTTGACATATATAGCTGTCAAACTAAACAACAATGTGATCAATAGTTAGTGCCTTTACTTTTTATGTGTGATCTGCGATTTAAAAAGTGGAGTATAAGAATAAATTGTTACCTTATTATAACTATTCATTATGTCGTTATAAAGTCAAACCTGTCTTAAGCAGCCAGTCAAGGGAAGGAGCAAAAGTGGCCTTTTAAGACAGGTTGTTGCATAACACAGGTAAGCATGCTCTGAAAGCATAGAAATGGGAAATAGCAAATGGCTGCTTAAGGCAAGTGGTTGTTTAATAAAGGTGGCTGCTTACACAGGTTTGACTGTATGTCGATACCACTTGACTCCTTATACACAAAGATTAGCATTCTTTGTTTTAATATAGTGAGAACACTTGATAATCATTGCACTTCTAATCCATAAAACAATTTCTTCTGTTCTTGGAGGAAGCTATTTTCATCTGTCTGCCATAACTTTAGCATCAAGGCTCATTGCCTGGGGATTATCCGCCATGATTGCTACGGCTCCAGATCGATAAACAGCGACAAGCTTTAAATACCCATAGGCTTTCAAAATTGTACGCATCTTTCTGTAATGAGTTAAAAAAAAGAGAACGTTGTTTTGTGAAATTTTAAATAATTATGTCAAATATATATGTTGTGTGTATAAGGTAGTTTGCACGGATTTCTTGTGGTTATTTCAGTATAATTGAGAAGATTGTTATATTACATAGTATCAATCAGGAAGTAATTGTCCTAACTTGGGCTGTCAATCAAACAAGTCTATAAGCCAATCAGCAATCCGCATTGTTTTTTTACTCAGCCATTTTTCTTAGAAAAGCTAATAATAAATTAAATTAAATTGGAACGTAACACTTAAAAATAATGCATGACGTTTGCTTGTGTTTTTCGGATGATGTCAAGAGAACGTCATATGATACTTTTGTAAAATACAAAGTCATATGAATTAGCAAGATAACATCATGTGTTTGTTTCCTTTTTAATTTCAATAAGAATTTATGAAAAAACTAGCGTGAATACCCAGCCCCTCCTTTTTCCAGTCTTATTGTAGGGAAATGAATCAAGTTTAACATATGTGAATTTCAACAACTTGTACCAGAACATTTTTGCAAAATCAAGCATGAATGTTGTCTTTTTTTTAACCTGTGTTTAAATCAACCCCAGGGGTCCTCCATGGCTGAGTGGTCTAAGACGCTGTTTCAAGATCACTTACCTCTCACCACTAAGGTCATTGGTTCAAGTCCTGCTCGATCAAAAAAATTATGTGTTAAAGTTTCCAGTTTGCTGAAGGACAGTGGTTCTACTCAGTCTAAATTAGTCTGAGGTCTTCCTCCACAGGTAAAAACTGGATATGCCATATATAGCCTGAAATGTGTTGAAAATGGCATAAAACCCCATTAAAAAAAAAAATCAACCCATCCTAAGTTAAAGCATTTTATCTGTATAAAAGTTATATTCTCATCACAGGATAAAATAAGTCATTTAAAAATACTTTTAAAAATAATTTTCAATTAATATTGATTATTTTATAAGGTGAAAACAAGGGGAAATTCATCCGGAAAAAATGTACCACTAGGGGGCGTAGCTAACAAGATTCTGCAGTACTATATATTTATAAAAAAAAAGCTAAGATGAAAGTTCATACTTCATAGTATAAGCCGGACCCCGATGAGTTCATTCGGTTACACGTCTGACTATCAATCCAGGGGTCATGAGTTTGAATCCCTGCCCAGCAACAGTCTCCGTGATGATTGATATATGACATTGTGTCTCATTATCATTTGTCTCTCACCACTGATTCAAGTGGGAAAGTTATCAGTTACTTGCAGAGATGGGGTGTGCTTGAGTACTGGTTAATCCCAGGAAACAGTGGTTAGGTTAACTGATCGTCTGTTAGCCCTCGATGGCATAAAAATGATGCTAAATATTCAATCAATCAATTCATAGAATAAGTGTACAGATTTTTTAAAGTTTACACCAGATGTCAAATAATCCGAAAGGTACACTGTGAACTAACTTAAAACATTTTCTAAGATGAAACAATTCTTTCTATGTGTAAAACTTATATCAGATCAAATTGAAATTAAAATAAAATCACATGATTCCTTTAATTTGGCACAAAATATGTTGCAATTTTAAGCATGAAATTTATTTTAGTATCCCAAGTTAATTAAGAAATTCCTTTCCAATATATTATGTCGGCATGTTTAAATAAATATCCTTTTGGCAATACAGGGGTGTAATACAGTGCGTATATAATTATAAACATGATACATGTATATTGAAAAATACTGTTTTTAGCCAATTTTAAAATTTTGAAAAATGTTTATATACTCTATTTAAAGTGCTGGTACTCATAGTCCTGACACCTGGTGTATGTTTCCTCAGGTACCAACTAACTTCCGGTTCCCTATATTTAAACAAGGCATTTAAACTGGCTTTGTTATGAGAACATTTATTTCAGAAATCATTTGGAAATAACATTTGATGAGAGTTTATAAGGAATTAGGTGCTGTAAGGAATCCACCCTTATTGACCTGTCTGGTCTTTATGTTAGTTCTTGTTTACTTTTTTTTTAGTTTATACTACAGGTAATTTGTTTCAGCTTGATTGGAAGTAGTCTCAAATGCTCCAGGGTATAAGCAGTTCTGAGTTAGTTTTTTGAGAGTCCATTAGGTAGAGCTGAGCATCGAACCTGCAAATCCTTTTGTGAACTGCCAACATTCTATCCACTGCACTACTGTCTCGCTTGTTGCAAGTCAAGAATCAGTGCACAACTTAAAAAAAAATAAACTCGGAAAAATTAATATAAAGATTATAGATCTTTAATTGGGCCAGGGTGAGTTTAGTTACATGTCAAGAAGTTGTAGGGAGGGACACCATGTCTGTCTGTCCGTCCACCTGTAGATGAAGTCCTGTCCAGCCTGGAATTCCATATTGAATGCACAGATCTATTCATTCATTCTTTGTCGTCTATGACTTTACAATGCCCATAGTCACAGTCAGAGGTCAAAGCAGAAAAGACTTGCAGTTTTTCCCTAACACAAATAGGGATTAAGTGTTGTTTGTTTGAATATTTAACATCATTTTGATACCATCGAGGACTAACAGACGATCAATCAACCTAACCACTCTCTCCTGGGATCCTAGAAGTTTAAGCAAACTCAAGCACATCCCATCTCAGAGCTGCAAGTAACTGATAACTTTCTTACTTGAATCAGCAGTGAGACATGGAAGACAATGAGATGCAATGTCATACATGTATATCAGTTATAACGGAGACTTTGCACTTACTATTCTTATATTGATAGTTACACACGCTAGCAACTCAACTAACCTTACATGCTGTATGTTTGTGTTTCACATTCTCAAAAAAAATGAATCTTAATTCCTGTCAATTTGTCTGTAAAAATCATATTTCTTAATGTATTTAGTTTATATACGGTCAAACCTGTGTTAAAGGTCACCTCTCAGCAACCACCTGTCTTAACCCTTTACTCCATAGATACGCGTTTTCCCACACCAATGACAGAAGGCCTTTGAAAACAGCGCATGAAGTGTTCAGATTGCTCGTTATGCTCGTTACGAGCAATCTGAACTCTTCCTGCACTGTTTTCCACTCTGTCAGTTAATATTAACTATATTCACCCAATAGTTCCAAAGCCTTCTATATTAGGTGTCCAAAGGCGTCTATATTAGGTGTCCAAAGGCGTCTATATTAGGTGTCCAAAGGCGTCTATATTAGGTGTCCAAAGACGTCTATATTAGGTGTACAAAGGCGTCTATATGAAGTAAAGGGTTAAGCAGCCACATTTACTATTAAACAACAGCCTGACTAAATAGGCCATTTTTGCTCCTTCCCTTGACTGGCTGCTTAAGACAGGTTTCACTGTATCACACCACAAAATTTTGAGTGATTGTAAATGCCATAACTACAGAATAGCACCAGATTTTCCAGAAAGATCGAATTTCATCTCAGTATCATTAAAATAAAAAAAATGAATCTGGGAAATATTCAGAATGAGGAGAGAAAAGTCTCGTTTTTTACCCAGTATACTTCATTATGCCATATCAGCTACCTGTTACTTTATTTATTGATACGCACATTTCCAGCATGTCATATGAAATGCAGCAATGCCTGGTCACAATTACATTATCGCAGTCCTGTTCTATGTCAGTAAGTCGCAGAGTACCTAATGCTGCAGTAACAGCATGCTCACTGACCTACTTGGCTTCCACATGCTGGATCGTAAAAAAATATAGATTTTTGTTTTTTTAAACAGATGAGAGAAAGATAATTTGCATATTTTCACTATTGTTTTTTTTTAAAACCATGTGATGCATGATTTCTTAGAGGAATTATATTCTTAGTTTTATTGTCTTTTATATCTCCGCTTAAAAACATCTTTTTGCGTGTTTATTTTTCCATGTTTAATGCTTGCTGTGCTGGTAGGGTAATTCATTACAGAAAGCATCCTGTTATTACATACTGTTTAGTACAATCTGCAATTACTCATAATATCCATATCAATGCAGTTGGGCCAGGTTAGCTCAGTAGGTAGCTTTTATCCAGGGTCGTTAGTTTTAATTTCAGCCCAGCCACAGTCTATAGGTCTCACTGAACAATTACCTCCCTTACATGATGGTAGCAAGAAATTAGAGCTGTGTAAAGCGGTTGGGTAATTTTTTTTTTTAAAAATGCATAAAATGTCATATTTCTTTGTGCATATGGGAACATTGGAACATTTTCATGATTTCTGCAAAGTTTGGGTGACCCTGGGAACTGTTTGATGATGCTATAACAGTTTAAAGATGCGTAGTGATACACTGCAACAAATGGGCAGAATTGTCAAAAATGAAGGGGTGCCATCAAACCATCGAAATTGTGAAAAAGCAACCTGGTCAACCCCATGTTTTTTTCTGCATATTTGGACCAACAGAGGACTATCTATGGGAATAAGGCACTTTTAGAACCATTGGTAATGTATCCAGTGTTCCAGAAGTGCATGTCTCTATATGTAGAACAGTACAAAATTAATTGGTGTGTGAGACGTTTATGATATTTGATATACAACCATTGTGCCTCTTTGTCATTTGTAATCCGTTACTTGTGGAGATGGGTGTGCTTGAGTACTGGATAACATTCAAGGATCCCAGGAAAGCTGATTGTCAGCAGTGAGAGTATGTTACATAACGGTCATTAGATGTCTGTGATTTAGACAACTTGGCCCTGGCCTTTTTTCAGGTCTTTGATTGCTTTGATTGCTTTAAGTTTTCCGTAACTTACATGTGTATATGAATGGTACCAATTAGGTGATTTAAATTTGGCCAGTAATTGTTCGTAGAATATTCATATTGTTGACGCAGCTGCGGGTTAGGTGTCAAAAAGAAATCTCTTAATTTAACCAGTATTCAACCACACCCTGTCTCCGCAAGTAACTGATAACTTTCCCACTTAAATCAGCAGAGAGATGAATGATAATGAGACACAATGCCATATATCATCCAACACGGAGAATGTAGCCAGGCGGGGATTCAAACTCATGACCTTTTAATTGATAGTCAGACGCACTAATGACTGAGCTACAGTATATAATATATAATATAATTTAGTGTAAGTAATAAAAATTGTTTTCCAATACTGTCTGTGTTAATGATAAATTAGACAATTTCATCCTTGTCTAAATTTCATTGGTTTTGTTTGACTTTTTTGTGTTTCTTTTTTTTATAAATTACAGGTGTACAATAAGGCCATAATAAATTTTGTAAGTTTTAATCCACAACTACCCCTGGGTTTTTTTAACGGCCCACGCATATTTTATTGTCAACAAAAAGTTTTTTTTATAATTTATTTTTTTGTACAATGAGAATCATAATTTGCCAAATGGTGCCACATTTCAGATCTTTGAACTTTCAAAAATATTCTTTCATGTCATGCCGGGCCCGATAAGCTCAGTTAGTTATGCGTTAACTATCAATCCAGGGGTCGTGAGTTTGATTCCCCAACCAGCAACAGTCTCGGTGATGATTGATATACAACATTGTGTCTCATTATCATTCATCTCTCACTGCTGATTCAAGTGGGGAAGTTATCAGTTACTTGTGGAGATGGGGTGTGCTCAAGTTTTGGTTAACCTTTCTGGATCCCGGGAAACAGGGGTTAGGTTAACTGATTGTCTGTTAGCCCTCGATGGCATAGAAATGATGCTGAATATTCAATCAATCAATCAATCTTTCATGTCATACATTATATGACTCATCCATTTTAATATTGCACCCTCTTCCTTACATTGAAACAAATTTGAATGAAAATCTAAGAATTCATTTGTTATGGCTGAATTCATACATATTAAATAGCCCATCCAAAAGTCTTCGTATTACATAACAACCTGAGACAACCATACCATTGCTTGTGACTATTTTCCTTCATTCTGATACATTCCCTTAGCCTTCAGATTACATGCTGAACATCTGTAAAAGCCTTTTCCTTGGTTTGGGAACATGCCATTATCATTTGTAAGGAGTATTAACTCTTTCGCTGCCAATGCTGCCACATAGAATCTACTCTATTCGCATAATATACCAAGTAGGTAACTAAAAGCGATAACACTTTATGTACGTTCATCCTTGGAAATGCGAAAAAAATACTAAAAAATGTTGTTTTTTATTAATTTTAGAGGTGTTTAAGTAAAATATAATTAAACATAATTATGTACCCTGTTTGGCCATTTTACCAGAAATATATTTGGCACCGGAAAGCGTGTTTTCCCAGAAAATTCGCAGCGAAAGAGTTAATAAGAATTGATCAACAGAGACCGAGAGTCAAACAATGATGATAACAATTCGACTGCAATCTTTAAATAATAATGTTCATAAATTTATTTTGTTATTGTGAATAGCAAGTATAGAGTTAGTATTAAATATATGTTTGTACAACTTCAGCAAATTTATTTTAATATAAAATAATTGTACCATTTAATTAAGTCAATCCAACCAAATTGCGGTTCTTGGAAATTCTGTGCAAGCCAGGAGTCCAGACATTCCAGAGCTGCTGAGATGTAAATAATTAATTTCTGTAAATCATTTTACTGTTTTTTTCTATTAAAGGAATGATATCTGGATTTATCAAAATTTTGAAATTGGCAAAAAACATTTTTTTCCAATATATCATGCCTGTATAACTATATTAACTGGTCCCATATCCCATATAAGTAGATCTATAAGGTCATCAAACACCATTAGGAAAACCATCTATTTTTAGAACAGGGATTTCATTTGAATTTCACTACTACGATAAAAATATCATTTTTAGTTACATTTTGGCAGATTTGAAATACCAAATTATCTTTTTCAAGTGATTACTTTTTATTTCTTCTTGTAAGATGTCAGATGCTCTAAATGTATCCATTTTAAAAAAAAAAATTTTTTTTCAGTATTTATAACAATTTCTACTGCTAAACTGCCTTCAAGATAATTAGATACTTTTATTAATTAATTAACTATTTGGAACAGTGGCCTCATTTTTTGCAATTAAACATTTCGGAGGCATTCTATAGTTTATTGACATTTAAGCAGTAAGATGTCAGCAGATTCAACTCTTTGCTCCTTGCTAGTTTTCTCTCTTTATTGAAGACCTGGCTCTGTAATACAGTTATAGCATGTAATATTTCACTATAGAGACAAAAAAAACCATTAAGTCTGTAAATTTGGGTCAGACAACTATCGATTGTGAGAAAAAATTAGGAAAAACAGGAAAACAACTGCATAAAACTTGGCAATATAACATTGTTTGGTGTCTCCGCATGGTAGTCGATCACAATCTAATGGTAGTAATGAAGCTCAAGCACAACGCACTATAGAAAAATAATAAAATTGCAATTTTATTTCTGTAATTAAATTTTGTTCACATTTACATGTTTTTTTTTATAGCAGTTCAGTTAAAAAAACAAAAACAAGATAGGAACTCTTAATGTTCAAGTATTTAATAATGTCTAACTGTTCGCGGCAAGGTGAGAATTATTGTAATATAATATATATATAACTATATATAGAGGATCTGACATGAGTGCTCCTGCACTGTAAATTATATGACAAAACAAGGCAATCTTTATTTATCAACAGTTATGACATAAATCAATGTAAATGGTCTTCTGTGGTCGAGCAGTCTATGGCACCATCGCAAGATCACTTACCTCTCACGGCTAAGGTCATAGGTTCGAGTCCTGCTCACTCCAAAAACTATTTGTGACAAAATTGTCCAGTTACTTGTGAAAGAACACGTTGTACTCAGATTCATCGTGAGGTTTTCTTCCACCAGTAAAACTGAATATGCCATATATAACCTGAAATGTGTTGAAAATGGTGTAAAACTCCATTAAAAGATCAATTTACATGCAAACCGTAAACTTAAGTAAGTGTGTTGGTTAAAAGAAAAGGAATATAAAATTCACAGAAATGAACGAAATATGCATATAAAGTATAAACTTGAGGCATACAAAAACAACCAAACAAAGTACTGAAACCCAGGAAAACAATTGTCAAGCAGAAATGAAGTAATGAAGTTTGTTTCAGATGTGGCGCATCATATGGATGCAAAGTGGTTTAATAGTAGAGTTTACTTATAATTTAAAAAACATTGTTTGTTGTATAGGCCATTATAAGTTAATTGCAAGATTATCATACAAATTTTTTTTAAAAATGGGGAGGGCGGATGGATTTTTTTTTTTTTTTTTTTAGAATGTTTAACTGTAAAATAATATTTCAAATTTAAGTCCCATGAACCCCTGACAGGTCGGCTAACAGGTATTTTTCACACCTTGATTGGTGTCATATACTGTTGTTTGTCGTATCCCCTGTTTGTGACATCTTACAAGGTGTCATATAATAATACAAAAACAATCCCTTTCAATCACAGTTTATTTTTACTTGGTGTTAATTAGTAAAAGAGACACATGCCAATATTAATGTAGAGAACGCTTTCACTTTATTTCATTGACTCAATATTTTTTCCTAAATTACCAACGTGCAATGATGTCACTACATGCGATGATGTCCCTACGTGCAATGATATTAATTTAACGCCCATTCTGTCTTCCTTGAAACAAATATATGTCATAGGTAATTAAGTTTGCTTGGTATCTTGGAAATTTTAGTTTTGATATATGAACATTATTTTCTTAAAATAGTGTAAGTGAGTTTTTGTCAATTTTAGAAGCAGTTACTTACATTCTGTGCAAGATTAATTGAAATCGTGAATTTTGTTAAATTAATACTTTTCTTTCAATAACTGCAGTAGGACTACATGCATATTCAAAGTTACATTAAACGTCTCACTGCACAGTTACGCCCCTTTTTTCCCACAGTAACATGATTCTTACACTTAACAACAAGGCCTATGTAATTTGGTTTTGAAATATTTTCAAAATGGTTCACAGTGGTTGTGATTTCTTGCTGCAGATGAGTAGAGCAAAAGTTGGTATAGCATATACTGCAATAAGACATCACTGGCGTTAAAAAAAGTGACTTTTATAGGATTTCAACATATGCATGTATTTATGAGCATTTGAGGACTTCTTTTTTTTAAAAATCTCAGGGTGTCACTGCACCCTCTTTTAAAAAAAAACAGCCTGGTCAGCCTACCACTTATTGTGCATTTTTATGTGGGTTTAAATTCCTGCTATAAAATAAAAAATATATATAAAATATTTTCTATGTGAAATTCTTTTTTTACGAGGGAAATCCTAGACCTTATTTTACATAGAACAAAGAACAAAATTCAACGGTGTAGTGAGATCTTAATACAAGGACTTATATAGAGAAAGAAAAGCAAATGATTTAGATGATCTCAAAAATCTTAACTTCCATTTATCTCAGAAATACAATTTGAAATTCTTTCTTTGCATATTGGAACTCTCTATAAATGAGACCATTCCCATCAAATTGTTTTTAAAATTGTTGAAATAATGTGATTACAGAAGTTGTATACTGCAACTAAACAATCAAGGAAAGAATTTTACTTCAAACTGCAATATTTTAAATTCAAGATCATTTTACATGTATAAAACTGTATAAAACATCTAAGGTTACATACACCTTACATTTTATGTTAGATTCCTGTGAAATTTTTCAATCTCCAAAAGACCCAGCTGCTCTCTATCCCAGACAACATTGCATCTAAAGTTTTACACTAGGTTTAGTATTGACCAGCACGATTTTTACCTGCAATTATGCCTACCGATGATTATTGATCATTCATTGATTTCACATAATTGCATTTGAAGGTACTCGGTAAATTATGAATTATTTACCTATTTGACAGATCTTAATTAATTTGTAACCAGGTTTCCAATTAATCATTTAATTACCAATCCACTAGCAGTTATTTGTGATAAAAAGAAAAAAAGACCACGTCAGCTTGGGTTACAAGATACATTCACATTGCATTGTTGCAGGAGACCACATCAGCTAGGGGTACAAGATACATTCACATTGCATTGTTGCAGGAGACCACATCAGTAATGAGTACAAGATACATTCACATTGCATTGTTGCAGGAGACCACATCAGCTTAGGGTACAAGATACATTCACATTGCATTGTTGCAGGAGACCACATCAGCTAGGGGTACAAGATACATTCACATTGCATTGTTGCAGGAGACCATATCAGCTAGAAGTACAAGATACATTCACATTACATTGTTGCACGAGACCATATCAGCTAAGGGTACAAGATACATTCACATTGCATTGTTGCAGGAGACCACATCAGCTAGGGGTACAAGATACATTCACATTGCACTGTTGCAGGAGACCATATCAGCTTGGGGTACAAGATACATTCACATTGCATTGTTGCAGGAGACCACATCAGCTAGAGGTACAAGATACATTCACATTGCATTGTTGCACTAGACCACATCAGCTAGGGGTACAAGGTACATTCACATTGCATTGTTGCAGGAGACCACATCAGCTAGGGGTACAAGATACATTCACATTGCACTGTTGCAGGAGACCACATCAGCTTGGGGTACAAGATACATTCACATTGCACTGTTGCAGGAGACCACATCAGCTTGGGGTACAAGATACATTCACATTGCATTGTTGCAGGAGACCATATCAGCTAGGGGTACAAGATAAATTCACATTGCATTGTTGCAGGAGACCACATCAGCTAGGGGTAAAAGATACATTCACATTGCATTGTTGCAGGAGACCATATCAGCTAGGGGTACAAGATACATTCACATTGCATTGTTGCACGAGACCATATCAGCTAGGGGTACAAGATACATTCACATTGCATTGTTGCAGGAGACACATCAGCTAGGGGTACAAGATACATTCACATTGCATTGTTGCAGGAGACCACATCAGCTTGGGGTACAAGATACATTCACATTGCATTGTTGCACGAGACCACATCAGCTAGAGGTACAAGATACATTTACATTGCATTGTTGTAGGAGACCACATCCGTAATGGGTACAAGATACATTCACATTGCACTGTTGCAGGAGACCACATCAGTAATGGGTACAAGATACATTCACATTGCATTGTTGCGGGAGACCACATCAGCTTGGGGTACAAGATACATACACATTGCATTGTTGCAGGAGACACATCAGCTAGGGGTACAAGATTCATTCACATTGCATTGTTGCAGGAGACCACAACAGTAATGGGTACAAGATACAATCACATTGCAATGTTGCACGAGACCACATCAGTAATGGGTACAAGATACATTCACATTGCATTGTTGCAGGAGACCACATCAGTAATGGGTACAAGATACATTCACATTGCAATGTTGCATGAGACCATATCAGCTAGGGGTACAAGATACATTCACATTACATTGTTGCAGAAGACCACATCAGTAATGGGTACAAGATACATTCACATTGCATTGTTGCAGGAGATCACAACAGCTAGGGGTACAAGATACATTCACATTGCATTGTTGCAGGAGACCACATCAGCTAGGGGTACAAGATACATTCACATTGCATTGTTGCAGGAGACCACATCAGCAAGGGGTACAAGATACATTCACATTGCACTGTTGCAGGAGACCACATCAGCTAGGGGTACAAGATACATTCACATTGCATTGTTGCAGGAGATCACATCAGCTTGGGGTACAAGATACATACACATTGCAATGTTGCAGGAGACCACATCAGCTAGAGGTACAAGATACATTCACATTGCATTGTTGCAGGAGACAACATCAGCTAGGGGTACAAGATACATTCACATTGCATTGTTGCAGGAGACCACATCAGCTAGGGGTACAAGATACATACACATTGCATTGTTGCAGGAGACACATCAGCTAGGGGTACAAGATACATTCACATTGCATTGTTGCAGGAGATTCATTCTGAAAATTGAAAGAGATTTTATCAGATCTCTGTTGTGGTTCCCATTGTCTAGTGATGCATCATTGGGCCCTGGATCACAGGGGTTGTTGGTTTGATCCTTTTCTGTGGCCATGTGTGGTATCTTTGAACAATACACTTGATCTGCATATGATTAGTATTAATTTTTTTCTACCAAGGAAAAGTGTTCTCCCTGGCCTAGTGGTCCACGGCACGTCATATAGTGACTATTTACATCTCACTGCTGTGGTCATGGGTTTGAGCTGCACTCTATCAAAACACATGATGTGAAAACATTTGCCAGTTATGTGTGAAAGGGCGGTGGCTTTGCTCAGATTCATCGGAAGTCTTCTTCCACCAATTAAACTGGAATGCCATAAATAACCTGTCCTAAGACGAAAACTATAATCTACCAAGGAAAATGTGTAGTGGCAGTTGTACAAGTCGAGGTGACATTTATCTCAGTAAAGATTAAAATTGAGTTAACCATCTTGATAAAGACAAAACATCTAGTTGACATTGTCATGATAAACACAAACCATCTAGTTGACATTGTCTTGATAAACACCTATTGTCTAGTTGACATTGTCTTGATAAATACTTAATCCTCTGACGTTGTCTTGATAAAGATGTGGCAACCAGCTTATAGCATCTTAAAACTATAACAGTAAGAAATAAACCCCAATTTAATAAAAAATTATATAAAACTGTGTAATCTCCATAAAGATAGTGATCACATACATAACATTTAGAGTCAAATCTGTCTTAAGCAGCCAGCCAATGGAATGAGCAAACAAGGTCTTTTAAGGCAGGTTGTTGCTTAATGCAGGTTATTTTGCTCTGAAAGAATAGAAATAGGAAATAGCCAAATGTGGCTGTTTAACACAATTGGCTGCTTAATAGAGGTGACCACTTACACAGGTTTGACTGTATTATATTGTAATATAATCACTGATTATACACTAGCTGAGATGAATTGGGTCACTGACAATGGCAAACACTTTTAAATACTGCTTAATCATGATATTTTACTACATTATACACATGAGTAACTCCACGAAATCTGTATCCCGAAATAACTTTTTATTTCGTAAAAATACCCGCTTCCTGACTCATTATACTTCAGTCATGATCATTACCTCACTTAACCATACTCGTCAAATTATTTGTAAATATGATTTATTGGCGGACATCTTAAGCCGAGGTGACTGCCTGTCGTGTATTTACTGATCATACAAAATTAGTGTTTCGTGATACTGTAATTGCTGTAATCATATATGAATAGAATAAGCTGAATGCAATACCTCCATTTTGGAATCGTGAGGGCAAATTTTATTTTAAGGTAAGAATATAGAATATTTAAACTATGTTTTATCTTGCTTTGATGAGACTCATTTTTGTGGTTGAAATTATGTTGTTATGATGTTTTCAAAGTATTAATAAGTAAATATCGAATTGAAATGTTTTCAGGAAAATAATGACATTTAAAGATGTGTCACGTATAACTTTCTGTTAAGAAAATGCTAGAAAGTTTATAATTGAATCACAAAAAGGAAGGTACCATTCAAAGATAATGGGCCGGGCCCGATTAGCTCAGTCGGTTACACGTCTGACTTTCAATCCAGGGGTCGTGAGTTCGAATCCCCCGCCCGGCAACAGTCTCCGTCTCTCACCACTGATTCAATAGGGAAAGTTATCAGTTACTTGCAGGAATGGGGTGTGCTCAAGTACTGGTTAATCCTAGGAAACAGTGGTTAAGTAAACTGATTGTCTGTTAGCCCTTGATGGCATAAAAATGATGCTAAATATTCAATCAATCAATCAATCAATCAAAGATAATGGTTAATTTTGTCCTTGTAGTAAAATTGTGTGGTGAATTCATGAATTGTTTTTCGTTTAAGCGAATGCTTTAGTACAATGATATCTGCAATTCTGCAGTGGCCAATATCATTTAGTCTGGATATCTCAGTCTTGAGGTCTTGGGTTTGAATCCCTGCACAACCAAAAAGATTTAAAGCAAGTAATGATGCCGTTGAGTTCTGACAGAATGTTGGCTGTTACATACATGGTTATTAGCACTGAAGGCTTCATCCACTTTTAAAATTGGTTGAGGGGTCCTTTGTAACCCATTTGGTTGAGGGGTCCTTTGTAACCCAGTGAACTAAATCAACTTATGACCTCATACCTCACTGCTGGGGTCGTGGGATCGAGCCCAGTACAGGACTTGAAATTTCTGATGATAGCTACACGTCGTCCCTTTCCAGTATTTTTAATTGAATACTTAAAATCGAAGAATTATTAAGGTCAGTTTCTTAAATCTTACTCGTCCTGACCAAATATTTGCTCATCATTGTGAGCGGATAAGTGGAATTTTCCAGCCCTGCCAGTACCATTTAAAAAATTAATGCGAGAAAATATGCCTGTTACTTGCAAAAAGCCAGTAGTATTTTAGGTCTTCCTCTACCAATGTGGTCATGCCACATGTGACCTGTCATATGTTGAAATAGTTTTAAGCACCATTGATTTTTTTTTTTAATGGGGTTTAATGCCATTTTCAACACATTTCAGGTTATATATGACATATCCAATTTTATTTTTGGAGGAAGACCTCAGACTGAGTCAGACTGAGTAGAACCACCGTCCTAACGCAAGAAACTGGAAAAGCACCATTGATGAAAACAACAACAAAACTGGTGGACTTAATTATTATTCGATCTTGATGAAAAAAGTTATAGAAACCAAATCAAATCAAACTGTTCTGAAACAGAGTTTTTTTTTATTCGCATTTTATTCTTTTAAGTGATCAAATCAAAAAGAATTTATTCAATCGAGTTTTTGTTTAACGACAAAATAATTTGTGTAAGAGATGCACCATTTTTTCCTGTCAGGAATCATTATCATGCATTAACAAGCAATAAACAAGTGTCCTCGTTGAATAAACTATTTATTACTTTTCGAACAGTGAAAGAGCTTTAAATGATATCTTTATTTGCTTATTAATATTATAGAATAACAATATTGTACTCCCACATACGTTTCCCTTGTGCGATTGGACTGAAATGGTATCAGTTCACCCATGCAGAAATTGTTATATTATGTTTTCACCTGCAGATGAGAATATGATTATGGCTTCACTCGAATTTCAAGAAAGATGATGTCTGGCATCGATAATGCATTTTTGTAGTAATATTATTACCCTGTAGGTCCATTTTTTAAAGTGTTCTCTGTGGCTGAGTGATCTAAGGTGCTTTCGTCTATAATAGCTACTTACCTCTCACCGCTGTGGTCACAGATTCGAGCCCAGCTTGGTCCAAAAACTTTATGTGAGAAAGTTTGCCAGTTGTGGAAGGATGGTGGTTCTTCTCAGATTCTTTCTGGGGTCTTCCTTCACCAATTAAATTAGATATGCCATAAAATATAATATTGAATAGTGGTGTTTAACCCCTTTAAAAAAACAAAAATGTCTTTTCTAACTTGGATTTTTTGTATATATCAAAAAGATCATATTTGTTCTTTAAGGATGGAAAGACATTGCAGGAAACACTCCAGTCTCTTATATTTCTTGTAATACAGATGTTGGAAATTTGGATCTAAGAAGTGAAAATATGATGGCTATAATTCTAATGTTTTGTACGTTGTATTGTTTTGTTCGTAAACTAAGGAATAGACGCAAGTTCTTGGGCATTGCCTCTAGATCACTTGCTTATCAGGAAAAATCACTATGTCTCTAGATATAAAGTTTATTTAAAATTGATACAAAGCATCTGGTTATCATCAAGGACTTATATAGAAAAGGATAAGAAACTGATAAAGATGTAATGAACGTTCTGTAGTCACGTTAAATCTCATGATATCTCGTTTTAAATATCACAACTTTCATTCATCTAAGAAATACAAATCAAAACATTTTCTTTGCACAATGGAATTCTCTACAAAATAAGATCATTCCCAGCAAATTGTGTTTTACAATCGTTGAAATACTTGTGATTACAATACTTATATGCTGCAACCAAAAATTCAAGGAAAGTACTAAATGAAACTTTACTTCAAACTACAATATTTATATGCTGCAACCAAAAATTCAAGGAAAGTACTAAATGAAACTTTACTTCAAACTACAATATTTATATGCTGCAACCAAAAATTCAAGGAAAGTACTAAATGAAACTTTACTTCAAACTACAATATTTTAAATTCAAGATCATTTTGTGTGTTTAAAACTTTATAAAAGAGTACATACACCTTACATTTTACGTAAAAGAAATCTGTTGCCCATGAATTTTGAATGGTTAGTTAACCAAATTATTGTCGTGTGCTATTTTATCATCATTAAGTAGAGAGATGCAAGTTTCCTATCCTTCTATATAAGTCCTTGTTATCATTGACAAATGAAATATGATATTTTTGGTATTTTAAATCTGCCAAAACATGACAACAAAAAAAATGAATCATAGAAGTGGATCAAAATGACACAAAATCCTCATTCTAAAAATAGAGGCATTTATTATCGATGACCATCATCTTGTTATTTGGATGCTTTCTAAAATTAAACATATTCTTCAATATCTTACCAATATGACAAATCAAATTCAAATTACCGGTAAAATGAAATGTGTCATTTGATACGTCACAAAATACAATTTTATTTCGGTAGATAAATCGGGGCACATAGGCCTAATTAGGAAGTCAATTTTCATATTATTTCGGCAAGTTTAAACAAATGGCAATACAGGATCAGTGTAATACTTATGGCTAGTCTTCAGGCCATAATTTACAGGATCAGTGAGTTACTACTGGCTAGTCTACTGGCCATAATTTACAGGATCAGTGAGTTACTACTGGCTAGTCTACAGGCCATAATTTACAGGATCAGTGAGTTACTACTGGCTAGTCTACAGGCCATAATTTACAGGATCAGTGAGTTACTAATGGCTAGTCTAAAGGCCATAATTTACAGGATCAGTGAGTTACTACTGGCTAGTCTACAGGCCATAATTTACAGGATCAGTGAGTTACTACTGGCTAGTCTACAGGCCATAATTTACAGGATCAGTGAGTTACTACTGGCTAGTCTACAGGCCATAATTTACAGGATCAGTGAGTTACTACTGGCTAGTCTAAAGGCCATAATTTACAGGATCAGTGAGTTACTACTGGCTAGTCTACAGGCCATAATTTACAGGATCAGTGAGTTACTACTGGCTAGTCTACAGGCCATAATTTACAGGATAAGTGAGTTACTACTGGCTAGTCTACAGGCCATAATTTACAGGATCAGTGAGTTACTACTGGCTAGTCTACAGGCCATGATTTACAGGATCAGTGAGTTACTACTGGCTAGTCTACAGGCCATAATTTACAGGATCAGTGAGTTACTACTGGCTAGTCTACAGGCCATAATTTACAGGATCAGTGAGTTACTACTGGCTAGTCTAAAGGCCATAATTTACAGGATCAGTGAGTTACTACTGGCTAGTCTACAGGCCATAATTTACAGGATCAGTGAGTTACTACTGGCTAGTCTAAAGGCCATAATTTACAGGATCGGTGAGTTACTACTGGCTAGTCTAAAGGCCATAATTTACAGGATCAGTGAATTACTACTGGCTAGTCTACAGACCATAATTTACAGGATCAGTGAGTTACTACTGGCTAGTCTAAAGGCCATAATTTACAGGATCAGTGAGTATATTGGCACGATATATTGGGAAAAAAATGTTTATTTGCCAATTTAATTTTTTTTAAAAATCCTGATATACATGTGCTTTGACTATCACAGTTGAAGTTATAAATTTGAGCTTACCGGTAACTGTGGAAGTACACTTTTATAAGAAAAATTGCCAATTACTGAGTTTCTACTTATTAATTTTAGCTCCATCACGAAGAAAGTTCAAAGTTGTTTGAACCACTCTTGAGTCCAATTCCTGGGTAGAACCAGTACTGGGTTTTGATTTATGAGAGACGTCGGGTCGAGCTGGTGATCGAACCTGCAACCTCTGGCATACTCTATCCACTACAATACCACCCTGTTTACTTGTTGAAAAAAATTTATTCTGTTTTTTTCCCCACCATTATTTAACCTGGATCAATATACATCAACCTCCATCAATAAACCTGTTGTTTTTTTTAATGGTGTTAAAGCCAATGTTTGATTAAAACAATGATGTAGAGCATGACTGCAATAAAAGTTTTTTGTACAACAATCAATGATAAGATAACCAATGTTATTACACATGTAATGGATAAAAAAACATTTTGATAGATTTCTGCGAAACTGCTCTATCTCATTGCTTATGTAAGTCCAGTTACAACAGTGAAGCTCTAAAAACCTAACTTTGTTAGCGTGATCTTTCAGGTAAAGATGTGTTATAAAAACTTTTATTTATATTTATTTCACAATTATCATCCAACAGTGATAGGGGGGAGTGACGGGTTTATGGTAACCCTAGTAATGGGTGGATCTCTTGGTATATATGATTACAGATCTGGACAAAGAAACTGTCATTCTTGCGTGGATTTTATCGTTCATTGTCAAGTGATCTGCAACTTGTGCTTAGCCAAATAAGAATTTCATTTTTGTCTCATTATAGCAGTTGATGGTATTCAACAGTTATATTGTTGGAGGAAGATCCATTGTTGCAGGAATCTGAGTGAAGTGTGTTTGTTTGTAAGCAGGGGTATACATTTTTCTTTTTTAAAAGTATTTCAGTTAGGCATTAAATAAATATTGTTTGTTTGTCCTGTATATACCTACCCAATAAAAGTGCCCTTACTCTAATAATTTTATTGTATTTCACCCTCCCCCCAATTTTTTTTATTGTTTGTTGTTGTCAAAATATTGATCCACTGTTTGTGTAATATCTGCAGATTGTCACTCTGGTGATCCCAGTTTGAATCCTGTGACATATACTTCTTTAATAATTTCCAACACTATTATTTCCTACAGTGCTCCATAAACAGTTTCTCGTATCCATAATATTAAGTTCAAACAACACACTGAACGTGAAATTTCACAAAAATGTTTGTCATTCATTTTTTATATAAAATACATGTTTAGTAATTGGTTATATGTCGCTTTAAAGTGATGTGCAAGGACATTGTAATGATTAGATGTCCGACAAAACACTAAATGTAAAAAATGATGTAATAATTTACCTACATACCTACCCAAGATGAAAATGATGTGGGTATTAGTAAAGGACAAACAAACAATATTTGAATTTCGGTCTTATTTAAACAGCTGTCCGTCAATCCTTCAAAGTTTTAAATCTGTTGAATAACTTTTGACCGGGTCTGTATGTTTATTTAATACTTTATAATAAAGTACAGGCCAAGTTCGATAATTTGTCAAACATCAGTCAAATTTTAAAAGAGTTATGGCTTCTTTTCAACTTTTTTTTGGTAAAATCTACTAACATATAATGTAGGCATCCGTGTCCACGGACACACATTCTAGTTTTGTTCTATTATTTGATCTGACATTTGCTCCCACTTCAAACACTATAATGGTATGCAGATGTCATTACTGTTGCACACACATCCCCAACTTTAAAATATTTGTTTCGCCAATTTTTTTTTCTTTATGAGCTATTATTGCTATACGTTACATATAAACGTGTACAGTGGTTAATGTGGTTTGGTAGAGACGAAGGGTGTATCAGTTTTCTGAATTACCAGTACTCACCATTGTGTCTAATGTTTGAATTGTGAGCGCTATTTGAACATGAATGGCCCAATATTTTTTGCTTAATTGTTCATATTACAAGGACAGCTACTATCTGATCTATCCATGCTACTGTATATACTCGCAAAACAGATGGGGAGTTTCTGTATTTTCTAGAGTGTGTTTTTTTTAATGTGGGTTTAACACCATTTTCATCACATAAAGAGAGGATCTTACATGAGTGCTCATTTATTTCTGAATTTATTAAACAAGTTTAATATATCATGCAGAAATACAATAATGAATGGGCACAAATGCAAGATTCTATTTATCACATAACTCAGGAAAATGGTCTAATTTGCCATTTATTTTACAGATCACCTTTTTAAGGAACAATAATAAATCAGACATATTAGTTTCTGTCAGTCCCTGTATGATGTAACATCTCAAAATAATTACATTTTACCATGACAAATCAACGTCATTTATATATTTGGTAAGTCAGAAAGTAGTTTGGCATTTTATGAACAAGAGTCGAGTTATACTGAAAACACCTTGCGATGAATCGGAAGTGTTTTGAAACTAGGTTTATATTAAAAATACGTCAATGTTTAATTACACTTCTGCACCTCAAATTCTGTGACAAACTGGGTATTTTTTGCATATTCAGTTTCCACAGAAGGAAGACAAGAATTTATCTGAGTAGAACCAACATTTGTAAGTAACTTGCAAACCTCTGAATTGAGATTTTGGACTCAAACCCAAAAACTTAGCGGTGAGAGGTAAATGATTGTTAGATGACAGTACCTTGGACCACTCGGCTACTGAGGACCCAACTTTTAGACCAGGCTGGGGCTTGAACTCATGACATTCTGTATGTGAGGCTTACCACTGTGGGTGCTGTAGACTGATGTGATCTACATTTGAACTCATGACCTTCTGTATGTGAGGTGGACACTACTGCTTGATTACCACTGTGGGTGCTGTAGAAATGAGCAAGATGCACATACTGACATACAGTTGAATAGCTCCAGCAGTATTGAATTTTGCCATATTCTGAAAATGTAATTTAAGTTAACAAAGAAACTTTATTTGACGACTCTGAAAATATACAAAATGAAATATTGAGGTTCTAATATATAATGCTTCAAAAATATAGATATCAGTATGTTTATTGGAAAAAGAGAAATTAAATCAAAACTAGGTTTAACAATCAGCTTCAACTGACCACCGCAGACATAAATTTTGGTTCCGTTTTGTTTGGTTGATTTCTATTTTCTAGTGCTTTCCCTGTTTTGTTGTTGGTTAGGTGTTTAGGGTCCCTTTCAGAAATTTTTTCAGTCACGTAATCTTCTTGACAGTATTCTAAGCACTGCCACACTGGAGTACCATTCTCCATCCAGTTGTATTATATGATACTGGGCTGTCCAGACCTAGAACTATCCTCTAAATGCTGAGTGCCAAGCGAGGAAGCTTCTAGTACCATTATTCAACCCTTTGGTATGACTTGGCCAAGGATTGAACCCATGACCTTCAGAAAGACTCAAATATAATATCAAATGTATCTGACAGAGTTATACGTTTTGTCATTTTATATGCCAAGTTGTTCAAGGGATATGCCTTATAAACTAAGGGATGTGTTATATGTATTTCCCAAGATATAGCTACATAATTATGATAAATATTATTTCTCATGTCCCCAATATTTATTGCTGTACTTTTTTTTTTCAAAGTCATTGATGCAAATAGTTTTGAAAAAGGTGATTTATCGATAGTTTGAAATAAAAATAAAAACATTAAAAATATATATATTTTTTTACCATAAAACTAACTGCCATAATTGCTATGACATGTGACTCAATTGTAATAATACAGGGACATGTAGTCTAGAGGTAAAAGTTGTACTGGTGAGTCTTCATTCAATGCTCTTCAAGATCAAGGGTCTTTGATTAAGGCAATTTATATGAATTCTTGCTTCGTACTAAAACATTGTACCAAGGAATAGTGACATAAATTTAAAACAAAATATGACTTCTATCAATTCAAATTGATAAACTATTCATAATGCATAGAAATGCATTCTTGTCCAGGCATATAAATGGGTGTAAAGTTTAAACTTATTGGCATGAAATATGTGGATTTCAAATCATATTTTTAGGAAATATACTTCTTCAAGTCAAATATGACTTCTAGGGTTGAATGGGTTTGATGCCATTTTCAACACACTTCAGACTATATATGGCATATCCAGTTTTATTGGTAGAGGAAGGCCTCAGAATGGATCTGAGTAGAACCACCGTCCTTCCGCAAGTAGCTGGCAAACTTTCTCACATAAAGTTTTGGAGTGAGAGGTACTTGAACCTATGACCTTAGCGGTGAGAGGTTAATGATCTTGAGACAACGCCTTAGACTGCTCGGCCACTGAGGACCCTTTTCCATAGTTGATGTTCATAATCAAATGAATCAGCCAGCTTGGCACAATTAATTAGGGCCTCACATGAAGTTGGGTTGGATCCCCCATTGACTTATGTGCACACTATGACATGAGCTTATCAGTATTCATACCCTTTTATGAGAAAAATATATGTCAGCAGCCTGGCTAGTTCAGTGGTATTTAAGAGCATTTGCCATATCAGGGAAGGGTCCCATATTCGAGTCTTGCACTAGCTGCACCCTAGACTGTAGAAACCATTCTATCTCTCTCCTCATAGCAGTGACCTTAGTAAGTATAATGAGCCATCTGATTGGTCAGTTGCTTCAGTGGAAGTTAAATTTTATCACAGCTTGGTAAAAGCATTAGACTGCTATGAACAATGGGACAGAAAGAGAATTCCGTGCTTTTGCGTTGGGGCATTAAAGACTGGAATCATATGTTAATAGATTTTGCCTGCCCTGTACAATATCAATGGCAAATATGATTTGAAAAGCACAGATGCTGTTGTGGTTCTTATATGCAATGGACCTATATTCATTTATTATACGATCTATAAATAAATGAATTCTGATTGGCCAGAAAGATCCCTCGTGGAACAAAATACTATATGATATTGAACAGTTTTTATTTTGGGTTTTGCAGTGCATAAAATTACGATTTGAAATCATGTTGAGCGTAGATTGGCCAGAAAGATCCATTGTTGAACAAAATACTATATGATATTGAACAGTTTTTACTTTGGGTTTTGCAAAACAGTGGATAAAATAACGATATACCACGGTTACTTAAAATAGCTACTGAAAATTCCAAGTATCAGCTGAAAGCAGTGATGAAAACTGAGATGTTCCAAATACGGTTTTGTTCTCAAACGGCTGTCAACAAGAGATTCGCATACGTTTTCAGCGAAATTATTAATAATAAAAATGCCGATACGACAATAAAGGCAACTGTTTGAACAATTAATAATTTACACCATTATTTATGAGAGAAAAAATTAAATGATTAGTTTTAATATAAAGATAACAAACCTATAAAGATGTGGTAGTGGCCGAGTGGTGTAAAGACGTTAGAGTTAATGCAAGATTTTGTATTTTTTCACAATGGATCGAATCCCACCAGAGGAATTTTATTTTCGGTCAATAGCTTCGTTTTTATTTTTGTGCTTTCTTATTTACTGATCTGATTTTCTCACTGGGGTTCTACCGAAATGTGGACACAGGACGGATGTGTATGGACGACATAAAGAAGAAATGATATGTGTTTTTTTTACTATGTATTACTTTCTTTCCTTTCCTACCTTTTCCTATTCTCAAATTATTGATCAAGAAAAAATTGTTAAAATATGTCATTTTGATATTTAATGTAAACATTGTAAAAAATGAAGGGGACGGCCCGAACCTAATGTTGAAAGAACTTGTGGCCTAACCCCATTTCATGTTGAAATAAAATATGTTTTAACTAAACTATTTATTTTTCTGGTGCATAGCATATATTGCACAGCTGAAAAGTTCATAATTGTATAATATTCATTTGTGTTTTTTCCCCTAGTTATTTTGTATTGGAATGCCTTTATACCTTTAATTGATATAAAAATAGTTTGATTAATCAGTTGTACAAATATATCTTTTATGTGTTTACTTAAATAGTAAAGTAAGTAATAAAGCTATGCAAAGAAAAAGACCCGTCCTTTATTGAGGTATATTTGGTAGAGTGTAGTAGATAATGTGCAATTTCATACGGACTATTTCTTACATGCTTGGCTTGGGGTCGACTAATATTTTTTTGTTTAAATTATTTTCACTCGGGCAAGGTTTACGAATTTGGGAAGGTAATTTAAGCTTAAAGAATAATAGTTAAGAGTCGTTCATTGATTCGACTCGGTGGTCATAATTGTCCCCTAATTGTTCAGTGTCGAAGCGTCAAGATCTGTTCCATTGATCAGCAGGTAAGTTGTCTAAATTCGTCACCGCGCCAATTGACGGGCACTGGTGGTTTAGCCGTTGTATTAGATGGTTGTGGCCACTGTGCCGGTGTGTGTACACTGATTAAGTCATCATAGGTGTATTTATTTTTACGATGATACCTCTGAATGCCTCGGACTAAACAAGATCAGTTCACTCGCACAGCATGCTTGACCGTAGATGAACCATTGGCCGTCAGTATGACACTGCTATGGAAGTTAGTATCAAGTGAGTTATTTCTTTATGTGACTTAAATAAGAGTTAAATTACTCTTCGGGAATGGGCAGGGTTAGATAAAGATGTATTGTGTGTTATTCCGTGAAGTGGGTGTATGGAGGCGTAAACAGATCTCAAAGTTTGTATATGTTACTTAATATAAGTGCAGAGTCAAATGAATAGGACTTAAATCTCAAAAGTTTGTCATTTAGTGAACAGCTATCAATTAATGCTATTGACAGGGAGGGTCATTTCAAAAGTATTGGTTCGTTTTTTTTTTCTGTCTCCTATGATTGTATGGTAATTGCTAGTTTTGCTTTTGGTGACGAAATAAAGCAACAGCTATCAATGATGCTATAGAGGGTCATTTCAAAAGTATAGGTTTGTAAATTTTTTGTATGGTAATTGCTAGTTTTACTTTTGGTGACAAGATAAGGTAACATACTTGGATGGTTTTTGCGGAGCTGATTGTTATTCAAATGTTGTTTGTATGTTTCAATAGCAAACTCTCATTCAGGGGAAATATGCAGGAAGGATCCTTCTAGTTTTTATAATTGAAAATGTTAGATTAATTCAGAGAGTATTAATTAGAAATTACATGCATTGAAACAGTGTCAGCTAATTTAATCATATAGCATGGAGTCACGTCTTTCAGTCGTATTACTATAGTGTCAAATTCAATCGGTACAGAAACTGTTGAACTTTGTTGTCTTGAATTCGCTGGGACCTGGAGTATTTGTTCAAGATATTTGTTGTTTGAAAAGCCTGGAGTGGAGTATACTTGATTATGACCTGTTTGATGTTTTGTTTTATTTAATTATTTGTTAATCACCTTTCAAAACTGCTGTATTTCTCATTTCTAAGATTCAACCTGGTTTTAATATCACAGTGTCACCCATTATTAATAATGCTAAAAAAAAAAAATGAAAGTAGTGCAATTTTATGATGCATTCAGCCATCCTTAAAAAAATATTTGTTTGCTGTGCTCTGACAAAGTATTTTTCATGTGGGTAGGTAGCTAGCTAATTTTTTTTTTTTGCCAAATTTTGATTTTGCATAGTCATTTTAAAGAAAAATTCATAAAAAAAAAATGCTTTGAAAGTCCATAAAAAAGTTTGGGTAGCTAAAAATTTTGAGTGAGTAGGTAGGAGCATGCACGGCAAAAAAAATACTTTTTAAGTATGGCCTTTTAGAGCAAAAATAAGTTCTGTTTATTTCTGTAGTTTTTTTTGTGTGTGAGTTTTAATAATTTTATGTTTTTTTACTATCATCAAATTATTCCCTATATATTTTCAGTTTTCATCATAATAATTTTACATAGAATCACATGTCACATGCAAGGAAATGCCAAAGTTGTAGTAAAAACTGTCAGGGATTGAAAATGTATTATAGAAAATTTGCATGTTATAGGTTAGTTCTGAGAACAGCAACATTAAAAAAATCTGAATTTTAAGTGCGCAACTATAATAAATGATTCCATATGTATATGGACCAATCAGTTGTCATTTACAAGGGTGTGAGTATGCCATGTTGCCAGTGGGCGGAGCAATAGTTGTTCTCAGGTCGGGTCAATTAAGATTCGAATTAAGAGTGTTTCTTTTGCAATTTAATCAAAGTAGCTTCATTTCCTCTTGTCAAGTCACCGTCACTCTGTGATTTTATTTAACCCTTTACTCTATAGATGCACGTTTACCCGCACCAATCACAGAAGGCCTTTGAAAACAGTGCAGGAAGTAACGAGCAATCTGAACACTTCCTGCACTGTTTTCCACTCTGTCAGTTAATACAAACATAATTCACCCATTGCTGATACGTGGTGAATTAATACTTTCAATATCAGAGGTATCCAAAGATGTCTATATGAAGTAAAGGGTTAAAGTATGCATCGTGGTGTTTGGTATTGTTGTTATTGTATAGTGTTATAAGGTGTAATCCCACCATTGACTTTTGTTCTTTATTCTGTAGTAAATAATAAAAGTTTGAAGGCTTGTTTGAATCCCAAATGAAAGAAGTGAAACCTACATTTTACTGTTTGTCAACTTCTGCACTATCAAAATATGATGAGAAAAGTAGGGGTCATGTGTCATATAAAAGATTTTTTTTCTGCTCAGTGTGTACACTGGTGACAAAGTGAAAGTAGACTTCCGAAATCATGTATTCATACCCCAATTTCCAAGCATCATTTTTTTTTTCTAAATTCACAATTCAAACATGACAATGCTATCAAAATGTTCAAAATACATCAATAATGCCATTCAAATAAAAAAATGAGCATTAAAATAAGGAAAATGCATTTTTAAAGAAGAAGAAATGAGGATTATTTATAACCGCCATCATGCGACTTAACCCCAAAGAAGCACTTCCTTTTTGCAATGGTGGTACTATGCCTATAAATAAGGATTAAACATAAAAATTACACCAAATAAGTATTTCGTACAAAATAATGTCCATGGTTACTTAAATTGACCTTATTTCTTTTTTAATACTAAAAATGCAAAATAGGCAAGAAATTGAACATCTGAATATCATAGTGTGATGTTATCATCTTTATTTTCACTTATTTGAGATGTTATGACAGTTTATTGTTTTACATCTATTTAAATCACCAACCAGACTTGCAAAATAAGATTTTGTCTGTGTTTTTGAGTTTTAAATGTATAATGGTAGAGCTCGATTCTCCTTGGTGATGCAATGTTTATGTGTTCAGTTGAATTCATTATGTGGCATTGCAATGATTCATTTAAGTCTAATTGGTCTGAGAAGATTCTTGTGTGATTCATTGCTCGAAATAATGACTTGGATTCTGTTAAATACAACATGACTTAGTGCATATCTCAGGACATTATGTCAATGTAACAAGACGTTTTACAATTTGTAACAGTATGTTTCTGCAATATAAGAAACATAATTATACTGCAATGTAAAATGACTACTGTAATGTAACAGAATTTTACTGCAATGTAACAAAGTTATACTGTAATGTTACAGGATTTTACTGCAGTCTTACAGGACTAGCTTTACTGCAATGTAAATGGACTTTACTGCAATGTAAATGAACTTTATTGCAATAAAAAATTACTTTACTGCAATGTAACATTTGCTTTTACAAATCTGTTCAGTCTGTAGTGCAGAAATTTCTTATTTTGTTACTTTTGCAGGACAGTCTATTTTGTTACTTCTGCAGGACAGTCTATTTTGTTACTTTTGCAGGACAGGAACTTCTATATTGGTAACTTCTATAGGACAGAAAAAGTATATTTTGTTACTTCCGCAGGACAGAAACGTCTATTTTGTTACTTCTGCAGGACAAGAAAGGCTATTTTGTTACTTCTATAGGACAGAAAAGTCTATATGTTAATTTGTTACTTCTGCAGTCTATAATGTTACAGTCTATGTGTTAATTTGTTACTTCTGCAGTCTATATATGGTAATGTGTTACTTCTGCAGTCTATAATGTTAATTTGTTACTTCTGCAGTCTATAATGTTACAGTCTATGTGTTAATTTGTTACTTCTGCAGTCTATATATGGTAATGTGTTACTTCTGCAGTCTACAATATTACAGTCTATAATGTTAATTTGTTACTTCTGCAGTCTATAATGTTAATTTGTTACATCTGCAGTCTATGTGTTAATTTGTTACTACTGCAGTCTATATGGTAATGTGTTACTTCAGCAAGACAGAAAAGTCTATAGTAATTTGTGACTTTCACCAATCTCTCTTATTCAGATTCTTTGCAAACATCAGGAAATTAATCAATCGATATACTGTTTGAACTGATCGCTCATTACAAGGTGTTATAATCAGTTTTGCTATGCTTGATTTGACAACAGCATCTGGAACCTGGTGATGTTTAAGGGAATGCTTCCACTAAATCATAATATAATCAAAAGACCAGTCATACGGAACAGATCTATGACTTCTGCACAAATAATGCTGTATTAAATGGGGGGGCATAATTCCAAGTTAACAAATGAAGACCCACCTTACTGTATTTAATGACATCAATGTATGTACAGACAAGAACAGTTTCCCCTCCAGAGAATATTCAAGCCTGTCCTAACATGGCTGCCATTCCGCGAGGTCTTCAGGGACCACATGCATCAAGTTTCTGTACCATATTGGCCTGCCAATATGATTACCAAGCATTGTCGGAGGCATATTGGCTTAAAGCGTGGATTCCAGAGACCGTATATAGCGTCATTGTTGTTTCGCAGACGCCAACTGCATTATTAATGACCTGATCTATGGTAGGAACATGTACAAACGGGACAGATATTGACGGAATCCTCGAATCTTTCATGACTTCACAGCCAACCATTCATATCGGTGTAGGCCAATATTCCATTAATGGAATAAAAAGCAATTCCTTAATAGATCTGTAGAAACATACCCTATAAAGTCATGTTTGGACACATCCTTGTTAATTCTATATGTATTGAAAACTCATTGATTGGTTTCGGTAAAGAGGAGTTAGGCAGCTCCTATAATGAAAGTGTTATGCATTTTCTTCTCGCGTTTGATCAATTATTTCCGAGTATAATATTTAATCGTGGAACAGTGCTCCATCATTAAAGCAGTCTACCTTTTTGTTTACCTTCATAGGAAAAGTGAGTGTTGCTATTGTATCCAAGTGTTGTGGTTTTTGTTGTAAGGTTTTATGAATTTAACGTCATCATTATCATCATTATCATCATTATCATCATTGTTTATGACAGTATTACATTACATTTTGTTAAGATAAATTGTTTATTTAACTTGCGAACTTATTTCATGTTAAGGCCAATAAAGTGACGCATGCCATCTCATAATCACTTACCTCGCGACACTAAGTTTGTAGGTTCGATTTCCACTCACTCGAAAAACTTTATGTGAGAAAGTTTGTCAGTTTGTTGCAGAGGGATGGTGGTTCTACTTGGATTCTTTCTCCACCAATAAAACTGGATATATATATATAACCTAAAATGTGTTGAATATGGCGTTAAACCCCATTCAAATAAAAGAAAAATGAAAGGAAATCATGCAAAAAAATGAAGTGGTTAAAATATAGGCGTAAAATATTTATATGATCTGATGATGTTTATGTCTGATATGCCCAGTGACTCCATGTTCAAAATAGATAACTGATCTGATATAAAATTAAACATGGGTTGGGGTCTGGGATGGGGTGGAGGGTGTGGGAATGACACTGACACCCGCCAGTGATATTTATTTTCAATAGAAAGTAAGTTTACATGCACCACAGGGTCGGAGTCTGGAGATTGACACCTGACACCCGCCAGTGATTTTTTTTTTTAATGGAAAATAAGTTTACATGCACCTTAAGGTCATGTCTGGGGATGACACTGACACCCGCCAGTGATATTTATTTTAAATAGAAAATAAGTTTACATGCACCTTAACGTCATGTCTGGGGATGACACTGACACCCGCCAGTGATATTTATTTTAAATAGAAAATAAATTTACATGCACCTTAAGGTCATGTCTGGGGATGACACTGACACCCGCCAGTGATATTTATTTTAAATAGAAAATAAATTTACATGCACCTTAAGGTCATGTCTGGGGATGACACTGACACCCGCCAGTGATATTTATTTTTGATAGAAAATAAGTTTACATGCACCTTAAGGTCATGTCTGGGGATGACACTGACACCCGCCAGTGATATTTATTTTTGATAGAAAATAAGTTTACATGCACCTTAAGGTCATGTCTGGGGATGACACTGACACCCGCCAGTGATATTTATTTTTGATAGATAATAAGTTTATATGCACCTTAAGGTCATGTCTGGGGACGACACTGACACCCGCCAGTGATATTTATTTTTGATAGAAAATCAGTTTACATGCACCTTAAGGTCATGTCTGGGGATGACACCTGACACCCACCAGTGATATTTATTTTTGATAGATAATAAGTTAACATGCATCTTAAGGTCATGTCTGTGGATGACACCTGACACCCGCCGGTGATATTTATTTTTGATAGAAAATAAGTTTACATGCACCTTAAGGTCATGTCTGGGGATGACACCTGACACCCACCAGTAATATTTATTTTTGATAGAAAATAAGTTTACATGCACCTTAAGGTCATGTCTGGGGATGACACTGACACCCGCCAGTGATATTTATTTTAAATAGAAAATAAGTTTACTTGCACCTTTAAGGTCATGTCTTGGGATAAAAACATGAGTGACATCCTCTATTGATATCCTAGTTGCCATAACTCTAGTTTTTAATCTGCATAACATGTTAGTTTACCTGTTATCTTCAGTAATGGATGAGACAAGAAGCTTTCTGCAGTTCTTATGGAGTTTTTTTACAATATTTCTTTCAAACCTGCTGAAAATCAATGAAAATATGCATTCTGTTTGGGCTAATTAAGTCTCCTTGTGTGTTACAAATGTAATTTCCTGTTTTTATTATCTTGGTGGTACTAAGATTTCTTAGAGAATTTACTCCAACTGGGGGGAAATGTACTTCTTTTGGGGGGAAATGTACTTCTTTGGGGGGAAATGCATCAACAGACAGACACTAAATAATGCTCACCATGATGTATATGTATGTTTTGCTCGTTAGCACTGTGTTATTAAAATTCATCAGGGATTTAAAATACAGATTTGTATTAAAACAATTACAGCACATTGTGAATGTTCACCCAGTTTTAACACGAATGATTACATTTTTTGTATCTTGATTTGTTTAAGAACAAAACATCCCACATTGACTGGCAGTTATAACAGAATATTATCTTCAGTTTAACCGCAACTGTTGTCTAGGGGAAGAGCATTTGCCTTACATGCGGAATGCTGTGGGTTCTATCCCAAGTCATGTCATAATAAAATATTCGAAAAATGGAACTAGAAGCTTCCTGGCCTCAATGGCACTCAGCATAAATTTTAGAGGATAGTCTGGTTGACTGGGTGTCCATATGATGTGACTAGGTCGGGTATCATACCATGTGTCTGCAACATAATACTCCAGTGTGGCAACACGCAGAATTAATACTGTCTCAAATGGACACCATCAAATTATCACTGAAAAATTGTTGAAAGGGACTCTACAAATCATAAAACAACATCTTCTGTTTAAAATATGTTCTTGTATATAAGACGAGAAAGACACGCATTAACCCAATTTCTGTTCTTCTGTAATACAGCAATAAATTAACACAAAAAATAGGGTTAACATGGTTTGTTTATCTCACCACCACAGTCTGTTGGGGGTCTCTGTGAAGATCTATAAACAACATTGTGTCTCATTTTTGTCTCTCACCATGGGTTATTCAAGTGGGAAAGTTATCAGTTACTTGTGGTGATAGGTGTGCTCGAGCACTGGTTAACCTTCCAAGATCCTAGGAAAGAGTGTTTAGTTCTCTATGGCATAAAAATGTTAAACACACATATATATATAGTCTTCATTAATGATTAATATTTCGTCACAAGTGAGTCCTGCGTGGCTGGGTGGTCCAAGGAGTCAACTTGATATATACTTCTCATCACAGAGGTTGTGGGTTTGAGACCGGTTTGGTTTAAATAATTGATTGCTAGTAACTTGAGGAAGGATATTGGTCAACTTAGACTCATTTTAAGGTCTTCATTCACAAATTAAATTGAATATGTCAAGTTATACAACCTGTGACATTTTGAAAATGACGTTAAACCCCATTCATCATAAGTAGGTATCCCTCCATTGAGCTTCATTGAGTTTATTTTTTTTCCCAGGAAAATTGAGGACAGTGTCACTCGGATCAATAATTATAGATTTTCTCAGAATTTATCTTGAGATCAAGGTGAATCATTGTAACTAGATGCTTGAGTAGAGGCTTGATCGAATACCATCAGATATTCGCCAATATTCACCGATACTCTGGAACTCAGGAATACATGTACTCAATACATTCGGAGTGCCTCAGAAATTGGGCTGAAAAATTAGATAGTTTTATTTTATCTGCAAAAATTGGGACGGTCTTTTACTCGTTTGTTTAAAGCATGAGTGGTCGACGCGCATGGAGTAGTTCAGCTGAGAATATCTTGTCAATGTTTGTTGTGGTTTTTATCGGCAATAGAAATGGATAATTGACCACTTATTGCAGGTTTGAGGCTTTTGTCGTTTTTCAGGAAATTCAACATTTATTTTGCAATATCGACCATGGACCATTATATTATGGTAATGTAATGGTAGAGCGATAAATAGAATGCCACCAGTATTTACATTTAATCATCCATTTTATACAGTAAAATGGTGTAATGCTCCTATTTTGTGTTTTCTGTGTTAGATTTGCAACTGGTGAAGGATATTGATTGAAAAAAAAATCAACAATCAACACAGGAGCAGATTTGAAAATGAAATGTCTACTACAGTCAAGATGGTATATGCTTTTGGAACAAATTTGGAAATATATAACTACATCATATTGTGTTTATGACATATATGGTTATTTGTGTAAAGTTTGATAATGACTGTGTTAATTTTTATTCTGCAGTGTAAATATGTATGTCTAGTTGATACATTTCCTTTGGATATGCATTAACAATAATATATTTATTTATATTTAGTTTTTATCTCAAGAATGTTTTGTATAATCAAGTCAATGTTTGTGTCCGTCTGTATCAGATATTCAAATGATGCTGTCTGCGCTACTTTGATTCTAGCGACTACTGGTATAGCACATTTTTCTCATTTTCTGCAACATTTTTGGTTGTGTTTGTTTCTTGTCACATATCATCTGACCATGTTTAAGAACTATATAGATATGACATAAAAAGGGACCTCAAGTCTTGAATAATACCATTTACCCTAGTTATACGTAATAACGTGAAAAACATTTATTATAACATGTATTATAACTAAAACGTAATTCTAATATAAATTGAATTGCTAAGTTGACATCAATAAAAATGATTTGTAACATTGCACATCTGATTCTTTAATTTGCAATGTTACTAATTTTTATTAAACTTCACATAATTAACAATTTTCAAATATTTGTTCATATTATGCAGTCTTATACATTCACACACAAATGTTACATAACATATGCTGACATTTACTTAGCACAGATAGTTGAGGAAGAGAAAACATAACATATGATGTGACAGAAAACTTAACAAATAAATGTTGTAGGTATTTGTAAAAAGGATTGAGGCATTAACATTTTCATTCTTTTAGAAATATTGATGGGTAGACATAGCAGTTAACAAGAATGTCTCTATCAAAACCAACTACTCAAAATGTCTCGATCAAAACCAACTACTCAAAATGTCTCAGTCAAAACCAAATACTCAAAATGTCTCAGTCAAAAACAAATACTCAAAATGTCTCAGTCAAAACCAAATACTCAAAATGTCTCAGTCAAAAAACCAAATACTCAAAATGTCTCGGTCAAAACTAACTACTCAAAATGTCTCAGTCAAAACCAAATACTCAAAATGTCTCAGTCAAAAAACCAAATACTCAAAATGTCTCGGTCAAAACTAACTACTCAAAATGTCTCAGTCAAAACCAAATACTCAAAATGTCTCGGTCAAAACTAACTACTCAAAATGTCTCAGTCAAAACTAAATAACCAAAAATGTCTCGGTCAAAAACAAATACCCAAAATGTCTCAGTCAAAACTAAATAACCAAAAATGTCTCAGTCAAAAACAAATACCCAAAATGTCTCAGTCAAAACTAAATAACCAAAAATGTCTCAGTCAAAAACAAATACTCAAAATGTCTCAGTCAAAACTAAATAACCAAAAATGTCTCAGTCAAAACTAACTACTCAAAATGTCTCAGTCAAAACTAAATAACCAAAAATGTCTCGGTCAAAAACAAATACCCAAAATGTCTCAGTCAAAACTAAATAACCAAAAATGTCTCAGTCAAAACTAACTACTCAAAATGTCTCAGTCAAAACTAAATAACCAAAAATGTCTCAGTCAAAAACAAATACCCAAAATGTCTCAGTCAAAACTAAATAACCAAAAATGTCTCAGTCAAAAACAAATACCCAAAATGTCTCAGTCAAAACTAAATAACCAAAAATGTCTCAGTCAAAACTAACTACTCAAAATGTCTCAGTCAAAACTAAATAACCAAAAATGTCTCAGTCAAAAACAAATACCCAAAATGTCTCAGTCAAAACTAAATAACCAAAAATGTCTCAGTCAAAAACAAATACCCAAAATGTCTCAGTCAAAACTAAATAACCAAAAATGTCTCAGTCAAAAACAAATACTCAAAATGTCTCAGTCAAAACTAAATAACCAAAAATGTCTCAGTCAAAACTAACTACTCAAAATGTCTCAGTCAAAACTAAATAACCAAAAATGTCTCAGTCAAAACTAACTACTCAAAATGTCTCAGTCAAAACTAAATAACCAAAAATGTCTCAGTCAAAACTAACTACTCAAAATGTCTCAGTCAAAAACAAATACCCAAAATGTCTCAGTCAAAACTAAATAACCAAAAATGTCTCAGTCAAAAACAAATACCCAAAATGTCTCAGTCAAAACTAAATAACCAAAAATGTCTCAGTCAAAACTAACTACTCAAAATGTCTCAGTCAAAACTAAATAACCAAAAATGTCTCAGTCAAAAACAAATACCCAAAATGTCTCAGTCAAAACTAAATAACCAAAAATGTCTCAGTCAAAAACAAATACCCAAAATGTCTCAGTCAAAACTAAATAACCAAAAATGTCTCAGTCAAAAACAAATACTCAAAATGTCTCAGTCAAAACTAAATAACCAAAAATGTCTCAGTCAAAACTAACTACTCAAAATGTCTCAGTCAAAACTAAATAACCAAAAATGTCTCGGTCAAAAACAAATACCCAAAATGTCTCAGTCAAAACTAAATAACCAAAAATGTCTCAGTCAAAACTAACTACTCAAAATGTCTCAGTCAAAACTAAATAACCAAAAATGTCTCAGTCAAAAACAAATACCCAAAATGTCTCAGTCAAAACTAAATAACCAAAAATGTCTCAGTCAAAAACAAATACCCAAAATGTCTCAGTCAAAACTAAATAACCAAAAATGTCTCAGTCAAAAACAAATACCCAAAATGTCTCAGTCAAAACTAAATAACCAAAAATGTCTCAGTCAAAACTAACTACTCAAAATGTCTCAGTCAAAACTAAATAACCAAAAATGTCTCAGTCAAAAACAAATACCCAAAATGTCTCAGTCAAAACTAAATAACCAAAAATGTCTCAGTCAAAAACAAATACCCAAAATGTCTCAGTCAAAACTAAATAACCAAAAATGTCTCAGTCAAAAACAAATACTCAAAATGTCTCAGTCAAAACTAAATAACCAAAAATGTCTCAGTCAAAACTAACTACTCAAAATGTCTCAGTCAAAACTAAATAACCAAAAATGTCTCGGTCAAAAACAAATACCCAAAATGTCTCAGTCAAAACTAAATAACCAAAAATGTCTCAGTCAAAACTAAATAACCAAAAATGTCTCGGTCAAAAACAAATACCCAAAATGTCTCAGTCAAAACTAAATAACCAAAAATGTCTCAGTCAAAACTAAATAACCAAAAATGTCTCGGTCAAAAACAAATACCCAAAATGTCTCAGTCAAAACTAACTACTCAAAATGTCTCAGTCAAAACTAAATAACCAAAAATGTCTCAGTCAAAAACAAATACCCAAAATGTCTCAGTCAAAACTAAATAACCAAAAATGTCTCAGTCAAAACCAAATACTCAAAATGTCTCGGTCAAAAACAAATAACCAAAAATGTCTCAGTCAAAACTAAATAACCAAAAATGTCTCAGTCAAAACTAACTACTCAAAATGTCTCAGTCAAAACTAAATAACCAAAAATGTCTCGGTCAAAAACAAATACCCAAAATGTCTCAGTCAAAACTAAATAACCAAAAATGTCTCAGTCAAAACTAAATAACCAAAAATGTCTCGGTCAAAAACAAATACCCAAAATGTCTCAGTCAAAACTAAATAACCAAAAATGTCTCAGTCAAAACTAAATAACCAAAAATGTCTCGGTCAAAAACAAATACCCAAAATGTCTCAGTCAAAACTAACTACTCAAAATGTCTCAGTCAAAACTAAATAACCAAAAATGTCTCAGTCAAAAACAAATACCCAAAATGTCTCAGTCAAAACTAAATAACCAAAAATGTCTCAGTCAAAACCAAATACTCAAAATGTCTCGGTCAAAAACAAATAACCAAAAATGTCTCAGTCAAAAACAAATACTCAAAATGTCTCGGTCAAAACTAAATAACCAAAAATGTCTCAGTCAAAACCAAATACTCAAAATGTCTCGGTCAAAAACAAATAACCAAAAATGTCTCAGTCAAAACCAAATACTCAAAATGTCTCGGTCAAAACTAAATAACCAAAAATGTCTCAGTCAAAACCAAATACTCAAAATGTCTCAGTCAAAACTAAATAACCAAAAATGTCTCAGTCAAAACTAACTACTCAAAATGTCTCAGTCAAAACTAAATAACCAAAAATGTCTCAGTCAAAAACAAATACCCAAAATGTCTCAGTCAAAACTAAATAACCAAAAATGTCTCAGTCAAAAACAAATACCCAAAATGTCTCAGTCAAAACTAAATAACCAAAAATGTCTCAGTCAAAACTAAATAACCAAAAATGTCTCAGTCAAAACTAAATAACCAAAAATGTCTCAGTCAAAACTAAATAACCAAAAATGTCTCAGTCAAAACCAAATACTCAAAATGTCTCAGTCAAAACTAAATAACCAAAAATGTCTCAGTCAAAACTAACTACTCAAAATGTCTCAGTCAAAACTAAATAACCAAAAATGTCTCAGTCAAAAACAAATACCCAAAATGTCTCAGTCAAAACTAAATAACCAAAAATGTCTCAGTCAAAACTAAATAACCAAAAATGTCTCAGTCAAAACTAAATAACCAAAAATGTCTCAGTCAAAACCAAATACTCAAAATGTCTCTGTCAAAAAAAAATAATCAAAATGTCTATCAAAACCAAATACTCTGAATGTCTCTATCATAACCAAACGAAATGGTCTAAATAATGTACATGGGAAATCCTTATCTTAACAAGATTCTTGTAATGGGAAATCCCTATCTAAACAAGATACATGGGAAATCCCTATCTGAACAAGATACATGGGAAATTCCTATCTAAACAAGATAAATGGGGAAATTCCTGAAAAACAAGGTACATGGGAAATCCCTATCTAAACAAGATACATGGGAAATCCTTATCTAAACAAGATAAATGGTGATAATCCTGAAAAGATACATTGGAAATCCCTTTTTAACCAAGGTATGTGGAAAATTCCTATCTAAACAAGATACATGGGAAATCCCTATCTGAACAAGATACATGGGAAATTCCTATCTAAACAAGATAAATGGGGAAAATCCCAAAAAACAAGGTACATGGGAAATCCCTATCTAAACAAGATGCATGGGAAATTCCTATCTAACCAAGATACATGGGAAAAAATGTGAATGATTCTTAAACTGTAAATTTTAAAACATGTTCATTGGTTACATTATATTTAGAATAATTTATAATACTCTATACTCATACAAATTTAGAATTTTGTTGCATGACACAATTACAAGTTTTTGTCAGCTTAATGGCAATATTCAATTATCTGAAATGTGGGATTGTGTCTGCTGCACTTGAAGCAGGGCTAAGCAATAGTTTCAATCCACTGTTCCATTTGTGTTGTTGTATCATTAATATTTATATTGTCTGTCTTTTTTCTGATACATGACCACTTATTATTTTGAAAAAAACTGTTGGAGTTTGATCAGATAATGCTATTCCTTATCAATGTGCTGATTTAAAACAATACATAACCGCAGTCAGTTGTGAACATCCACAGATATCCACCATTGTAAATGATCGCTCTGGTATAGCAGCAGAGAATGCATGTATCTGATTGACTTGTACAAGAAAACTGACATGTATAGTTGTATAAGGTGTTTCAACTCAATTGGTTGCTTTATTGAAATAAGTTTAGTTTTACTTAATTTGGCTAGATTGTGAAGAAAGCTCATCTAAACTACTCTCCTAGGTAGAACTTGTTTCTCGTCAATGAAATAATTGTAATTGGTATTATATTCTGCATTGTTTTCCATCAAACTTTGTCAATGTTTTCTGCATGTCTTCTTCATCAAATCAGTTTGTCAAGTTTTCTTCATCAAGCCTGTTTACCAATTATTCTTGAAGTTTTCTTCATCAAACCGATGTGCCAATTACTTCTGCAAGTTTTCTTTATCAAACCTATTCCTTCTATTCTTCATCAAACTATCATTTCTAACGTAATTTGACATAAATTACTCCACCTACCATTGTCCAATCAAGCATTAGCTACAATCCACAAGGTCCTTTATATTACATATATTATGCCTATGAACACTAATTTGATTGGTCAAATGAAATGATTGACATGTCAGATACATATCATTTTTAAGCAAATTTCAAAAGGAAAATCAACCCAAAATAATGCCTTGTTTCCCGAATGTATACTTGAAGACGTCCTTGATTTTGTCCCAGCAGAAGTCATTAAGGACCATTAGCAATTGGATACTTGTTTCATCTCTTACATCTTTTTCTCTCACTGTACTAGCTGTTTCGTATTTATGTGTAAACACCATTTACCATTTGTCATTTCCTTCAGATAGTTATAGACCAGGGAGTTTGATATCTACTCGATGGTTTTCCCATCATGCCATGCAAGTTATAACAGCTGATGCCGCGCAAGCACTCAAACCAATGATGTTATTTACCGAATTGATTTTATATCCAGAGGGGCAATTATTTTTCAATACAATGACCACAATCTTCTCTTTGCATTTCTATAAAATATTGTTTCTCTTTACACTGTTTGTTATTTGAGGCAAATTTGCACTTGTGTGCACTCTAGAAAGCATTTTCATTTGTTTCTTATCAGGACAACATTGCTTTTAAAAAGCCTCAGATTCCATGTAAAAGCCGCAAGATGACTCTGGGGAATGTTTTATATAATTTTATACATGATATCAAATCAGAGAACCTTTTTTCAAGATTTCAGTCACCCCTCTGTAGTTTGTTGTTTTTTTCATACATGTGGATACAGCTTGATTATTATGAATACATTTAATTGGCAAAAAAATATTTTCCAAAAAATGTTTGCTACATGCAGTTTCGAAAATTTTTTTTAACTTCAACTGCAAACATTTGAAATTCCAGGGAGGAGCTTGTGAGCTCATATACTCTTAATTGTAAACAAAATGATACACGTGGATATTACAGCTTTAAAATGGCAGTTGGTGCTGTAAAGGAGATATCCAACTAGTAGTCTCAACCATGCCTATCTGAGGATAGCCCCTCAACGAAAGCTTTAAGTCGAAAAGTTTGTAAGCTAGTTGCGCAATAATAGTTTCACGGCTTTGGATCAGCAAGGATGGAAGATTTTAAATGAGATGGTTTTCCAGATATCTAATATTGTGCATGTGAATGGATGGTGAATCTACCAAGATTCATGCAAATCTGTTCAATAATAAGGATTTAATGTTTTCCTTTTTAAAAATATATCCAAGGTCGTGAATTCGATTCCCCGCCTGGCAACAGTCTCCGATGATTGATATACGACATTGTGTCTCATTATCATTCATTTCTCACCGCTGACTTGAGT
Organism: Panopea generosa; assembly: GCA_029582155.1. NCBI lineage: Eukaryota > Metazoa > Mollusca > Bivalvia > Adapedonta > Hiatellidae > Panopea > Panopea generosa. The sequence continues at coordinate 2,238,206 of CM055903.1, read as the reverse complement.
GGGAAAGTTAGCAATTACTTGCAGAGATGGGATGTGCTCGAGTAGTGGTTAACCTTTCAGGATCCCAGGAAACAGTGGTTAGGTTAACTGATCGTCTGTTAGCCCTGGATGGCATAAAAACGACGCTAAATATTCAATCAATCAAGATCTTTTATTATGACCCCCACCCCAACCATTGGAAGAATAGTAATAGGGCATCAAATGTTATCCCTAACCGTCTGTCTGTTGATCTGTAAAAATTGGTTTTCGATCAAAAACTTCTGAAGGGTAATATGCATTAAACATGTGCCTATTGAGACCAAACTGAGATTTTTGGTTTTGGAAGAAACATCGTCAAGGAATCTTTTTTAGACAATTTCATTAATTTAACAATGGTTCTATTGCATGACTGGGTGAGAAGTGCGTAGTCATGTGGTTTATGCTTCTTCAGTGTTTGTGTTTAATAAAGCTACACACAGGCACTAAAAAAATCTATTTTCAAGTTATAAAGTATTCGGATCTCGTAATAAACATCGCCATTTTATTATAATTATAGAGTTTCCAGAATTTCCTGTGGGACGTTAGCCTTGTAACACACATGGTGTTTGCATGAATATCGTGGCATATAATTAATCATCTCCTCTTGCCATCTTTCTTTGCAGCAGACGCGAAATACATACATGTATAAAGATTTTGTCATCTCGGTATCCCTATGTGAGTCAAAGCCATTGTTTTATTTTGGGCTATTTTTTTTTTTAAATATTTTTTTTTTTATTACAGTTTCTCAAATCCATACCTTTTTTATCGTATTGAACAATTTTTGATTGCTTTTTAAGAATTGAGTCAATCTGGGACAATCAATGAGTTTCACTTTGTTTATATTTGCATGTTTCTTTTGAGACCAAACTGAGATTTCTGGTTTTGAAAGGAGCATCGTCAAGGAATCTTTTTAGACGATTTCATCCCCAATCCATACCGTTATTGTTGTCTCGAACAACTTTTCGCATGCTTCCTAAGAATTGTGTCAATCTGGGACAATCAATGAGTTTCCTGTAGTTTTTATTATACTAACAATTTCCTTTTTCTCATTACAGCGGTATGAAGAGCTGTCATCTAAGTGGGATCAAGCCCGGCAGGAAGTCCGCCAGGAAGACCATGAGACGCTCAGAGAAAAAATAGTGCTGCAGCAAGAACTGATACGCAAACAAGATGAATACGCAAAAAACAAACGGGCACAAGAGGCTGAAGCAGAAGCCCAGGTTAGCATGTTTTTCATTCTCAAATAATTTCAAAATCATGTCTTTTTTCTCCATTTATGATTCCACAGCATGTCCCTTATCAAAATTCTGTAAAAAGGCCTTGAATTAATCTACTAGTGATAATTGTTCATGTCCTTAAGATAAAACAAAAACAAAAACTCTTTTGGGTTTTGAAGATAAAATGAAATTGAAAGAATTTTTTTTTTTTGAAAATGAATGGTGTAGTCAGACACTCATGTTACCTTTACGAGTACAAAATACATATACATGACATGCATGGAGTTCATTATAACAAACTAATGGACATTATTTCAAGGTCAAACTGTCCAATACGAATCCATTCTATAACTGATGATGCTCCACTTTTTACGTTCTCTTCTCGGCAAGGGAAAAAGATAATCGAGATGAATTCGTACAAATTATGGTGACAGCTCATCAATAACGTTTGCACTGCGTATGTCACCAGTTGAGCTCAAATGCTTACAAGGAACAAATCACACATAATTGCCTCTTTTTTCCTCCAAAGCCAGGGTAGTAATTTGTGATTGTTGATGAACAGCATTGTAAGACATGAAGCCATTGACTTATTGTAAATTATATGTTGTGTTTTAAGTTATATATGTTTTTTTCCAATTCTTGAACACAAGCCACCACTATACATGCATATAAACAAGACAAACATGCCGGAGTGCATATAGGTAAATTGGTGCTATTATGACAATACATCAGAAAACACCCGGACTGAAACACGGAACACCAGTATGCATATGTTATTGTACTATGTAGTATATCTGCGGTTTACCCCAGAATAAATTCCTATCCGCACCCCATTATTATGAAAAACAAAATGACTTAATAATGACTGGAAGTTAGTCTTCAATAAAAGCTTCTCGATCCAAGTTAACTATGTACATGAACAACACAAAACTTAACGCTTTGAGCATAAACAACACAAACCTAACATTATACACATGAACAACATAAAATTTAACACTATGCACATGGACAACATAAAACTTAACACTATGCCCATGAACAACACAAAACTTACACTATGCCAATGAACAACACAAAACTTACACTATTGACATAAACAACACAAAACTTAACACTATGTATATGAACAACCCAAAACTTAACACTATGTCCATGAACAACACAAAACTTAACACTATTCACATGAACAACACAAAACTTAACATCATGCACATGGACAACACAAAACTTAACATCATGCACATGACAACACAAAACTTAACACTATGCACATGAACAACACAAAACTTTTAACACTATGCACATGAGCAACACAAAACATAAGACTATGCATGACTATGCAACCAGCACAAATCTTTACACTATAATGCATACAAATATCACACAACTTAATACTATGCTTACAACAGAGTTAAAAATTGACTGCAGACATATTCATCAACTTCAGTTCATACATGTATATTTTTATGCCCCCCAGCATAACATATTAACATAACATGACAACATGTCATGAGTAAGACCCACACTCTTCCTCAAAGGTCAAGGTCACACTTTGAGTTTGTTTAAAAACACTTTGAGTCTGTTTGAGATTTCAAGTACAGTCTGTAACTTTATCATACATGGATGGATTTCAAAAACACATGGCTTAATTTATCGATTGATCAACATGACAAGGCGAAGTGTTGCGTTAAGACCTAGAACCTTACCTCAAAGGTCAAGGTCACACTTTCAGTTTGTTTGATATTTCATGTCTGGTTTGTATCTTTTGTTTTACATGGAGGGATTTTAAAATAGCTTGACACAAGTGATCAACATGTCATGATTATGTGTCACCTGCATGTATTTGTAGAAATACCCAGAACTTTACATGAGATGTCAAGGTCAAGATTTCACAAAGTCAAGGTCACACTTTAATGTAAAAAAAACATGAAATTGCCTGTCTAGTCTGAAACATCAGTTCATGACTTTTAATATTCATGGATACATTGCTACCTATTTTAAAATATATTGTTATTTTTACAGACCATTTGTGGGGCATGTGACACTTACCAGTGACATTTCTTGTTTTGTCTTACATTCACTCATTATCATAATGAACATATTCTGAACAAAGTTCTATTTCAAATCAACCTATTTGCTTGTCTTATACTATATTTACTATAATGGCGGCACTAGTATCATTCACTGAGTTGAAATAGAATACAACAAATGCATTGGATGAGAAAAGTGTTTTTTTTTCAGAGGTCAAACGTTATTTATGGGCCTGGGGAAACTTTGTTTAAGCAGGGACTGTTGCAGATTATAAACCTAGAATCTTCTAAAGACATAAATATGAAAAACTCTCAATTGATTTTTTGTCTTCTAAATGTTTTTTTTTAAATCTATCACAATTTTCTTCAATAATGGCATTTGGTATCGTAAATTTACACTGTGTAGCACGGTGTAACGTTGTGTTTCCAGCAAATTTGACTTTAAGACCTCGGCAATTCATCTTGATTGTGCAATGGAATTCGATTATCCATAGATTTTTATATCCAGTATTGTATTACAGAAATCTGACTCTTCTCGGTTCTTGTACTGTTATTTAAGCGAGTTACATATATAAATTATGCTGCATGGTGAACATTTGTATTTGTGAGTGGGGGGGAGGGGGAGGAGAAAGGGGGAGGGATATGATAATTTAATAAATAAAATCAAAACAGCTTGGTATGTCAAATCCCCTTCCTTAAAAATAGTCACAAAATATGTTGCCATTTTGAGCAGGAAATCTATTTTAGTCTAACCTAGGTGCATAGCCCAAGTTAGGAAAGTATTTTCAATGTATTTATTTGGCATGTTAAAATAGATATTTTTTTGGACCATGTATTTCACACTACTAATGATATTGTGATATCCATTATTTAGTGTTGTTTGTTTAATGATTGAAAAAATTGATGTTCCTTTCATGCTTCCTACCCAGTAGAAAATTGTTTCTCAAATGTTTACTTAACCATACGCCATGTAAATAACGTCCTGTAATGGAAAGTTTTTGTTGCTTCAACTCAATAAAAGTAAAAATATGTTGTCTGAATGTGTATTGTACTGTGGTCACATACATTGATCAATTAACGGAGCTTTCATATCACATGTTTAAACTTGTATAAGCTTCATTCTAATTTCAAGTGCCCATTTGGTTCTTCTGGGTTTTTGTATTTTGGAATATTGTTTTAAGATTTAAGACTTACACCAGGTCAGAAAGTGTATTTGGTTGTAATAACTTCTGTATAAAACATATTGTGATGTGTTTATGTGATATTAACTTGGCTTTATTTTGTGGTACACTTGTAATAGTGCGTTTTCATTTTAAGATTTTTATAAATTTCTTTACTTTAACATTATGATGCACCTCTCCACATCATAACTTGATTTTCTTCATTCTCCCCCCCCCCCCCCCCCCCCCCCCCCCCCCCACCAATCCACAGTAAGATCCTGAACCCCAATTACATAATTAGGGTTTTTGTATTGCCGGGATGAAGGAAAGACGAGATTAAGGTGTTGCTTTTCCAGCGATGGCAGCTGCGGTGGCGTCAAACATTTATATTTAGCTCCAACGTTAAGTTTTCTTTTTTACACTATTTCTCAACAAGTACAAGTGCTAGGAGACTCATACTTGGATCATAGTTACAACTAACACCCTGCATCACATTATATACTGCAGATGCTGAGTGTGACCTACATTTCATGGTCCATCTACATTGTTTGATGCTGAATTTTGCATTTACCTCCAACGTTAAGTTTTCATTTTTACACTATTTCTCAATAAGTGCTAGGACATTCATACTTGGATCATAGTTACAACTAATAACGCCCTGCATTATATAACACAGATGCTGTGTACTTTTCTTTTTATAATTTTTTTTTTTCTTTTTTTTTTTTTTTTTTTTTTAATGTTTTTTTTTTCCTTTTGTTTTTTTGTTGTTGTTTTTTAAATGTTTTACTTAGAAATATTTTTTTTTTTTATTTTTTTTTTTTTTTATTTTTTTTTTATAAATATGTTTTACTTTGAAATAATGGTTAAATTTTTTTTTTTTTTTTAAATATGTTTTAGAAATGCTGGTTAAAGTTTTGTGCACAACTACAATCAAGTTCATATTTCAAAAATCACTTGATGTATTTGATTGAAACTTCACACAATACTTCCTACAATATTTCTTAGTCATTAAACCTACTACATTAACCAAGTTAAATAAATCGTGCATGAATACAATATTTTAATTTTTTTCTTTCCCATGTGTGTATTAATGGTCAAAGCAGACACGGCGAGACATATCATTCCGCGGAATTCTTACATATTAAGTGGTCCCACCTTATCACAACATTTTCTTCTCCTTACCCCATCATGGTGGCTACCCTTGTGACCAATAATGCTATGGAGTGGTGTAAAAATCGAGGAAAATTGCCCACTTTAGGACGATCGCCTTCACTGTATAGAGATGAACCATTGGTGCTATATGAAACTGGTATTTTTAGCAAAATGTGCACTGGCATATTTTTGTAAAATCAGACCATATGTCTGGGGCGTGATACTCCTGTACAGTGGCAGTGTTTAGAACTCAATTTTCTCCCTTCTTGTTATATTATTGGATTCTTCAACAGGAGGCCCTCTTCCATCACAACTAGAGTATCTCCTTCCCACAGATTCATCAGAGTCTGTATTTTGTTACAGACCTTCGTTTTCAGCAACTAGAATTTCTTTCCTCTGCTACTTTAATTAGCCTGGTTGACCCTGATGGAAGGAAATATCTTCCACGTTGACTACATTTTCAAACTGTCACTTTTACAGTTGCATTATAAGGCCCTTATTCAGTTACAGGATTGTTGTTGTTGTTGTATGGCGTTTTCACACAATATTTCAGTAACATCGCTGTATTTTCTACTTGAGACAGTATTTTGAGCAGTGCTGAACTGGAGTATCATGCTGCAGACACATGGTATGATACCCCACCCAGTCACATTATACTGACACCCGGTTGATAAGACCAAGAACTATCCTCTAAATGCTTAGCACCAAGTGAGAAAGCTTTTTTCAAAGATTTTTTAAGTTTTTGATATGACCCAACCAGGGATTTAACCCATGACTGCCTGCATGTGAGATGGACACAGTTAAAGGAAGTTTGAAAATCAGGATTTTCAAAAAATTCAAAATTGGCATTTCACATTCTCTCCAAGCAATTAGCATGCATATATAATCAAACCTGCGTGAGCCGTCACCTCTGTCAAGCAGCCACCTGTCTTAAACAACCGTATTTTTTATATACTATTTCTATGATTTCAGAGTAAATTAACCTGTATTAAGTCTTAAAAGACCACTTTTGCTCCTTCCCCTTACTGGCTGCTTAAGACAGGTTTTTACTTAATCGACATATCTGTTAATAAACATTGTTATCATACATGTGCTGTTTATTTGGACACAGCAGTAACAAAAAAAATGTTTCTTCTTCTGTTACTAATTGGTTTTGGTTTTGGATCTATTGAGATCAGTTTGTATTTCCATGTTTGGTTATTTATATTTTCTACATTTATTTTTATGACGGTACTAATGACTCCCTAGGGGTTGTGGGGTTTGTAAGTCTTTGTAATTGTGTAGAGTAGAATTTCTAAAGAGAAGGTTATGCAAGCTGGCTTCTTGTTTAATGAAGCTTTTGCAGAAAAAATTTAGCATTTTCAGACTATTTTTTATGGTTCGCTCACTTGTTTCTTCCTACATAATTAGCCATGGCAAGGAACAAATTAAAAAAATCATACTGTTGGGAATTGCAGAAAGTTTGCTGTTGATTGGTTGTTCTAATTTGACTATAAATCACTCAATCTTTTGCAAGTTTTTTCTTCCCTCTTCACTATGCTTATTTATTTTAGGTTGATTGTAAAGTATTAACTCAGAGCTTATATCAGTTGCTCTTTGAGTGTTTTTATTTTACACATCTGACTATCAATCCAGGGGTCGTGAATTGGATTCCCGGTCTGGAAACAGTCTCCATGGTGATTGATATAAGACATTGTGTCTCATTATCATTTGTCTCTCACCACTGATTCAAGCGGGAAAGTTATCAGTTACTTGCAGATATGGGGTGAGCTCGAGTACTGGTTAATCTCAGGAAACAGTGGTTAGGTTAACTGATCGTCTGTTAGCCCTCTATAGCATATAAATGACGCCAAATATTCAATTGAGTGTATTTTATGGATAGAACCTGTACAGAGTGTTGTTTTTGAGGAGCGGTCTAGTCGAGCCCGAAAACAAATCTGTGACCTCTGGTCTGAGAGGTCAACATTTGATCCACTACACTACCACCATAGCTCTTTCATTATTTTTGTCTTTCTTGTGTTATTGCATTTTACTTTCTCATACAAATATAGACATGCAGATACCTATTTCGCCTATATTTTCTGTCCTACGAAACACTATCCACAGTTTTCAAGCTAGCTGGTTTATGTTACTATTGGCTGTTTTTCTGTTATGACTAATTAATGCTTGTAACTCGTACCACCCCCAAGTTTTGCTGGTCAATATATATTGATTGCCATGGAGTAAGCGTACTCGCTCTTCAGGGCACTATAAATAGCAGAATAACATATACACAAGAACTGTTTACCCAAGACTGTGAGTCGAATGGAAATCAATAGTAAATATTGTATCTGCTCTATCTACTAGTATAGTACTCAGTTTTTTTTCTCACTGTTGGAGTAATTTATGTCCAGGGGAGCAACAGTGAGTTACCCAGCATGGATAATTGTGGTACGGACATTATACCGGGAGAAATCATTGAGGGGAGAAGGAATTTTGCAGAATGGGAGAATTTGGATATGCTTTTATAGTTTGTTGGCATTTTTCAGGTAAATAGTGTGAGATTGTGTTTCTGTCTGTACTGATAGGGAGAAAAAAATTGTTGTATTAATATAAGTTGAGTAAAAATTTATGTTTTTAATCTATAACAGAGAATTGAGAGAGATCACTAAGCTGTTTTGTATATTGTCAATTGTTATTATTTAGTTAAAATATTTAACATCATTTAAATGCCATCGAGGGCTTTAAGATTATCAGTTAACCTAACCACTCTTTCCTGGAATCCTGAAAGGTTAACCAGCATTGAACACACCCCATCTCTGCAACTAACTGATCTCATTCCTTCTTAAATCAACATTCGAAGATAAATGATGATGAGATGCAATGTCATATGTCAGTTGTCATGGGAACTGTGGCCGGGCAGGGATTCTAACTCACAAGCCCCTAGATTGATAATGGCTCAGTCTATTGGTAGTGTTATAAATGTAAATGATACAGTTTGCAATCAGCCTGTGGGTTAGCTGCAGATCAGACATGAAACGTCTTAGTACCTCACCTTCAGAATCATAATTTTGGATAATTAAGTAAATAAAAACACCATTAGGCTATCCCTAGAAAAATATTTGTTTGCTGTGCCCTTACCCATTATTTTTTATGTGGGTAGGTAGGTAGCTATTTTTTTTTGGCCAAATTTTGATTTTGCATAGTCATTTTAAAGAAAAATGGACATAAATCATGAAAAAAAAATTAAATGCTTTGAAAGTCAATAAAAAAGCTTGGGTAGCAGCCATTTTGAGTAAGTAGGTAGGAGCACGGCAAACAATTTATTTTTTAAGGATGATTTTATAAAACCATATTATTTGACATAATAAAGGGTTAAAAGAATAAATTTGAATTTATTTGGCCTGTAGCAATGAAAACTTTCATTCAGACTCTTGGATTCATTTCGTAATGTCACAGAAGTGGAGCATGTTGTCCTTTGGTAGAGTAATGAACCATTAGAATTGAGATCCTGGTTCGATCCACATCCAAGGCTGTGTGTGGTCCTTCAGCTAGACATTTTCTCCACATAATGCTTGAGTACTACCCAGAAAGACTTCTAGCATGATATGTATAAGTTGTAATTACTTGTGTTATAATTGATGAAAAATAAATGATATAAGCCAATGATATAAAACAACAATTCATTAATCCTTTCAGATATTAATTGATATGAGTAAACGGATATCTGTGTATACATGTATGTGTCCCATAAATGTATAACAATGATTTTGTGCTACAATATAAAAATTCTTTGTTGTGTATACGAAATTGGCATGAAAATATTATCATTAGAATTATTAAGTTTAAAAAGTGCAAACATGATGTGTCATGCTTTCAAACTGATTACTGATCGACTCTAAGTTATGATTTCAATTTTTCATACCGCGGTTTTACAATTATTTTCCACTTTTCTTTCCATGGGTCACTACAGTGGTATTAACATTATTAATGCCTAATACATATTACTTAAAAATTTCACTGTAAGTCTATTTTTCTTTCACAATATTGTGGAGAACAAGTAATAACTGGTCATCGGGTCAACAGGATTTATTTTGACCCGTGGATATTTGTTCGAGAGATTATTACTACTACATCTGAGCTCGTATGTTTTCAATTGAATATAACAATGTGACCGTATTAGTTTTTGTGAAAATTTCTATCGGATTATCATGAAAGTTGAATGTCTTAAAGGCATTGGATCAGTCATTGTTGTACGAGTAAAGAATGCATACAACAAATACGACTCTAAATAGTTTTAGCTGATATATCTGGTTGAATATTGGATAGAGGACTCAACTTCTAATTGGTGCTAAGGACAAATATAATTTTTATACCGAGTATCTGTTGATTGGGTGCATTAATATTTAAGGTTAGTAATAGCTATTGATTGTGCTGTATCTGATTTCATTTAATTTTCTTGCTTAATATCGACCAAATATTGGATATGATTTATTGACATTTTTTTAATTTCCTGTTGCCATAAGGGAAAACTCATGACCATGCTCTAATGGGATGTTTATACGTAGATTTAGCGACTTGGCCATCAAGCCATAACTTGAACAATACATTGGAGCATTTTGCCATGAATCTTTCATATATTATCTTCACAAAAGTAACAGTGAGAGACTGTTTTATATTTGATAGTTCTCTTTAAGTGAACAATTTTTGGTGCTTGGGTACCGTATATTTATTTTTAAAATGGTTGCTTCATAGAATTAGCTTTGGAATGGAATATTGAAAAGATGCTTTAATAATAAAAATACAAACTGAGGCAATTATAACAAGAAGGGTTTAATCAACAGCTTTATATAGTGGCTGTGTTTGGAGTCAGAAATTATCCGTAATTATCCGAAAATTGTCCGAAATTATCCGAAATCCAGATCTATGGGACAGAATAAAGAGATTATGGATAAATGTGGATTACGGTTAAGATGGTTTTATACAAGTTGATATTCTTGTCTACTCTATCCGCTTTGTTGTCAATGTAGGTATCATCTGCTGTATCTATTAATAGAAACTGATTTTTACTTCTGCAGCTTTTTAGTTTATTGATTGAAAGACTTTTGCAGAAACATGCTTCTTGTTTCTCAGATTAAAATTATCGATTTATCAAATGAGGATAAACCATTTAAACTTGATTCTTGTAAATATATCCGTGTGTATTTGTTTTCTAGTGTAATTTTCAGATCTAGAAAGTGTTGTTCTTTACGCGCTTATCTGACATTGATGTGGACATGTGGTCCAGTGGTAGAGCATCAAATCCACGATTGGACAGTCTGCGATTGGACAGTCTGTGATTGGACAGTCTGCGATAGTGCAGTCTGCGATTGGACAGTCTGTGATCAGACTGTCTGCAATTGGACAGTCTGCGATTGGACAGTCTGCGATTGGACAGTCTGCCACGGCTATGTGTGATGTCCTTTAGCAGAACTTTTTTTCTGCATATGCTTAGCACTGGTTCTACCCAGGAAGACTTCGAGCGTAATTTGTCTATTAGTTGTTATAACTTGTTTCACAATCAAAGTAAAATAAATAGATTTAAACTAAACTAATTATCTGACATTGATGTCTTTCCAACATTGATGATATTATCAGTCTGCGAGTTATTTTTAGTATCATTCTTTACATCGATACATTTTTATGAAACTTCTGTCAATTTATACAGAAGTGGTCTTATAACAAAAATGGAAGAATCACTCATAGAAATTATGTAAATCAAATGCTTTCTTTTGGAATTCAAAAATTATTAACAAATCAAATGATTCCATTAAATAATTCTTGACACTCATGTTGAAGTGACAAACAGAACGATGAATTTTTAAAAGATTCTTTTCATCTCTGCTTACAATATTTATTTTTTCTGTAATTAACATGCAGAATATCAGTAATATCCTCTTCCAGGTTCTGAGTTTCTATGACTTTTTTATACTCAACTCAGACTTGTACTCCAACATAATAAAACTTATGAAATAAACATATAATTACACAAATTAAGCGCTTGCTTAAATTAATCTTGAATTTGAAAATATTATGCAGATTTTTTAGTAGAAAGTCAATGTTTTTTGTAATTACTTATTTATAACAAGCCCATTGGTTTTTGAGGTGATCATGAACTCTAAAGTCAAGCATGGAACAAACCAGTTCATCACCCAGATGCTTATCTGCATCATCTGACAATTTGCTCCTGTTATCACAAGAAGACACTGGATAAAGAAGCGGTATTGTCCGTCTAGAGCACTGACTTCTTGTGGTGGGTAGAGTCTGGATGTATTATATGTTCTAGCACCATTTGAAATCAGTGCCTCTAGGAGGTTCATGACAACTGTAGGAGGCTTCATGATTGAGGAGACGATACTTGAACGCCGAGAAAGGATACCACAAATTGTCATGGTCTTGCTATGGTAGTACTTAATATTAATGCCAAGAATTCAACAGTTTCACTATAGCTTCAACACTTAAGATGCCTTAAGCTACTGCGCAATGTAACCTGGATACAGAAAATATGTGGACACTAACGAAACATGCAAACTGATATCAGACCATAAGCCTCTAGGCATGGTGTAGTGAAATGTGCATTCTAATGCTTGGGTGCCATGGATACTTATGTCAAATACTTCTTATGACCATATATGTATCTTGCAATGGATTGGTAGCATCAAGACCAAAGTTTAAAAACAAGGAATGGTATTAATCTATGCCATTGGCTCACTACAACATTGTTCCCAATATCTGAGACTATATTATGGTCTTTTGTTGTTTTGCTTTTTGTTTCAATATTTTGAGTCATTTTTATGCCAACAGACGATGGTTAACCTAACCACTTTCTCCTGGGTTTCTAGAATTCTGGAAATGAAATGAGTACTTGAGCATATTCATCTCTGTAAATAATTGATAACTTTCCCACATAAATCAGTTAAGAGGCGAAAGACAATGAGATGCAATGTCATATACCAGTCATCATGGAGATTATTGCAAGGTGGCAGTTCAAACTCATGACCCCTGAACTTATGACAGACGGACTACGTGTATGGCATGCAACTCTATCCATGTTTTTTTTCTTTATGACAACAACTTTTGTCTGGAATGTACAAAATCAGGTTATTGTTACAAAATGGATGAAAACTCCACAATTTAGAATTATTGGTTAGAACATCTCTTGTGTTGACATTCAGATTCCTTCCCACTGAAAAAGTTATTTCCCCCAAGAGATCATGTAAAAATATTTAGTTCTTGACATAAAAGAAATTTGCAAGGGTTTTGTGGTTGTAATGTTCGGTGAATTTCATTTTGTATTGGGAAAGTATATCAGATTTCTTGAAGAAAGAAAACTCAGTTTCAGCTAGCTATCTTATTTCAAAAATAGAGAAATCCTACTGAAAAATTTGGTTCCAAGATTGGTGCATATTAATTTATTTAGCTTGATTGTGAAGAAAGCTAAGGGCTTATAAGAACCGTTCTCAACTACGCTTCCTGGGTAGAGTCAGTACCGAGTGTTGTTTTAGGCATGGGTGGAAAAATCCGTTGTACGAGTTGTCCATGTCATACATTTTCAAATAAATGTTAATCAATATCGAAACTCAATCAAGGGTGACTGAATCCAAAATTATGTCCGAAGCTTAAAATGAAGTTCAAGGGTTACAATGCCTTCATTGGGAAATTAACTATAACTTTGACAGAGGTTCATTAAAAAAGAAGCAGGGGCCTAGTGGTTACTAAGAGCATTGGTGTCGCATGTGGAAGGTCATGGGTTCCTTCCCCGGTCAGGTCAGACCAAACACTTGAAAAAAGATACTAGAAGCTTCCTGTAATGTGACTGGGTGGGGTATCATGACATGTGTCAATGGCATGATACTCCAGCATGGCAGCACTTAGTATACTGTTTCAAGTAGACATCATCGCGATATGACATGAAAAATTGTTGTAAGAGACACTAAATACAAGTTATATCACAACTGTAAAATTTATCAATGAACAAGTTTTCAAACACTTTAAAAATGGTACTAGAACCTTTCTTGTAACACTTAGAGGATAGTTCTAGTTTTGGTCGACCCGTTGTCAGTATAATGTGACTGGGTGGGGTATCATATGTCTGTGGCATGATACTCCAGTGCGGCAGGCCACACCGATGTAAATTATGCACGTCTGGTAATTATTTCATAGTATGCTGTATATAGTTTAATTATCATTGCTTTTGAAATATGAGAAAAAATCCCTCGAGAGAAACGTTCCTCCCATATAGAAACTCCAGCATATATTACCAGTGTATATGCACTCATTCTTATATGTAAGACGCATGTCTCCCTTGTGAATTATTTCTTATACTTCAAACGCAATGGTAGTTTTACTTTTCATCTGACTGTAGTCATTTTACTTCTATTACCAGGAAACTGTTAATTTGGTCTCGGTACTAGAGGATTATGGGAGTATATGTATCAGATTCCGGTTGAAAATTCACCTTTTTCAATTTAGCAACAATCAGCTGTATTATACTACATGTGTCATATTAGATACAAAGACATCTCTTGGGGGAAAAAGCAAGTGTTTGCTCATTTTTGCTTAGCATTTTGAGGATAGTTCTAAGAGTTGCGGACCAGGTGTCAGTGTAACATGACTTAATAGGGTATTTATATAATTTTGTTTTATATATCACATGACAGCGTAAGGCAGCTAAGGCACGTGGAGAGGGCGTTGAGGTGCTGAGCGTAGGATGTTTCTATACCCAGTAGAAACTTGGAAATTCATGAATCTTAATTCTTTGTTCCATTTTGGTTAACATTGAACTTATCTATTTGAGCGTGTAATTATGACAATAAGATTAAGTAAATTATATGAAAAATGCTAGTAATGATGTCTGACCTTTTTTATTTTAATTGATTCAAGTTGTTATTATATTGATACGTGTTAGGTAATTCAGATTCATGTTTGTCATAGTCGGGCCCAGTTAGCTCAGTTGGTGACACGTCTGACTATCAATCCTTGGTGTCTTGAATTACAATGCAATCCCCTCCTGGCAACAATCTTCATGATTATGACATACGGTATTGCACTTCATTGTAATTTATTTCTCACCACAGAATCAAAGTGGGAAAGTTATCAGATACTTGCAGAGATAGTGTGCTGGAGTATTGGTTAACTTTCCAGGATCCCAGGAAAGAGTGGTTAGTTTTAACTGATTGTCTTTAAGCAATTTATGCCATATATTTAAGCAAACAAACAAACACGTCGTCAAGGGTCCTGAGGCTTTAGCTGATTGGTCTAAAGAGCTGAAGTCCAACATCATTTGTACTTCCAGGTGACAAGAAGAAAATAACAGGAATAAACACAAATTTTAAAGAATCGCTCGAAATATAGATATACATATATAATTTAGTCTGCACTGTACTATCGGTTGTCATTCTTGTATGGTATCAGTCTAAATGCAATCTATATTTAGAACAAAATAGACTGGTTTTGCAGAAAGACAATGATGAACCAATACATATTTGATGTATCGGCATTCTGCCTTAAGCTGAACAACCAAAACAAATCCCCAGACTAACGTTTCAATGAATATGGTTTGCGTGCAACGTTAGCTCAGTTATACATGTATAGAGTGAGCGTCCAATCATATCAGTCAATTTATCAAAATTACTGTGGTGTAAATAATTACACTCGTAATGTACCGAGGTGGAAATTGTTGATGATCATTAAATTACAATGTCCCATTTAATCATGATCGTTAATTGTACACCTTATGATGTCCAAAATTGGGAATTAAAGAAAATTTATGTGTTACAATGGTAAAGTTGTACCTTTGTAAAGATACGGAAAGGAAGATTCCATGTTACAACGCTAAGATATCTTCAAATTATGGTATCAGATTTTATTCATTTTCGAATTGTATAATTAAAATGCCCTTGATGCATATTTCTGACAATTAAATCCTCGAAATAATTGTGGATCATTGACAGAAATAAATAATAATTATGATAATAATATACAGTTTTTTTGTATTTTATTTCATTTGGAGCTAAGAATATTCTATTTATATATATTTTTATAACTATGTAATGGCCTGAGACATTTACGCATGTTTTTATGTATTTTTTTTAATCCATTGCAAACAATTGTATAACCATTCTTCCTCTGTTACTGATTTGATATTTCTATATTAATATCAGGCCTGGTTTAGCTCAGTGGATAACATCCCTATCTGTTAATCCAGGGTTGTGAGTTCAAATCCCAACTTAGGCGTGGTCTCTATGGTGAATGGTCATGACCTTTGTTCTACTGTCATGCATCTCTCACCTCTGGATATGTGGACATGTGGTGACAGTGACTTGTGGAGAGCAGGTGTTGTCTAGGTTTTACACTTTACTTAATTTAAGTTAAAGGTCAATGTTAAACATATTACCGAAAGGTCACAAACTTCTGTATGAATTTAAACATTGGACTCGTGGATATCTTTTTTATTTAAAAAAGTCAAATGTTTTTTTCCAGTATACATGTAATTCTTTTTTAATAGTTTCTGTAATGATTGATATATGACATTGTGTCTCATTATCATTCATCTCTCACTGCTGATTCAAGTGGGAAAGTTATTAGTTACTTGTGGAGATGAGATGTACTCGAGTACTGGTTCATCTTTCACGATCCCAGGAAACAGTGGTTAGGTTAACTGATCGTCTGTTAGCCTTTGATGGCATAAAAATGACGCTAAATATTCAGTAAATCAACCAATCAATCAATCTTTTTTGTTAAATAGAAAAAATTTATTGACCAATCTATGAACAGTTCATGACTTCTCTGCAGTCAATGAAGATTTCCTAGATGAATGTAAGCCTTCGAAATCTTTTCCGAAAACGAGTATTTTTCAGTAAGTTCACATGTGATATTCAATAGTTCAGATTAAATTAAATTGTTGTTTTTTTCTTAAAAAAAAACACAAAAGCTAGATTGCAACTTAATAAGAGTCAGTTGAGGAGATATATATTAGATTATTATTTTTGTGTCATTAAGTAATTGTGAATTCGTCATTTGATTTGATTTGATGAAATTTTGTGATTCTGAAAAAAAAATAATATAACACATAATATTTGCATGTTGAGAAGAAATTTGACAATATGAATAAAGAGACTATCCTGACAGAGGACATTAGTGCTACAAATAAAGCCCATTTTAAGTCATTAACTATTCTTAAACATGCTTATAGTGCCGTCTGCCTATCTACAGGAGGAATGAGAATTCCCGCTCTTTTGTCTTAGGCTATATCATTCAATTGAATTTTACACCATGTGATTAATGAGTTTTTACATTATTGTATTTGTTAATTTTACACCCGGGCATATGAGTATGGGAAGATGTGTAATTGGAAATGCATTTATTAACATTAACTCAGTACGACATGCATTCAATTAGTTTGTATTGTTGGACATGCTGTGTGTTTGCAGACATGCATTTCTTAACTTATGAGTAGTGAGATTATATGCATTTAAAACAATTATGTGCTGTAGCTTACGTATGTTTGGACATTGCATGCTGTCCAAAATGCATTTATTAGATGTGTCGTTACCAATATGCATTCATTTCATTGCCAGCTGTCCAACATGCATTCAATACATTGCGTGATGTCCATCATGCATTCATTATATTGATTGCTGTCCGACATACATTCATTACATTGTGTGCTGTCCAACATGCATTCATTACTTTGTGTGCTGTCCAACAAACATTCATTACATTGTGTGCTGTCCAACATGCATTCATTAATTTGCATGCTGTCCAGCATGTATTCTTTATATTGATTGCTGTCCAACATGCATTACATTGCATGCTGTCAAACAGGTATTTATTAGATTTATTCCTGTCCAACATTCATTCATTATATAGCATGCTGTTCAACTTTCATTCATTACATTGCATGCTGTCCAACAGGTATTCATTACATTGTATGCTGTCCAACAGGCATTCATTAGATTGTGTCCTGTCCAACATGCATTCATTACATTGCGTGCTGTCCAACATGCATTCATAACAATGTGTGCTGTTCAACATGCATTCATTACATTAGGTGCTGTCCAAAATGCATTCATAACAATGTATGCTGTTCAACATGCATTCATTATATTGCATGCTGTTCGACTTGCATTCATTACATTGCATGCTGTCCAACATGCATTCATTAGATTGTGTCCTGTCCAACATGCATTCATTACATCGCATGCTGTCCAACAAGCATTCATTAGATTGTGTGCTGTTCATCTTGCATTCAATACAGTGCATGCTGTCCAACATGCATGCATTACATTGCATGCTGTCCAACAAGCATTTATTACATTGTGTACTGTCCAACATGCATTCATTACATTGTGTGCTATATGCATTCATTACATTGCATGCTGTCCAACAGGCATTTATTACATTGTGTGCTATATGCATTCATAAAGTTGTGTGTGGTCAGATATATGCATTCCTAAAATTGTGTATGGTCTAATTATATGAACTCATAAACTTGTGTATGGTCAGGTATTTGCATTCATAAACTTGTGCATGGAAAGATACTTATATGTGTTCATAAAGTTATGTTTGGTCCGACATATGTATTCATGAAGTTGTGCATGGTCAGATATAACATTCATAAAGTTTTGTGTGGTATATGCATTCATAAAATTATAAATGGTCAAATATATGCATTCATAAAGTTATGTGTGATCAGAATGCATTCATAAAGTTGTGTATGGTCAGGTTTATGTATTTATAAAGATGTGTTCTGACCTATGTTGCATTATTATGCATTTAAAAGATTATGTTTGATCCAATGTGTATAATTTTGAGTTTGATGTTATACAATCAGAATTATCTTATTAGTTTATTTGGCTATAACATTATTACATCACAAATTCACCACTATTTGTGTGATAGTAATACATGAAAGCAAGTTATTGGGACCTAACAGAAAAAAAGAGAATAAGCTTAAAAATGAAGACAAAAAAGTGTCACAGTTTATAAGTACAACTGCTATACAAGCTTTGTTTCCTTTGAAGCAACGTCTGCTATAATCAATGGTGGCGAACTTGCCAGATTGTCTCGGGACCGACATGGAGCAAGGAGGAAATTTTTGAAAGATTTCACATATACATAGTTTTGCATGCTTATTAGCGTGACTTGTAGTTCTTAAATGCACATAAAAACTGCCACTGCACCTATATGGCCTGAAGTAAATAGTTTCTGCAGAGATCAGTAGAAGTTACCGTTATTGATTGTTCCCTCCGTTATGTGTGCAGGCGCCTTAATTGTTTTTCCTGGAGTTTACCATAACACCATGATAGGCTTGTGTAATGTACATGTTTTGAAAAATTAAAGCCGAGAATTCTCGTCAAGATATTTTACGAAATTTTGTGAGGGGTCCGGAAATGAAAGGAATATTTATGCAGACGACTGATGTGTGGAATATTGGTGAATTTCCTGACAGGTAAGTACTTGATTCCGAGTGGTGAAAATGACACTCTCCAGCTCAGAGAATCAGGCATTTTGTCTATTTCTGTGAATTCATTATCATAATCTGCCTTTGACCCAGTATCATTTTTGGTGATGGTGTCTGCATGGTGGAAAGATGGAAAAAGTAAGTGCTTTAAATTGGGACGACATCGCTGCGTGGAGTGAATGTGTTTCTACTGACTCCAGACGGTATGCACCCTCGCGGCCGTCTTGTACCAGAATGCAATAGTAAAGGGACATAAAGTGAGGGAAAAGAGTCAAAATAGAGTAGACCTGTCGTACAAGGGATGTATAGGTTACAATTTATTCTGTAAACATGCTTGATACTGATGGTGAACTATTAACGTTCCATAATAATGAAAAGTTTGTAATTATTTTGTTCCCTTTGGAATTCTGCAGACAGTACAGTTTGGTTGTGGCTGAAAAAGATATATGTATTGCATGTCTGGTAACTGATAGAAAGATTTTATTTGTTTTTGTGTTGATTTTAAAAGTTACTGTCTCGAGTTTACATTTTGACCTCTTACCCTTCAATTCTGAGAAGGTGAGTTTGAGCTTCCCTCTGTCAAACAATTTTAATGCTAATATCTAGTCAAAATTCTGTGATAGAATCTTTCATCCTAGTTTTAAGTCTGTTCCATTTGTATTTACAATCAGCGGGTATTTATAAGAGTTGAATGACTGGGTGTCAAACTATGATTGTGATTTACTCAATACCTTGATCTGCTATGTTACTTATGTGTTAATCATATTGACTTGAAGATTCTTTTATTTTTTTTTTTATTTTTTTTTTTTTTTTTGAATGGGGTTAAACGCCATTTTCAACACATTTCAGGTTATATATGGCATATCCAGTTTTATCCACTGTCCTTTTGCAAGTAACTGGAAACTTTCTCACAAAGATTTTGAAGCGAGCTGGACTCGAACCTACGACCTTAGTGGTGAGAGGTAAGTAATCTTGAGACAGCTCCTTAGACCACTAGGCCATGGAGAACCTTAGATAATCTACAATGTTACTAATGTGTTGATCATGTTGACTGTTGATTTGAAGATTCAGCAAGCTACGAGATAAATAATAACTTTTCCACTGGACTGCAGCTAGACAGCAACTTTGGCTAGATTTATGGAAGTGGCTCCTCCCTGGCCTAGTCGTCTTGGAGATGCCGCCTCAAGATCACTCACCCCTCACCACTATAGGTCCCATTTTCACTTTATGTGAGAAAGATGGTCAGATACTAGTGGAAGGATGGTGGTTCTATTCAGATTCATTCTGAAATCTTCTTTCCATTTTAAAACTGAATACGCCATATATAACCTGAAATGTGTTGCAAATCGCCTTAAACCCCATTAAAAAAAGAAAAAAAAGTATAATTGTAAACAACTTCTATAACTTGTAATTAAGCCTTTGAGATACTGTAGGGCCAGCTTTTAAAATAATGTGATAATGTGTGTTTGGTCTGACCAGCTTGTAGTTTTCAAAATTTGGTAGGCATGTGGGGAATTTAAGAGACTTTTATTGCAATTTTAAAGAAACATTACAACAGAAAAAAAATCATATAAAAATCACCAAAATTGAAAAACATTTTTTTAATTGGCAGTTGTTTTATGAGTTGCAAATGAGAGAGAGTAAACAAACAATATCTTTATTTTGGCTAAAGGAGATTGTTTCAATTGGACCAACTTTCTTCTTGAAACAGTCGATTAACTGGGTGTTCAGTGGCCACATGCATGTATTACAGTTGTCCATGAGATGGTAAATTCTTCAAAATATCCAGCTAGAAATCCTGGTTTTCTCTGGTGCATAGAGTATGGCATGTTTCTAGCACCATTTGAAATCAGATTTTTTGGTTGATACTGCAGCACAATTCCTAACTACACATGGACCATTCATTTGTGTGATTCGGCAAATGAATGAAAACTATATACATGTTTGTCTAATGACAGAATGGAGAATATACAGAATGCATGATAGAAGCTACCACTGACTTGGTGCAGTGAATATAACACAAAATGCACAATAGAGAAGTTACCATTGTCTTGGTGCACTATGGAGACAATACAGAATGCATAACAGAGAAATCACGATTGTCTTGGAGGAGTGGAGAAAATAAAGAATGCATAATAGAGAAATGACCACTTTCTTGGTGGAGTGGAGACAATACAGAAAGCATAATAGAGAAATGACCACTGCCTTGTTGGAGTAGAGAAAATACAGAATGCATAATAGAGAAATGACCACTTTCTTGGTAGAGTGGAGACAATACAGAATGCATAATAGAGAAATGACCACTGTCTTGTTGGAGTGGAGAAAATACAGAATACATAATAGAGAAATTACAATTGTCTTGGTGCAGTGAAGAAAACACAGAATGCATAATAGAGAAATTAAGATTGTCTTTGTGCACTGAAGAAAATACAAAATGCATAATAGAGAAATTGCGGTTTTCTTGGTGGAGTTGAGAATACAGAATGCATAATAGATAAATTACCATTGTCTTGATGAAATGGAGAAAATACAGAATGCACAATGAATAAATTACTGTTGAAATGGATAAAGTGAGAAAATACAAAATACAAAATGCATATAACCATCGAGTTGCAGAGGGAGTCGAGAAACAGAATTTGAGTTGATGGGGTGTAGAAATGTCAAACGTTTTTATAACTCCGGGCATCATTGTTGCAGAATCTATCTTTCACTTCATTATTAAATTCCAGAAATCTGAGCATCTGCAGATGTAATGCCATAGGGGTGAAACTACAGACAACATTGTGTCATGTGTTGGAAATTGCAGAGGCATTTTACGAAAAAAAACTATACTATCCATTAACTGATACCTTTAATAGAATTCGTTAGAAAGTAGGTCATTTCTTTCGAGAAACTGTGCCAATTCGTTTGTGAGCTGTATGATTAAATTTCTGATTAGCAGCAGAAATAACACTATATGCATCTGCATCAGTTTCCATGATGTCTGATTCTAGCAGTATTCATTCTTGTGAGACAGCGAAGATATGCCACATATCTGAAATAATTATATTTTTAGCGGAAACAAATGACATCATTTGTGATATCTGAAGATGATGTCTTCAGAATAATTAATAACTTATTCAGGACTTGTTCTGTTGGTTTTGCTGTTTGTCTTACTACTGTTGAAGCACAGTCTGCTTGCACGTTACTGCCATGACCAGACATTGCCATGGTGCAGCTGTCTTGAGCAGATTTTGAAGATTATTACATTTTATTGCTGTGCTTGCAGATTTTATCCCTGTATATGTATTTGCATTGGTTTGAAGTAAGAAATATTTTGGTTAATTCAAAGTTTACTCTGTTTATAGTGTATATTTATATATTTTAGCTCATCTGTGAACTATGTTGTTGTTGTTATTGTTGTTGTATGGTGTTTAGAATCATATCGCGATGGTGTCTTCTTGAAATGGTATTCTGAGAGCTGCCACACGCTGACCTGGGTAGGGATTGAATCCACTACCTTCTGCATGTGAGATGGATGCTCTAACACTAGACCAGCTGTGGTGTTAAATGGTAAAGTAAGCTCAGAGCATATATGAAATGCTCTTGAGTTTGTTTTGTGGATAGTTCCAGTACTGACTTGTTATTCAGATGCAACTGGTTCAAGTCTGGTTTGAATGTGTGGCCTCTGGCATGAATGGCCAACTGCACTACCACCTTGCTTGTATTTTTTAAATAGCATATAAGTGTTCTCTGATATTAAACAGGAAACCCCAATGTACCCCCAAGGCGTCAATTACAGCAGAAGGTGATGGGCTTCATTTCTGGGAATCTTGCCATCCAATCATCTTTACTTAATCCATATTTATATCGGGTGAAAAGAGAGTTTGGACTGGTTAATGTCACCTTTGAGTAAACGGAACATGGAGATATGGATTTTTCAACCTCATGAATGGTCTGTCATTAGGCTTACATTGGTAGGACAAATAAATCAATCAGGTATGAAAGTTGACTAGGTGGGATACAGGAAGATTTCTATTGTTCTTCATGAGGTTCAATAATTCGATACTCCATTTTTCCAATACCAGGGTAGCTACAGCAATTACGCTTGGAGGCCAGGCTCAATTGTAAGCACTTAGGGCAGTCTTTATAAATAATAAATGGGCATTATTGATGTAAAAACAAAATGGAACTCATGTTGTTAAGTTTGAATAAAATTTTGTATAAATATGTTTGTTGCACGAATTAGGTTTGATTGTCCTGATAATAAAATGTATACAGTATATGGAAATGTTACAGTTGCGGTTGTAATTTTATAATTGTCCTGCTGATGCAAGGTTTCCTGGTGCATGTTTTATAATTGTCCTGCTGATGCAAGGTTTCCTGGTGCATGTTTTATAAATGTCCTGCTGATGCATGGTTTGCTGGTGCATGTTTTATAATTGTCCTGCGGATGCAAGGTTTCCTGGTGCATGTTTTATAATTGCATGTTTTATAATTGTCCTGCTGATGCAAGGTTTCCTGGTGCATGTTTTATAATTGTCCTGCTGATGCAAGTTTTTCTGGTGCATGTTTTATAATTGTCCTGCTGATGCAAGGTTTCCTGGTGCATGTTTTATAATTGTCCTGCTGATGCAAGGTTTCCTGGTGCATGTTTTATAATTGTCCTGCTGATGCAAGGTTTCCTGGGGCATGTTTTATAATTGTCCTGCTGATGCAAGGTTTCCTGGTGCATGTTTTATAATTGTCCTGCTGATGCATGGTTTCCTGGTGCATGTTTTATAATTGTCCTGCTGGTGCAAGGTTTCCTGGTGCATGTTTTATAATTGTCCTGCTGGTGCAAGGTTCCCTGGTGCATGTTTGATAATTGTCCTGCTGATGCAAGGTTTCCTGGTGCATGTTTGATAATTGTCCTGCTGATGCATGGTTTCCTGGTGCATGTTTTGTTAAATGGTTTGATTTAATGACATGGAAAATCCCCAGAATTGCCAACGCAGCAGACTTTCCCTGTCATAGACTTGTCATCTAAACAAGACATCCAATCCCTATATTTACATGGCTTTCCTGCCCAAACGTGTCATCTAAATAGGAGATTCCTGCCCAAACTTGTCATTTAAAGGAGATTCCTACCCCAAACTTATCATCTAAAAGAGATCCCTGCCCTAAACTTGTTATCTAAACAGGAGATTCCTGCCCCAAACTTGTCATCTAAAAGAGATTCCTGCCCTAAACTTGTTATCTAAACATAGTTTTTCTACCTTATAGACTTCTCTGCCTTTGACATCTAAAGGTGATTTTTCTACCTCAGACTTGCCATCTAAACATGATTTTTTCTACCCCAGGCATGTATCTTTAAACATGATTTTCTACCCATCTAAACATGTTCTTTACCCCAGATTTGCATGTAGACTTGATTTTTGTGTCCAGAACTTGTTATCTTAACCTTATAGTTTCTACTTTAGACTTGTCATCTACCGTAAACATGACTTTCTATCCCAAACATGATTTTTCTGCCATAGACAAGTCTTGTTATCTGTACTTGTCATAACCTTTTCTTCATCATCCAAATCATTTATTGTACTAGGATTCTTCTTTTATATCCATTAGGGCAGATAATTCTGCTATAAACCAGTAATGTTACTCTACGTCATTGTACCAAGTTTCTTCTTCTATATCCAAGGGCAGATAATTCTGCTATAAACCAGTAATGTAACTCATAGATCCATTTTCCTCTAACAGAAAAAAAAAAGATAAAAAATAGTTTACTCTTTAAATTGTGTGAATAGAAATTATTTTAAAATATTTGTAGTTGCCACATAATATATCTTTTTTTTTTATAAAATGTTTTCCTTTACTTCTTTTAAATTCTAAAATAAATAATTGTACATCGGTTTGATCAAATATTTGTTTTTCTCAAGTGTTCTCAATATACTTTGCACTGTACAAACTTTAATATCCTGTTAAAGCAATAAATTTAACAGGACCTTTATTTTATGAATATTTCAAAATTCAAATACCGATTATATCTTAAATAAAGCATTTTCCACACTTTAGTTGATAAAGACTTCTTGATAAGGATATGTTATTTATTGTCATGATATTTCTGTCTAACCCAGGGGTCGAGGTAAAATTCTCAGGCTGTGATGCTGAAATTATCAATGGCATGACATCTTCCAAATATGTGACATTACTTATTTAATTTGGTGTCTTAAAAGCTATATAAGTGCTTAAAATTCTACTGCTTATTTAAATCAAAATGACTTCATGTAGTTGGTACACAAGAAAAATAATCTTACAAGATTTTTTCTGTTTGAATAGAACATTCTGTCCCTAGACCCACGGGATAACTTTTTTATCAATGATGAAACTTGAGGGAAATATGGGCTAATGTGAAATCGTCTTCTGTGTTTATGTGAGATTATTGTTACTTCATATTTAAGCTGTTGCAATCTTCATCATTATTTTTTTTTTGCCGGGCTCTATTAGCGCAATTGATGGTGTGTCTGGCTATCAGTCCAAAGGTCATAAGTTTGAATCCATGCCCAGCAACAGTCTTCCTGATGATTGCTAATATACAACATTGTGTCTCATTATCATTCGTCTCTCACTGCTGATTCAGGTTGGAAAGTTATCAGTTACTTGTAGAGATGGGGTGTTCTAGAGTACTGGCTAACCTGTTAAGATCCCTGGATATAGTGGTTAGGTTAGCTGATTGTCTGTTAGCTCTTGATGGCATAAAAATGACACTAACTATTCATTCAATCCATTTAATTATTTTTTTTAATGTTATCTTGATTATTATTATTTAATAACTTATCATCCCCTGTGTGTTCCCACTGCCTATGTGAGTGATGGCAAGTGTTTATCATCCCCTTTGTCGCTAGCCCCATTGGTGCAAAAAAGGTACCAAGTGCCTTCTTATTTCATATACACCTGGTACCTTATTGCTCTAATGGGACGACTGGTCCCACTGCCTATGTGAGTGATGGCAAGTGTTTATAGTAAGCTGTAGCTTGCACATTTTGATAGAGGTGGCAAATTAAGTAAAAGTTAAATGAAATTTACACTGTAATAATGGTTCAGACTTGCATTAAAGGGTTTGTGTGTTTCATTCAGACCCAGGACAAACCTAAAAATTTAAGATGGTACCAACACTTTCCAAGCTTAGGAGTTTGTTCTCGACAGACTGCACTTAGAATGCCTGGTGCCAGAAATATGTGATTTTGTGTGGGAAACATGCATTTATGAAATGATAGGGTGGCAACACTTAATGTCAATATTGTCTCTAGCAGACGCCATTAGAATATTGTTAATAGTGATGTTAAAAAACAATACATAACACATCAATTTCACATTTACATATTTCAAGTTTTAATACACAGTCAAATCCTTACATTATCCCCGTGTGTAATCCAACCCGGGTCCCCGATGTCTTCTGTTTTGCTGCGTCAGGTGAGACACTACATGTATGAATTGCGAAGATATGTACACCATTGACAAACATGAATAGCCATGTTATCATGTTTCTTTGTTTAAAGAAGTATGCTATATTTGAGACAATAGACCTCGTCCATGGATAGGGACGTTTTGCATGATTGTGTATGGAAGGTTGAGTTTTAATTGTTCAAAACTGGTGAATTTTTTTCAAACATGGTATGTACATGACTTTGTGTTTGTATTGTTATCCACATATCCAGTGTCTATTTTTTACTCTTCTTTTGTTTCATTATTCACTAACTTCAGTGTTATGGGCATTTCATTGTCTGAATGTTGAAAAATGAATTCTTTTGTATAAATAACTCGCTCGGTGTCATGTGAAAAGAATGGCTGTAAACTAGAGTATGATTGTCACAATTTGATGGTTTATGTTATTGTTTTGTACATTGCTAATTGGACAAAACTAATTTGGCAATTATCATGAGGTTTCTATAGCATTTTTTCTCTTTTCACAATTATTGATTTCATGGTGAAATGGATATATGAAATGAAATGATGCGCAAATTATCTAGCAATTGTTGTGCCAAGAACACCTATAGAAATAATTAGCTGTTCATTGTATCTTTTTATTTATTTTCTTAAAAAGGAAATAGTCAATATGTCAAAACATGATATTGCTTATAATATGTTCTGTGTTCATGGAAAACTTTCAAATTTGGTATTTCTGATGACCTATTACGTATTTATCTATATGAAAATGTTACATAAAAAACATTGATTATGTAAAAATGAGCATATTTATATAAACAGCACTATTATTAACATATGCCTTTATGTAAACAGCAACAATAATGTCCATATGTTAAATGATTAACATATGCCTTTATGTTGACAGCAACAATAATGTCCATATGTTGAATGATTAACATATGCCTTTATGTTAACAGCAACAATAAGGTGCATATGTTGTATGATTAACATATGCCTTTATGTTAACAGCAACAATAATGTCCATATGTTGTATGATTAACATATGCCTTTATGTTGACAGCAACAATAATGACATATGTTGTATGATTAACATATGCCTTTATGTTAACAGCAACAATAATGACATATGTTGTATGATTAACATATGCCTTTATGTTTACAGCAACAATAATGTCCATATGTTGAATGATTAACATATGCCTTTATGTTGACAGCAACAATAATGTCCATATGTTGTATGGTTAACATATGCCTTTATGTTGACAGCAACAATAAGGTGCATATGTTGAATGATTAACATATGCCTTTATGTTGACAGCAACAATAATGTCCATATGTTGTATGATTAACATATGCCTTTATGTTAACAGCAACAATAATGTCCATATGTTGAATGATTAACATATGCCTTTATGTTAACAGCAACAATAATGTCCATATACTGTACGATTAACATATGCCTTTATGTTAACAGCAACAATGAGGTGCATATGTTGTATGATTAACAAATGCCTTTATGTTGACAGCAATAATAATGTCCATGTGTTGAATGATTAACATATGCCTTTATGTTAACAGTATATTTATGTGATTACTGTATATATTATATGTGAGTACAGTATATATTATATGTGATTACAGTATATATTATATGTGATTACAGTATACACATACTTGTATATTTTATATGATTACCATATATTTATGTGATTACTGTATATATCATATGTGAGTACAGTATATATTATATGTGAGTACAGTTTATATTATATGTGATTACAGTATACATGTACATGTATATTTTATATGATTACAGTATATTTATGTGATTACTGTATATATTATATGTGAATACAGTATATATTATATGTGAGTACTGTATATATTATATGTGAAGACAGTATATATTATATGTGATTACAGGATATATGTATATTTTATATGATTACAGTATATTTATGTGATAATTATATTATATGTAATTACAGTATATATTATATGTAATTACAGTATATATTATATGTGATTATAGTATATTTATGTGATAACTATATATCTATGTAATTTAGTATACTAACGTTAATATTTTTGTGTATTTTCAGAAGCGTGAGGCAGAAAAGGCCAGAAAATCAGCCAAGGAGGCAGAGCTTAACCAGATTTGTCGTCAGTCACTTGGTAAATAACCATTACTTAACTATTGTAATTTTACACAGTTTAATACACAGTTCATATATTTCATGAGCTGCAGGATTGTCTAGTGGTAAAGCTATCATATGTCTCTCACTGCTTATTTAAGTTGGGAAGTTATCAGTTACTTGCTGAGATGGGGTGTGCTTTGGTACTGGTTAACCTTTCAGGATCACAGGAAACAGTGGTAGGGTTAACTGATCATCTGTAAGCCCTCAATGGCATAAAAATAACCCTAAATAGTCAATCAATCAATCAAAATTTCAATCAGTTTCAACCCACTCCGCATAAATTTACAACATTTTGGAGTGTGGAGATTATCAGAGGGTTGTATGGATTATCTTTGGGTAATATAAAATAGTGTACCTGCATATAAGACTAATGTCGTCAGTTAATCTTGGTAACCATTAATCTTTTCCCATGTACCTATAATGAACCTGGGTTAACAATTTTTCTTGTGTAATCAGTTATTAATATAAGATTAATTGGTTATAAGGTAAACCATTTGAGTTTTAATGTACCAGTAGCTTTAAAGATATTAAAATTATGATATTTTGTAATGGTGTAATGGAGAATTTTAATGGTTGTCGGTAATTTAACTGGTGTACATGTTAATTAGGTCCGATATAATAATAAAAAATACACTTGTCAGATAAAAGATGAACTTGCCTGGGTTGGTAAATGCTAATGTCTGGATTTTAAATTTATTGCATAACTGAGTTTAACAATACAAAAAGTGGATGTGTTAATTAAAGAAAGGAATTGATTAATGTTTATTTGGATACTTCTTGAATAACTGGAAACGGTAAAATTATATTTTGGGTGATATTTGAAAATGCTGGGTTCAAAGGAAGGATACAGCAACCAGTTACATGTTATAAAAGGTAATTGTGTGAAATATATTTTGTATAAATGTAAACTGTAACATTTATAAATGGTTATTGTGTTAAATATATTTTATAAATATGTATTTTGTTAAAATGTAAACTACATATATAAAAGATAATTGTATAATATATATTTTTGTAAAAGTGTAGACTACATGTTATAGAAGTTATAGAACTCGGTGAAAATAAACTATTTAAAGTTGTGATATATAGTTTGCTGGGTATAAATCATAGATAGAAGTGTTAAAACTGTGATCATTATTTATGTCAGAGTGCCAAGTGCTGTTGGATCTGCTGGTATAATGTTTGAAGTTGTCCTGTAATGAATGTGTTTAGAGCAATTTTCAACGTATTATATATACGTTATAATGTCCGAAACTTTTATTGGTCGGAGACCCTGAATACATATACAGGAATCTGAGATAAAAAACGCTATGATCTTTAAAAAAAAATTTCACATGAAGTGCTATGGAAAGAGATTGAGTTATTGATGGCTCGTGAGGTTCCAGGTTCAATACCCATAATGACCTGATGACCTGTTAAAAAACGTCACTCAGTACTGAATGAAAACAGGAAGCAGACTTAAAGCAGACTCGAGAATGGTTTATATAAGCTCTGAGCTTTCTCTGCAGTTAAGTTAAAATACTTAGTATAAAAACAATACATAAGTGTTTATGGACATAGCTCAAATTCAGACACTGATTGAGTGGACAATAGTATGACCACTCTGCCTAATAATATTATCATCGCTGTTTCAATGCATTAACGTAAATGAGTGGAGGGTATCCTTTCTTATTTATACGAAATGATGACTTTTGTAAACAAACTATTGTTAAAATCAATGCAAATATTTGCACACATGTGACACATGATTATAGATTCTATAAATCTTCAGATTGCCTACAGTCAGCTCCATCCAAAGACTTTATGTGAGTTTGCCAGTTACTTAGTGCACAATGATGGTCATATCAGGTTCTGCTCGAATTTTATTTGAGATCTTTCTCCAATAAATAAAACTCATATCATATAATTATGTAGTGCTTATTTATTATTGAATTTATTAAACAAGTAGGCAATAATATATTATGCGAGACTCTGTCAATATTATTATCATTTTTGCAAACAAGTTCAATATATAAATAATATATAAACATGAATGTAAAATTCTTTTTATAATATAACAAAAAAAAATAATACATTTACCATTTATTTATTTTAACATTTCATATCTATAGGAATGAGAAAAAGCTTGGAATGTTTAGTATTTTCATCATTCTTTATAAAAAGTTGATATACGACATTGTGTTTCATTATCATTCGTCACTCACCACTGATTCAAGTGGGAAAATTATCAGTTACTTGCGAGACGGGGTGTGCTCGAGTACTGGTTAATCCCAGGAAACAGTGGTTAGGTTAACTGATCGTCTGTTAGCCCTCAATGGCATAAAATGACGCTAAATATTCAATCAATCAATCAATCAATCAATCAATTATAAAATGTTATGTCTCAAAATAACATCATTTTACGGTGACAAATAGGCGTCATTTATATATTTGGGGAATTCAGAACCTAGTTCCTCATTTTACGTACAAATTAAGAGAACCGAGTTATGTGGAAAACACCTAATGATGAATCAAAAGTGATATTACACTAGGTTAATATAAAAAATATGTCATCTGTTTATTACACTCCTGCACTGTCAATTATGTGAAAAAATTTAAATGTGTTGAAAAAGCATTCAATCTTCTTTAAAAAAAAAAAATACACAAAAATTCCTATACAAAACATTATTCTGACGATCAACTCCTGTTATCAAATAATTAGTTTGGGTGGAATGTAGGACAAATGGGAAAACAAGTGTTAAAGGAAAATTAAAAGAAACAGAAGCTGTGTTCTGATTGGTTTTCACACCTCTCGGTTTCATTTTAAATGATACTGAGTCAACAAGGGAGTTAGTGAGTTATTAGAGGTTTTTGGGAGCTACTATAAATGGAATTCTTGACTGTACCCGCTGTCTTAGTCTAGAACTGAAGTTGTTCTTGTATTGGTTTTCTACACCTTTTCTTTGTATGACGATTTTCTGGACTAAGATGTTAATAGAATTTGCTCACATTTATTTTGTTTGATGTTCTTAAAGACTTGTTGTTCCATCCTGCAACAAATATGGGATTTTATTGAATTGATTGGTGATAATGATGATCATTTTATTAATCACCGCCACCGGTTTCTGATATGGCCGGTGATGCCTTCAGAAGAATATTAGTAATTTTAGATTTTTTGAGGCTAGTGCAGAGATACAAACTACCCTCTTGTACAGTTCCTGGTTCTTAAACATGCCCGTTGTAAAGCACCGATATACGTGACCTTAATTTTTGTTGAAATCTCATCCGAAAGATTGAGAAGTATTTTTTAGTTGTAGGAGTGGGAGATCAAACATGCAACCCCTGTGTTTGCAGACCAAGGACTTAACCATTGGACCACTAATCCACTCTGAATTGGTTGATCAAAGTAAAGAACATGATTTATTGAATGCTCCTCTAAAATCTTTATGCTACTGATGTAAAATTAGAGCTATATGATTGGCTGTATTTTTGAAGCCTTAATCCTCTCACAATCTTAATACATGCCCTCAATTGTAGCCAATCATTCACCTTTCTTGAGGTTGAAGGTCAATCTATAGATAGAAATGTCATATCAAAGACTTTAAAACATTATCAGAAGTATCATAACACTTGGTGATCTGTATGAAATAGGATGCGGGTATCATTTCATGTATCAGCATTGTGAAATTTCAGAAAGGCAGAACTATAAGAGCCCAGGACCTGGTTGGCACTGTCACCAATGTGTCTAACTATCAATCTGGGGATTGTTAGGTCGAATCCCCGCCCTGAAACAGTCTCCTTGATAATTGATATATAATATTGCATCCCATTGTCATTTGTATCTCATTGCTTTTTATAGTAGGAAAATTATCTGTTACTTGCAAAGATTGGTATACTAGAGTACTGGTTAACCTTCCAGATCCCATGAATGGCTGGTTAGGTTAACTGGGGTGGTATTCAACAACTATTCTTAAGAATATTCTTAGACTTGAACTCAAGAATGAATTTTGAAAAAGACAATTAGAGATCCTTTTTTTAGGCCAAAATTTGCGCGCATGTATGTGCACCTAACATATAGTCAAATAAACTCTGATAATTATTCTATCTTTCATGGTAAACTAAATATGTATGGTCAAAATTTGGATTTTCAAGCTCAAATCTAAGAATATTCTCAAGAACGGTTGGTGAATATGACCCCAGATCATCTGTTAGTCTTCGATGGCATAAAAATGATGCTAAATATTCAAACAACAAATTTATACTGCAAGAATATATAAATATAAATTCTGCTGTCTCAAATAGCATAATTGTGTCTCTACTGTAAAAAATGTTGAAAGACAAAACAGGTTGTAAACGCCATGCTATACAATGTATTTAACTGAAAACTCCTGTCGACATTAATGATGCATATATCTACATTAATGTTATCTTTATATTGAAATAATGGAAAACTGTTCTTATATTCCATATTAAACGTAGCCTAAATTGAGTAGATGGCACATTGCCGAACCGTTTCTGGGGAATATGGAACACTTTCATATTGATGTGACTAATTTGCATACAGATAGGTGTTAGGAAATAACAAACAAACAATTAATGGTTAGTTCTGTCTGGACGAACTTTATCCATGCACCATCTGGTGATTTATTTAGGGAATCACATTGTAATCAATCCTGTGGAATTATATCTCAGATGCATCTCAAATGTATCTCAAATGGATCCATATGTGTAACCCCACACTCGGAGCCAGGCAATGTTCTTTAAATGTTCTATAATATTGTAATGTATATTGTTTAGTGTCCCTTCCTGTGGCTCTTCAGTCATATTGCAGTATCAGCCGCATGAGACAACGTAACGCTAGTAGCACATTTAGAAGCCCCGTCGCAATAAAGCTTCATAATACAGACACTTCATGAAATACAACCTGGTTCTGCGGTAGTTTACTATCCTTGAAGTGCTGGGAACCAACTTGTGCAGGCGGCCATTTGTGCATTAAAAAAGGTTCATGCTCTATTGCAAAACTACGGTTTAATATTCAATTAGGTTAATGGCCTCTTAAAAACAACATCTGTACCAGGTAACAGACTCACCAGGTAACAGACTTACCAGTGATTCATATTAGCTCTGAGCTTACTTTGCAATTGAGATAACATAAATTATTACATGTATAATAAAGCTTTTTTTTTTTAATGGGGATTAATGCCATTTTCAACACATTTCAGGTTATATATGGAACATCCAGTTTTATTGGCGGATGAAGACTTCAGAATGAATCTAAATAAATCGTCCTTCTGCAAGTAACTGGCAAACATTCTCACATAAAATTTTTGGAGCAAGCGAGACTTGAACCTAAGACCATAGTGATGAGGCATAAGTGATTGTTGAGATGGTGCCTTAGATCACTTTGCCAAAGAAGACCGAAGCTTCTTTCTCTCCCGCTGCTGTGGTGGTGGGTTTGAGTCTCGTTCGTCTGAAGATTTAAAGTGAGAGAATTCACTATCTACAGATATAAAGGAAAAAAACTTCTTAACATATACTTTTGTAGTCATAGTTTGTATGTGAGATGTATGTAAAGCTCTCAGATGCCTGCCTGAGTCGATAGAGTAAACATCAAAGGACATAAATGAAAAAGTATCCCATGTGTATTGGACTGTACATTTGCTTGTGTATCCGCATGAAAACAATTTTATCAGTTTTTTGCTGCGTTCAAAGAACATGAACATTTCAATAGAGTGCTTTTACATTTTAAAGACATCAGTAGTTGGAGAAAAAAAACGGTTGAAGTTTTTCTTATTTACAGTAGAAAAGATTATCGATTTCAAGTTAAGATCTCATCATTCCAATGCCTACAAAATTTAGTCTTTAACATTTATGTTTGGCAGCTATGTTCTGATAAAAAGTAGTGAGTCTAGAGAAACAAGTTCAGGGGTCATCAACCATTCTTGAGAATATTCTTAGACCTGAATTTCAACCTTAGATTTCTAGTCTACTAATAATGACAGTTATAATAGTTTTGAGAATTTATTCAACTATATCTTAGGTGTCCATCATGCCTCCGCTATCATCAAAGGGATATTGCAAGGGTGAAACGTACATGATTTCAAGTCCTTAAAAGTGACATGTTTTTGGATTGCAAAGTTAGTAAAATATGGAGGAAATATAACAAATTAATGAATAAGATATATAAATGGTATGGAAATTTTATATTAATTATTTAGTTCAAGTTACGTTGATGATGCCCAGATCTGTACTATGTGGACAACTATTTTCCAAACGTTATGGCGTTATAACGCAAACAATTCCGGTCGGACATCAAAATGAAATCAGTCCAGATTTGATCACTTCCCTTAATTAATGTCATTAATATTATAGTTAAAGCAATTGATAAAAAATTCAAACAAACAAGTAATACTGCACATTTTTATTAAATATTTCAATGACGCAAGCAATTTTCGGTCCGAAAGTCCAAGCTTTGACCACTTGAAAAAAAAACAGACATGAGCAAACAAGTTCACACATTACTGCAAGCGGAATATCAAAGAAATGACCGAAGCAAACCCGTTTTGTTGAACCGATATGGGTTGCTGATCACACATCAAAGGCATGTTACGCAATGATAGACTCTTCCAAAAACTCCTCTATTATCCATAATGTCAAAATTGTCCTCCTTTCACACAGCGGGTGATAAAACAATCAAATGTTATTGCCACAAGGTGTATTTCACAGCTCAGTAAAGCATGATAAGGGTAATTTATACGACTGATAGAAAATATTTGGACTGATTTTTTATTTAATTTTGAAATGAAAACCAGTTTTGAACAGTATAAATCAGTCCAAAAACCGAAAAAATAGTGATTTTAGAAGCCCTCCAGGTCCCTACATGCTTGCAAGTTTTGGTTTCAAAAAATGGCCTTTTAGTGTATTTTTCAAAATTTATTCTTGAGTTCAAGTCTAAAACATTCTCATGAATAGTTGGTGACTTGGGGTGCATCTCTGGGTTATGTTAATGTTCATATAAACCAGAGATACCCATAAATTTATAATGAAACATATGGCTAATTTGTCTTTGACCATAACTGACCTGAGGTCAAGATCACAACGTAGGTCAAATTGATAAATAATTATTTTTATATCTTAAATTGATGGCAGCCAATTATCTCCTTTTCACAGGAAATCTGGTCTAATTTCTGTATGATATTGTAAGCTTAGTTTACATCGCCACCAATGGTTTCCCCGTATGGGTGATGCCCTCAGAAGAGTGTTTAAGTCTTTTTAGGTGTGTGGGAGTTAGTGCAGGATACATATAGTAAACCATCCTAATTCGTTTCTTATGATTCTTTAGCATGCTCAGTTTATAGTACCGTCATGGGCACTAAATTGAAAGTCCTAATCAGAACAACTATTAGTTTTTTTAGCTTGCAAGGCCCGGGAATCACACCCACAAGCCGAGATTTGGAGTATCTGGTTGAATGAAACTATTCAGACATACAAACCCACCTGAGAGGGCAGAATATTTTTTTTTTTTTATTATTATTATTATTATTATATCTCAATTTTTATGCATCTAGATGACTTAATTTGGTGACCAAATTTGGCAGTGTTAAGTGACAGAGTATGCAAAATAATGGCAGCTGTCAACTCTGTTTTGTGGCGTAAAGTTTGATTACTCTGTCAGATTCCCTTAATGTAAAATACGTTTGTTTCTTCCCTTTATAATTCATTAAAGCCCTGTATGGTTTCTGATTACTGCACAAGTGTTGGATAAATTTATTGACTATAGAATCAAAAAGCTGGACAGTGTAATTGATAGGATCAATTGATTGATGGCTCACATACAATAGGTTCCGGGTTGGATCCCAAGCTCAACCATGATTCCATGATTTTTTAAAAAAATACACACCCAGTTCTGGTACTACCAGGAAACAAACATTAGAGTAGTTCACAATTGCTCTCAGCTTACTTGACAATCAACCTAAAAAAAAGTTTAAATCTCAACTATAATATTTACTTAAACGTATGCATTGCTAGAATATATGGAGGTTCACACTAGATTTTACCTATTTATTTATACTGAGAAACTTTAAAAACGCGCCTCTTACATGCAGGTTATTTTAACGCAGAAAATGTCAACCGATTTCGAAGAAAGTTTATATCAATTAAGAATGTCATCTCTGTCTTCTTCTGTCCTGACTACGACTTAAATTTTTTATGCATTTTTTTTCCATTTATTGAATCTACCCCCAAAAGTGAAAATGTGACACCTGAATTTAGACAAACACCTGCAATCACTAAGTAATTATACATCATGTCATAGATCATAAGTTTCATTGTGACAGCATGAGAGTTTTATTTCAACCCTTGAGTGAGACAGAAAATTTTTTGCATACCGGTTATGAATATCTGCTTTTTTACTGGGTTAGATATTTCTGTCTCACCCTAAGGTTGGGATAAAATTCTTGCTGTGGCTATCTATGATGTAATATATAAAATATATGAAGTAAAGCATATAATTTCACTTCTTAAAAGCATTCTTCTAAAAAAAAATGATAAAGAAATAAGCTGAAATAACTATTCAATGTGTTTGGTATGCAAGAAAAGGAATAATTTATGGCTTTTTTGGTTCATACAGAAAATTCTGTCCGTTAGGATACTGTTTTCACGAGAACTCAGCAGAGCCTCATTGCCGCCAAATCAGTTATCTTTAAGGAAGAAATTTTATATCTGAACCTCAAACACATGTAAGGTTCTTACATTTAAAAAAGAGCATATATATACATATATATAGAGAATACCTGATAATGTCTGATATTACCAACTTTATCAGGTTCTGCCGAGTCCTTGTTTTTTTCATGCCAAACCTGATGAAGTTGATAATATTAGACATTTACATGGTATTCTTTTTATCATGTCAATATTTCTAGTTATTTTTTATTCATTTTAAGTACAGTTAAAAGTAGTTACACCCAGGTCAAAATGTATAACTATACAGTCATAACGATGTCATGAAGTATACATAATGACGTCATGTGCCTGATAAACTTGCAATGATGTGATAAACCTATGTTTATCAGGCAGGCAGTTTATCAACAGAAATGAAAACATTGACATGATAAACATTTATATATAACCCAATCCTGCATGCTGGAAGCATATATGTATGTGTAAAAATTGTTTCGTCCCATTGGAGTCGTAATAACCTTTTTGTGTTGGGACGACCTAATTCAGTCATTCAGCGTTTCTGGATACAAGTTTTATGAGTGATATTTCTCATAATATGTTTCAGAAGCTTTTTGCATTCCTTGTAAATGCAATTTTGGAAGTATAGGAATTGATTTTTTCTGAAATTTATGAAACGTTTTCATGTCTGTATGATCCAGTGGAAGCCAAATGGTTTCTCTGTTTCTACAGCTGTAGCACATGATAAAATTGTAATAGACACAATCCATTAAGTCTTCTCCTTCACAAATGGATAGACTCGTCTCCGATGTGTGCCATCAATACACATTACACAGTCAGACAAACATCAGGAGGGACACTTTGTATCAAAATATTTTTGTTTTGGCAGATGAAATCACAATATGAATGATCAAATGACGATTATTGATTTTGATAACATGAATTGAATGATGTAAAAAAATATTCCCCGACTATTTTAAGATGAAACAAGGATTTTGTTTAAGGCTTGTGTCAAGTAAGTTTATTGTCTTTTGTTCATAAACTTTTCACCTTGATAATTGAAAAGGCAATTTAATTTTGACAGGTCTTTTATGAAACTTGTATATGTTGTATGTTACCTTGAGACCTCAGACAAGTTCATGATTAGTCAGGGGTCGACTCTGCAGCTCAGAGAGGCCCAGATTTCAACTGGCCAATAAAAAATTGGAAAAAGAAAATGACCACTCAGAATGAAACTGGCCTGAGAAAGAATCAGCTGGGGTAAATATTATATAAAGTGAAGGTTATTGTTACTCTGTAATACAGATGTCCTCCGTGGCCAAGTGGTCTAAGGTGCTATCTCAAGTTCGCTGCTAAGGTAATAGGTGCGAGTGTCGCTCGCTCCAAAAACTTTAAGTGAGAAAATTTGCCAATCACTTGTGGAAGGATTCTGAGGTCTTCCTCATAAATAAAAACTGGATATGCTCTATATATTATCTAAACTGTGTTGAAAATGGTGTTAAACCCCATTAAAAAAATACATTTTAACACATTATGGTACTTTTTTAATCCATGTACAAACTGCTCCTATTTTTATTTTTGCATGCTTCATACAAATTGTGCAATCATCAAGCATGCTAAGAGAAACACTGTACTAGTGTATTATTATTATTATTATTATTATTAGTGAAACCCAAAGTAGAAGACATTGAACATTAAGTAACCATTTCAGCTAAAAGTTACGTATCTGGTGTTTAAAATCATATATCTTTTGATATGCATTTTTTTCATCATCAATTCATGTTATATTTTATCGTCTGGTATCTGTTTTTGCGAATTATTTGGGGAAAAAACGTCTTTTTGTTGATTCCACTTTTCATATTTCCTTCGGCAGTCATTTTTATTTAACTAGCCAAGTAAACATGACACTAAAGAGTCATGACTGGCTGCAGTATCACTATTGACCAATGGCAGATTGTTTTATAATACAGAGGTTCAGCACGCACATTGTAATTTAGATAGAACATCAATGCAAATAATAACAGTTGCCATTGTCGTCTGCCGGTGAAAAAATTGACAGGCAAGAACTGATTTTAACTGGCATCAGGCCAGTGGCCATTGATCCCTGTTAGTGATAGTCCATTTCAACTTTTATATGCTTAATTATGTGTCCATTAGTAAGTATACAGTTTGAATGTTTGATTAATGAAAGCAATTATATAATAAATAGCATTCAGATTAACGACAACTGAATACATGGACTTTTCATGTTTATGTTGTTTTCATCAGAGGAAGACAAAAAGAATGCAAAAGAAGAGAAAAAAGCAAAGCTCAGGCTTAAAAAGAGTGAAAATGTATCCCCATCCCCAACCAAGTCTCCAACAACACCAACCACTGCAGGAAGTAGACGCAGCAACCCTTTCAAGATGACTCTTCCAGCAATGTCAGCTACGCCAGACATCCTAGACTCCGATGACGAATGTGAACAAGAAAAGACCCAAGTGATACCTCAAGGTAAAATTTGTAGAAATAGAAAAAAACACAAAAACAAACTTGCTTCTCTTTATTCATTTTTGGAACTAAGATTGTCTGACTATCAATTCAGGGGTCGTGAATTCGAATCCCCGCCCGGCAACAGTCTCTGTGTTGATTGATATACAACATTGTGTCTCATTATCATTCGTCACTCACAGCTGATTCAAGTGGGAAAGTTATCAGTTACTTGCAGAGATGAGGTGTGCTCAAATACTGGTTAACCTTTCAGGATCCCAGGAAACAGTGGTTAGATTAACTGATCATCTGTTAGCCCTCAATGGCATAAAATGGCGCTTAATATTCATTCAATCACTGTACTTAAATATGTCTGATAACCAACTTATGTCACACTTTTTTGTTCTTATGACAAATCCTGAATGCCTTTATTACATTTTGATGCAACTTGTGGTAGGTAGCACAATTTTAGCCAAGTTCTGCACTGATAAGTTTTAGCTTTCTAGATATGACAACAATTTCACAGTTAAGACTCTAAATCTTTAGTAGTCAGTGATTTACAAATGTGTCTGGTACTAATAAACGGACTAGTGGATGGATCTTCCACTTATGTATATGTGGGGAAGTAGTCAGTGATTTACAAGTGTGTCTGGTACTAATAAACCACCTAGTGTTTAATAACAGTTGGAAAAATGCGGGGAAAAAACAACATACAGATCTACATCATTGCCCACATATAAAGGAGAAAAATCATTCAAAAAAAGTTCATTTTCCTATAAAACTATTCATAACCACAACAAAATCAACTGTATTGGTCTTTGATTGCAGCTCTTCCATTCTGCATAAACATATCATTTCGCTACTAAGGTTCAAAATATAACAATAAAAATACATTGTCTCTCTGCAGTCATAGTATGAATAGGTAAAAGTTCCAGTTGTATCGTGGAGAGCTTAAGAAGAAAAATTCATTAGTTTTGGATTTAGCTGAGTTTTATTGGAGAACTGGTGCCAACTTCATGTTTTCAGTGCAAAATGGTGTATTGTATAAGTAAAAAAAAAAATTGGATATAAGCTCCGTTATGTACATTGTAAGCCTGTATTAGTGGTCACCTGTATTTTACATGTTCTTCTTCATACAGTATTCTCTGCTTTTTAAATAGGTTATTGTTCTTGATTAGTGAGGCCCAGTTAGCTCAGTCTGTAGCATGACTGACTATCACTCAAGGGGTCATGAGTTTGAATCTCCACCCGGTTACAGTATCCATGTTGATTGATATATGACATTGTGTCTCTTTAACTGTCATTCGTCTCTCACCACTGATTCAAGTGGGAAAGTTGTGGAGAAAGATGTGCTAGAATACGGGTTAGCCTTCCAAGATCCAGGGTCTGTTTAAGCCCTTGATGGCATAGAAATGATGCTTAATAGTCAAACAGTCAGCTTGATTAGTGATTGAAAGACAGAGGTAGTTGGCAAAATTCAGTAGGCACTTAATCTAAGCAGATATTAGGTAAACTACCATCTGTGGTCAGGTGTGGCTGATACTTGGGAAGGATCAATGTCAGGGTCTAGTTGTCCTTTTTGAGTTCCAGTTTGATGATTTTTGACAGAGTTACTGTCCTTTGCATTTTCGGTTCCTTTGTACTGTCTGTGACATTTCACCATTTTGTAAACCACAGATGCACCGTGGCATGAACAACAACTGTACAAGCTTTACGGAAAAAAAGCAGACTACTTCTTACATCCAAAGATTGAAACCAAGAAGCAGGTGAAAAAGACAAATCCAAAACTACGCAGACAGGGAGGTATGAAATCCTTTCTTATTGCAAAAAAAACAAAACCTGACACTATATAATTATACACATTATGTTTCCAGATTTATGTTAATTGTGTATTCTTTACACAACATAATTATATGTGTTTAGTATTACTCAAAATGTTTTAATTGATAGTATTATATATATTTAAATGTAATTTTATTTTAGTCATCTGTAGTTCTGTAACAGAACGATACTAGCCTATATTGACTAATAAATTGTAGCATGAGAATTTTCTTATAATGTATGAATGAGGAGACCATGATAAAAAAAGAATTCATCATTGCAAATAAGTATTAAAACACTCGTATACAATGTACATGGTACATTCACAGACTCTATGATTTCTGGCCAGGCCCAATTATCTAAGTCGGTAACACATCTGACTATCAATCCAAGGGTCGTGAGTTAGAATCCCAGCATGGCAACAGTCTCCATAATGATTGATTTGCGACATTGTGTCTCATTTTCATTCATCTCTCACCACTGATTCAAGTGGAAAAGTTATCAGTTACTTGCAGAGATGGGGTGTGCTAGAGAATTTGTTAACCTTTAAAGATCCCAAGAAACAGTGGTTAGGTTAACTGATTGTCTGTTAGCCCTCGATGGCAAAAAATGAACAAAATGTCCAATCAATCAATGAATCCATCTATAATCTGGCTTTACACAACTTCTTCATCCATGAAACATGAAACTTAAGAAAAGAAAATATATTTCACGTTCTGCAAATATCAATATTTTATCGTCCATTACGTGATTAGAGCTAAAGAGTAGATGACATAATATAAAGACAAAAGGATATATTTTACAGTTGTCTGTTAAATATGCCAGATAAATTGCCATTAAGTCGTATGTCTTGGAAAACAAGATTCTGCAAAAATTTGCGAAAGCCACTATCGATTCCTGCTGACGGTGATGCTTAAATTTGTCTAGATTTGTCAAAACTTTTGAGGTAAGACAAACTGAATATCGGTTAGTTAGACGTGTGATCACTCGTGTTTTACTTTTTGATACTGTTTGACTGATGCCAAGATTTAGTGTCAATTATTGTACAGTAAAAATAGGTTTAATTAATCTAAGATTGGTTTCTATGGCGATGGCAATTTTCTGTTTAGAGATACAGAAATCTTTATTTTGTCTTAAATTTAAAATGTAAAAGATATAATGATAAAAATAGAGCTGTTTATAGCTAGCTAAATAGTTGCGGGTTTCATTTAGACAATGGTATGTGTTTCAAGCTTGCATGCGCTTACAAAGATGGTCAATAGCATTTGATTGAAGCTCATGGTTTGGTAACTTTGTAAAAAAATAGAACAGTTTAACAAACTTGAATTGAACCCCTGTCTAGCATATTTTTTCCTCCTGATTTAATATATTGGGGTTTTTGCATATAAGTAAAAATATGTTTATCTTAAATATTAAGTTGATCTGTAAACTTCTTAAACACATTCATATTATGTTATAGAAACAATTTGTATAGCTCTTGTGTTGAGTTATTTTTGCTTGTTATGTAATAATATTATCTATACTGTGTCATGTGTCTGTGGTATGATACTCCAGTGTGGCAGCACTTAGAATATTTCCTCTAGTAGACAACCTCACGAAATACCTGAAAAATAGTTGAAAGCATACAACAACAACTGATTTGCCAGATTGAGTAAAACAGTCTGTGAGAGAGAGAGTAACTTAAGGGAAGTAACTGTGTATGTTTCCTTTTTAACTTGTTGCAGATTATCAATACATAATAATAATGTAGTACTTAGATGGTAAGAAACAATTTATATTTTATTTTTATTCTGTAAAGCTGATCTAGGACATGTGGTTTATCTTTTTATAACAAACCTTTTTTTTTTTACATGGATTTATCCTGAAAAAAATGTAGTTACCACGAATGCCAGAATACAGTCTAGTATTATGTGTGGTACTTACTCATTGACCTAGCTTGTGATTTATTTTTGAAAACTGAAACTTATTTTGTAATAATGTTTCTCTTTGTCTTTTACATACTTTATTGAGATTCCAGGCTTGATGTTGACGACGTTTCATTCCGTGATGTTGCAATATTATGTAACATATTGTCTATAAAATTATTTGGATCTTTTGATAATTATTTTGCGTCTGTACCCCGTTTCTTCAGCATTACCTAACTAACTTGAAATTACCTATCATTAAGTTATTATTATTTTGTAGCATTATAATTTACAAAGTACATTGTCATGTAGTGAAAAAAGAAAGCATCTGTTATGTAGGCTTTGGAATCTGTGTGAGGCACGTGCATGGTCCAGTGAACCTAGAATACGGGTGCAGGGTGTTCAATCCTCCATTACTGTTGTGTGCGGGGTCCTTGAGCAAGATGCTTGATGTGTATTATGCTTTATGATCTCCCCTGGAGGAGCCATGTCATTATATATATGTCATTTTTAAAAATGTCACATGAAATAAACCAAACTTTACAATAATAACAATCAAATTAGGAAGGTGTAGGAATATTTACTTAATCCCATCTAACAGTACTTTTAAGTATTTTGATTTCTCAATCTAATTTTTACAGACATTTCAATAAGGCTATTTTAATCTACATGTATTTAAGACCTTGAAAAGGGTTTTAAATCATTCTATGACCCTTGATATACCTTTATTGTTTAAAATAGTTACTTTTACGGTCATGATATTTTTTTTTTTTCAGAAATAAAGTCTTTTTTAATAATCACG
The DNA here is from genome assembly GCA_029582155.1 of Panopea generosa. NCBI lineage: Eukaryota > Metazoa > Mollusca > Bivalvia > Adapedonta > Hiatellidae > Panopea > Panopea generosa. The sequence continues at coordinate 2,193,890 of CM055903.1, read as the reverse complement.
TTTTAGACAGATTTCAAGCAGTCGAACTAGTAACATGTTTTAAAATAAGGAAACTGTAAAAGCTTGTCATTGTTTGAAAAAATGAAATGAACTTTGACTGGTTGCATATTTATTCTACAGTACTTCCTGCTATCTTTTCTTTATGCAAGGACACAGTCATCCTGGAGCCAAGTTAAAATCAAGATCAATAGATGCATTCCTTTCATTTACAGTAATAAAGCACATGATACATTTTGATAATGGAGACAGCGTTGTTTTTCTCCGTAAATAAATGTAAATGATAAGATTGCAGTTCAAAAAAGAGCATCAAGTGTCACATGATACTCAAGAAATGACAACATTGATACTGTGTTGGCACTTCTTGCATTACCATTGTCATTTAATTAACTATAATTACTTCTCTCAGATAATCTAATTAAAGATAAAATCTCGTGTTTTATGTTCTTTTTAAGTCGATGAACTCTTTGCAAATTACTGGCGAGAATATGAGGAGGGTATGAATTCTGTTATTCTGATCCTGATGTAGATATTTTGCATGCTGGTTTTGTAAGAAAACAGTATATTTTATTGTCTCTGCAGGAACAACACTATGTTTTCATTTTGGTATAGGTTTTGAAATTCAAAAACACATTAGAAAACTTGACGTAAATCTGTCAACAAAATTTATGAATGCATATGTCGCAGTGACCATATGTAGCAGTGAGCATATGTCGCAGTGACCATATGTATGGTAATAGAAAATAGATGTTTATTTGATATGATTTAATTACAGCATCTAAAATATAAATAACTGTAATGCAAACATCTCAATAATTGTTTGTATCTTAAATTATTTCAGACAATAAAATATACTTATTACAAGAGACCACACATCCTCTCTCCCGGCTTGCACCCATATTTATGTATGTTGTTGCCTCTGTCTCGGTTTTACCTGGTTCTGGTTTTACCCCATTACCAGCACTTACCTGATACCCGGCCACACCCTTCATAATCACCTGTCACCATAAATATGTTGTTTTTTTTAGAAAAAAAATTAAATGTTATGTTTTATCAAAGCCCGTATTTTCCTTATAACACACATTGACTAACTGGAAAATTATCTAACATATTGCTTGAGTACATGTTTTTTTCTGTTTAATTTGGTGTATTTATTCTATATGTTTCACAGTTTCAAACTTTTTTATATAAAATTCAGGAGAGTTTTGTAAAGTACCTGTTACAGCTTGGTCCAAATGGTCATGATGTTTCATTTACAGTTTGATCCAGATCTGTATATACAGTTTGGTTTAGATATATATATACATGCCCAGATCTGTATATACATGCCCACATCTCTATATAGATGCCACATCTATATATTCATACCCACATCTGTATATACATGCCCACATCTGTATATACATTCCCACATCTGTATATACATGCCCAGCCTGTATATACATGCCCACATCTGTATATACATGCCCACATCTGTATGTACATGTTCATATCTGTATATACATGCCCACATCTGTATATACATGCCCACATCTGTATATACATGCCCACATCTGTATATACATGCCCAGATCTTAATAAAGATGCCCACATCTGTATATACATGCCAAGATCTGTATATACATGCCCACATCTGTATATAGATGCCCACATCCGTATATATATGCCCAGAACTGTATAAACATGCCCAGTCTGTATATACATGCCCACATCTGTATATAGATGCCCGCATCTGTATATACATGCCCGCATCGGTATATACATGCCCACATCTGTATATACATGCCCACATCTGTATATACATGCCCGGATCTGTATATAGATGCCCACATCTGTATATACATGCCCACATCTACATCTGTATATACATGCCCACATCTGTATATACATGCCCACATCTGTATATACATGCCCACATCTACATCTGTATATACATGCCCACATCTGTATATACATGCCCACATCTGTATATACATGCCCGGATTTGTATATAGATGCCCAGATCTGTAAATACATGCCCAGATCTGTATATACATGCCCGGATCTGTATATACATGCCCAGAACTGTATTTACATGTCCACATCTGTATATACATGCCCACATCTGTATATACATGCCCGGAACTGTATATACATGCCCAGAACTGTATATACTGCCCAGATCTGTATATACATGCCCAGAACTGTATATACATGCCCGGATCTGTATATACATGCCCAGAACTGTATATACATGCCAAGAACTGTATATACATGCCAAGAACTGTATATACATGCCCAGAACTGTATAAACATGCCCAGAACTGTATATACATGCCTGGATCTGTATATACATGCCCTGAACTGTATATACATGCCCTGATCTGTATATACATGCCCAGAACTGTATATACATGCCCAGAACTGTATAAACATGCCCAGAACTATATATACATGCCCGGATCTGTATATACATGCCCAGAACTGTATATACATGCCTACATTTGTATATACATGCCCAGAACTGTATATACTGCCAAAAACTGTATATAGATGCCCAGATCTGTATATACATGCCCAGAACTGTATATACTGCCCACATCTGTATATACATGCCCAGAACTGTATTTACAAGCCCACATCTGTATATACATGCCCTGAACTGTATATACATGCACACATCTGTATATACATGCCCAGAACTGTATATACTGCCCAGATCTGTATATACATGCTCACATCTGTATATACATGCCCAGAACTGTATATACATGCCCAGATCTGTATTAACATGCCCAGATCTGTATATACATGCCCAGATCTGTATATACAGTTTGGTCTTAATGTTTCATTTACAGTTTGGTCCAGATCTGCATATACAGTTAGGTCCAGATATGTGTATACAGTTTGGTCCAGATCTGCATATACAATTAGGTCCAGATCTGCATATACAATTAGGTCCTGATCTGTATATACAGTTAGATCCAGATCTATATATACAGTTAGGTCCAGATCTGTATTTACAGTTTGGTCCAGATCTGTATATACAGTAAGGTCCAGATATGCATTTACAACTTGGTCCAGATATGCATTTACAACTTGGTCCTGATATGCATTTACAACTTTGTCCAGATATGCATTTACAACTTTGTCCAGATGTGCATTTACAACTTTGTCCAGATATACATTTACAACTTGATCCAGATGTGTATTTACAACTTTGTCCAGATGTGTATTTACATCTTTGTCCAGATGTGTATTTACAACTTTGTCCAGATGTATATTTACATCTTTGTCCAGATGTGTATTTACATCTTTGTCCAGATGTGTTTTACAACTTTGTCCAGATGTGTATTTACATCTTTGTCCAGATGTGTATTTACAACTTTGTCCAGATGTGTATTTACAACTTTGTCCAGATGTGTATTTACAACTTTGTCCAGATGTGTATTTACATCTTTGTCCAGATGTGTATTTACAACTTTACAACTTTGTCCAGATGTGTATTTACATCTTTGTCCAGATGTGTATTTACAACTTTGTCCAGATATGCATTTATAACTTGGTCCAGATATGCATTTACAACTTTGTCAAGAAATGCATTTAATACTTGGTCCACATCTGTATTGACAGTATGATTGAGATCTTTCTGCACAGCTTGATCCAGATTTCTTTTAGATATGATTATTTACTATTTGATTCAGATAATATTATTGCAACTTGGCTTTGTTTGTAGATTATTTCAGATACCAGTAAATGCCATCAGTGCCAATGGGAAGATTTTCAACTTCTCAAAAATATGAGACATGCCTTTTGTAGTTCATCTTTTCAAATTAAATTAGTTTTTAATACCGGTAAGGATTATAACAATTTAATAATGAACCAAATGGTCAAAATTGCTAAAAAAAGACATGGTTTCTGAAAGTTTAAAGTTTTAAATATATCTTACTGCCATTCATTTAAACAAGAATTATGTGGCTGAAAAGTCTCTCTCAACATACAGTCAAACCTGTCTTTAACAGCTAGTCGAGGGAAAGAGCTAAGGTGGCTTTTTAAAACAGGTTGCTGCATAATACAGGTGAATTTGCTCTGCAAGTATAGAAATTGGAAATAATAAATGTGGCTGCTTAAGACAAGTGGCTGTTTAATAGAGGTGACCACTTACACAGGAGTGACTGTTAATTGCCTCAGTCTTCTCAATCCTTTATGCAAATACAACAACAGTGACATTATTATGGTATTCTGTCTGTGAAGCAACTTGCAGGTCCTTCTATAGATGATGCATTTTCTGGTACTGTTTAACACTCAAAACATTAAGCTGTATTCCAGTCTTTTTATATTTATAATTGTAATATAATACAAGCTTGGATGAAATGGTTTTAGTTTAATAAAATTTTGTTTTTTTCTTAAACATAGATATCAATTTATGAATGATTTTAAAAAAAAAAAGAAAAAGAAAAGCAATAGTCTTCCGTAATTCAAATATTGGTGCAATAAGGTACCAAGTGTAAATGCAATAAGACGTCAATTGGTACCTATTTGCACTAATGGGGTTTTATGGTTTAATTGTGTTGTTTTTTTCTCAAGATCATTAGACTTAATAACTTTGTGCGACTAGATTTTTCCAAATTTGTTATTGTACACTTTGTAACGACGGAATTAGATTTTAATGCAAAATGTGTGTAAATGTTGATGATCAAAAATGGCAATACCTCAGTTTTGCAATTAGCTTGTAGAGATCATGTGCCACCAGGGTTTATCCCATAAGATTTACTATCCTGTAAAATTTACTATCCCATAAGATTTACTATACCATAAGACTGACTATCCCATAAGATTTACCTGCTTTTTTATGCATGTGCTTGTTTCTATATACAGAGTTTTGATTTCAGGATTGTGCAATTTTTAAATGGATATTTCGTCTTTGACAGAGCTTTTATATTACTTGAATTGACTTAATAATTCATCTTTACATAACTGCTTATTATTCTTATTTTGGTTAAAGTGTCTTCAGTGATTCCCCTTCAGTAGCCATTTTTACATATACAATGTAAACAAGGAATTATATAGAGAAGGAAAGGCAACTGGTTGATATTTTGTAAACACTCACATATTAAAGCAACATCTCACAATATCTCATTTTCAATTATCTTCACTTCCATTCATCTCAGGAACACAATTCAAAATTCTTACATTGCAGAATTAAATTTTCATCAAAACAATACCATTCCCAGCAACTTGTGCTTAAAATTGTTGAATTAATTCTGATTTCAAAATTTGTATACTGCAGCCTAAATAATAACAAATTATGAGAAATCATAACTTAAACATCATATAATTTTATGTTTAATGCAAAATCATTTTTCGTGATCCGATATTTTAAAACATCTAAGGAACATATAACTTCCATTTTATGTACAAGAAATCAGTTGCTTGTAATGAATGGTTAATTTACCAAATACCGGTAATTAATTTGTTGTGTGCTATTTTATCAACATTTATTCAGGAGATGCAAGTTTCCTGTCCTTCTATATAAATCCTTGATGTTCATAAATTCCCTTTTTATTTATCACAGTAATTAAAGGTGATTATTAAAGTGAAACTAATGTAATATCGTATTTAGTTATAACTCATTTTTACAGTTCTTGTTTGTCCTCGGCGACAATCATCATCCTGTAAATGTATATCAATATGCAGTCAAACCTGTCATAAGCAGCCAATCAAGGAAATAAGCAAAAGTGGTCTTTTAAGACAGGTTGTTGCTTAATACAGGTTAATTTACTCTAACAGCATAGAAATGGGAAATAGAAAATATGGCTGTTTAAGACATGTCGTTGCTTAATAGGGGTAACCACTTACACAGGTTTGACTGTACTATCTGGGCCGAGTCCAATATGAAGTGTTAATATTACGAGTGTGCTAATCTTATGACAATCCAATGTTGCAACTATCGTCACACTGTGACAGATGACAAGAATGAAGAGATTTGTCTCTTTGAAAAGGAGAATTGTCAAAATTAACTGGTGCTTGAGAATCAGTCCATACAAAACATGCAACAGAACACGCTGTGCAGTTATTTAGAGACTATCGAGGAGGGAAAAGACATGAATGTAAAGACTTTGAAAATATCATATGGTGTTTTGGTCCAAATATAGAACCATAGTCACATGACAGGGGGTCTAGACTTTAAATATATTGTATTTGATATATAACAAATAATACTTGTCATTTTGGTAAAAATACAGGTTTAAGGATTTGGCAGTCAGTAAACTTGCATACAGATGATAAAACTATCTGTCTGTTAAATAATAGTCATTTAATGCGCATTTGTCATTTTAACTGTTTTCAGACACTGAAAAAAGAGTGATATTAAATGCTCCAGTTGACTAAACGTGATGATATACATAAAAATTCACTGTTGATACATATGTAAAATTGGTAGAGCATCCACCAAACATGCTGGAGGTAGTGAGTTCAAACCATGATTTAGCTACACTAAATACTTTTAAAAAAGATCCAGCTAGTAATTAGTTTGTTTCTATGACGGCCATGTTTAGTCCGGTTAAGTATAACATGGCTGGGTGGGGTATCCTACAATTAATCTGCAGCATGATTTTTCTGTGTGTCAGTACTTAAATACTTTTTCCAGCAGACACCATCATGATATGATTTAAATACTGTTAATGGTGATACTAAAATTAAACATTATATAATCAAGGGTCCTCCATTGCAGAATTATCATAGCGCTGTCCTCTAACAACCACTTACCTCTCACAGTTGAGGTCGTAGGTTCAAGTCAAGCTTAGTCATAAAATTTATGTGAGACTTCCAGCAGGATTGTGGTTCTACTCAGTTTCATTCTAAGGTCTAATCCTCCGCCAATAAAACAGGATATGCCACGTATTACAGGTCATGTGTTGAAAATTATGTTGAAACATCACCAAACAACATACAATACACAATGTACTGTTTTTAATGTTAATATACTAAATGTCGTGTCCGTTGACTACATCGAGATGTTTCATGCAGTGTCAACACTCGTAATAACCATGCCTCAGATAAGATGGAAAGATTGTTAGAAATAACTCCATAAAACACGTGAATGCTTATTTTAAGAAAAAAAATAACAATATCAAAAGTGCATACCAATAAATGTATTTAACAAATGCTGTTGACAATAGACGCATTTTGTCGTACCAGGAACAACATTGTAACAAACATGTCTTTATGGTGTTAACATTTAGATGGTGACGATTTCCTTATATAAATTATGAGATATACATTTTGTTGACAGGGAAGCTGTAAAAACCTTTTAATGTACACAGAAACTGTGATTTTAAAATGGGACAGTCTTGCATTAAACGGGAAATCACCTATCCACATGGCAAAAATAAAAATCTAGTGGTTTAGAATTTAAAAATGCAAAGTGCTTTTGTTGATCTCAGTTTTGATTTAATGTTGTGTTTGCCAGAAATAACTGATGATAAATTGGTTTTCCTCTGTCACGCCTCAGTATAGGGCATTGTCTGTCAGCCTAGTGTTACTATAGATACTTTCTAACTCTTGTTGTTTTACAAAAATACTGTAAATTGCAAAGTAAATGTAAATGTATTGTACATTGAAATCAAATTATTAAGCAAAGTGGTAGTGTTGTGGAAAGAGTGTTGGCCGCTTATGTTGCAGGTTGCAGGTGAGAAAAAAAAATAATTCAAGGTACTGGTACTACCCACATATAGATATATTAATGTAAACTGGGCCAATATGAACATGAACTGGGCGAATATGAACATGAACTGGGCCAATATGAATGTTAACTGGGCAAATATGAATATGAAATGGGCCAATATGAATATTAACTTCACAAATATGAACATGAACTTGGCAAGTATGAATATGAACTGGGCCAATATGAACATGAACTGGGCAAATAAGAACATTAACTGGGCAAATATGAATATTAACTGGGCAAATATAAACATTAACTGGGCCAATATGAATATGAAATTGGCCAATATGAATATTAACTTCACAAATATGAACATGAACTTGGCAAATATGAATATGAACTGGGCCAATATGAACATGAACTGGGCAAATAAGAACATTAACTGGGCAAATATGAATATTAACTGGTCAAATATAAACATTAACTGGGCCAATATAAACATGAACTTGACAAATATGAATATGAACTGGGTCAATGAGAATGCGAACTGGGCCAATATGAATATGAACTGGGCCAATGAAAATGTGAACTGGGCCAATATGAACATGAACTGGGCCAATATTAACATGAACTGAGCCAATATATATATGAACTGGGCCAATGAGAATGTGAACTGGGCCAATATGAACATGAACTGGGCAAATATGAATATGAACTGGGCCAATGAGAATATGAACTTGGCCAATATGAACATGAACTGGGCAAATATTAACATAAACTTGGTTAATATGAATATGAACTGGGCAAATATGAACATAAACTGGGCCAATATGAACATGAACTTGGCCAATATTAACATGAACTGGGTCAATATGAACATGAACTGGGTCAATATGAATATGAACTGGGCAAATATGAAGATGAACTGGGCCAATATGAATGTTAACTTGGCCAATATGAATATTAACTTGGCCAATATGAATATGAACTCAGAGCAAATATGAATTGGGCCAATATGAACATGAACTGGGCCCATATGAACATTTACTTGACCAATTTGAAGATGAACTGGGCCAATATGAACATGAACTGCGCCAATAAGAAGATGAAATGTGCCAATAATGAATTAAGTTGTTTTAAACTAATGGGACTTATTCTTGACAATATTAATAAAAGCATTATGTTAAAGTGTAAGTGTTAGCCATTAGCCATATAAATACCTATTGCGAGTTTGTGACATAGTAATCTGATTTTAAGATGACAAGTACATCTCATTAGGCGATACTCACATTTTTTTAAATGACACGAAAATGGATAATCATTTACTACTTTTACTGCAGTAAAATTATAGTCACAATAGATACCCTAAAAAAACAATGTTTACCACCTTTTTAAAAAGCACAATACACGTCTGGAAAGCAGATCTGTATAATTAATTATGCTCCCTAGTCAGTGGAAGATTTCCCCTGATTCTCCATGTTAATTATGCTTCCTAGTCAGTGGATGATTTCCCTGATTCTCAATGTTAGTTATGCTCCCTAGTCAGTGGATGATTTCCCCACTTTCTCCATGTCAATTATGCTCCCTAGTCAGTGGAAGATTTCCCCTGATTCTCCATGTTAATTATGCTCCCTAGTCAGTGGATGATTTCCCCACTTTCTCCATGTTAATTATGCTCCCTAGTCAGTGGACGATTTCCCCACTTTCTCCATGTTAATTATGCTCCCTAGTCAGTGGACGATTTCCCCTCTTTGTCCATGTTAAATCTACTGTTTTCTTATTGAATATCATTTTTTTTATATATAATTTTCTAATCACCTCATAATTGCATGACACTGTTTTTCATTCGTTGATTGCAGTCACATGAGTGATGTTTTAGTTACAGAAATAGTTATGAAATTATCTTAATTAATATAATTATTTTAATGGTTTTTGAAATTATAATAACTATAAACAAACATTGAAGCATTGTTTTTCACCTTGGAGAACATGTTGCATGACAGGGGATAATTTCATTGTGTATATTTCAGCACTGGTATGCCATAATTATATCAGGTGTTGTATAACAACAAACAAACCTGGTATTGTGTCCCTGTCATGCTTCTTGAATCATGTATTCCTATTAGCTGGACCAAATTAACTGACTTGGTAACGCATTTGACTATCAATCCAGCGGTCAGGAGTTTGAATCCCAAGCCAGTCACTGTCTCCGTGATGATTTATATACGACATAGCATCTCATTATCATTCATCTCTCAAGCTGATTCAAGTGGGAAAGTTATCAGTTACTTGCGGAGATGGGTTGTGCTCAAGTATTGGTTAACCTTCCAGGATCCCAGAAAACAGTGGTTAGGTTAACTGTTAGCCCTTGATGGCATTAAGATGAAGCTAAAGATTCAATCAAATCAATCCTCTTGGCTGCTTAAAACAGTATTTTACTCTCCTTTGTATTGTTCATTATTCAATCTGCTGGAATAGAATTAACCAATCAAAACATATAGCTACTAAACAGACAGGTTCATTTACACTGAAAGGATGAATAAGTAGTTAATTAATTACGGTAACTAGTCAGTGGACAATTTCCCCCCTCTCTCCTCTGTACGCAACACACATGTAAGACCCAATGTAAGACAAGATGCGAATGGTGGGACTTGTATCGGGCGGAGTGCTAGATGTTAACCGTTATGTCAAACGTAGAATTATGTGAGAACGTGTAACATTCCTTTGTTGAACTTATATAAAAGTGTGCTGTTCAGTTTCCATGAATGCATGCCTGCTTCATTTATGAATCTTACAGACAGACAGACAGACAGACAGACAGACAGACAGACAGACAGACAGACAGACAGACAGACAGACAGACAGACAGACAGACAGACAGACAGACAGACAGACAGACAGACAGACAAGTTTATTTACATTCAAAGAATGGGCATGAGAAATGGAAATGTAGCTGATTGAAATTAAATGAAATTTTTTTTGTAGGAACAAATAAGTTAGGTGACCACTAAAACAGGTGTGACAAAACATTTTTTTTTTTAATTTTTCATTCAGTTCTTCCTTAGTATATTTAAGAAAGAATAAAAAAAAATCAAAATTGACAATTTCTTTCTTTTTTTAAAAAAAAATTATTCTAATAAATTTCAGGTCGGGCTGGTGCTGAAGTGCTGTGGCAGACGTTACGTCATGACTCAAATGTTCGACTCCTAAAAGAGGATGCCAGCATACCATCTGAGCTGAAGGTACCAAGTTACTATCACTAAGCTTACAATGGCTTCTAATAGCAATCTCTACTTTCTTTATTACTTTTATAGGACCAGAGCCTTTGTAATAGTAGAGCATAACAGATCTCTTGTAATGATATTCCATCCTGGTTCTCTTCTAAATAACAATGGCATGTTGGTGCCTACATGATTAATATCTAGAACAGTCAAACCTGTCTTAAGCAGCCACTCAAGGAAAAAGCAAAAACTACCTCTAAATATAGATGACTGCTTAATACAGGTTGTTTATACATGTAGCTAAAATTACAAAAAAAATGGTTAATAGAAAATGTGTTCATTTTAGACAAGTGGTTGCTTAATAGAAGTGACCACTAACACAGGTTTTACTGTATATATAAGTTTGAGTATATTTCTATTTTAAAAAAAATCAAGATAAAGCAAAAAAAGGTATAGTGCAATACTGCTCAATTTTATATATGTATAAAAAGTTTGATAGAAAGATTTATTAAGAAACTAAGATAAAAAATCAAAATTATGACGAACACTTATTAATTTTATAAAAAAAATGTTTTTAAAAAGGGCAATAACAGCTAGTTTTCAGGTATTTGAAATTTGTTCTATCCCAAAATTGACTTGGTCAATATTTTGTTGTTCACTGTACTTGGTTACAGCCTTGTCACCATTCACTACTTTGACCTTGAACCTTAAGGTCATGGAGTTCAAAATTATTGCATGTGATTGAAGGGTGTACGTCACACTATTGCCGTCAGTTTCACTTCAGTGACCTTTTACTTGATGATATAGTTTGAAATTATTGCATGTTGTTGAAAGATATCACACTATTGCTCTTATTTACTCCAGTGACCTTTAACCTGGTCGCTGTGGTGATGCAGTTTGAAATTATTGCATGTTGTGAAAGATGTCACACTATTACCCTTATTTACTCCAGTGACCTTTAACTTGGTCGCTATGGTAATGCAGTTTGAAATTATTGCATGTTGCTGAAAGATGTCACACTATTGCCCTAATTTACTCCTGTGACCTTTAACCTGGTCACTGTGGTAATACAGTTTGAAATTATTGCATGTTGTGAAAGATGTCACACTATTGCCCTTATTTACTCCAGTGACCTTTAACTTGGTCGCTATGGTAATGCAGTTTGAAATTATTGCATGTTGTCGAAAGATGTCACACTATTGCCCTAATTTACTCCTGTGACCTTTATCCTGGTCACTGTGGTAATGCAGTTTGAAATTATTGCATGTTGTTGAAAGATGTCACACTATTGCCCTATATTACTCCAGTGACCTATATAACATGGTTGCTGTGGTGATGCAGTTCGAAAGTAATGCATGTGGCTGAAAGATGTCACACTATTGCCCTAATTTACTCCAGTGACCTTTAACCGGGTTGCTGTGGCGATGCAGTTGGAAAGTAATGCACGTGGTTGAAAGATGTCATACTATTGCCATATTTCACTTCAGTGATCCTGACACTTCTAAAGATAGCATCACTGCATGCTTTTTATAACTACAAGTGGCAGTACTCACTATAACCAGACATTTTGAAACAATGACCTTGACCTTTGATATTGAAGATTGCACTACAGCATGCAGTTTTTTAATATGAAATATATCAGCTTTTTGCCAGCTCTTAATAAAATCACATTGACCTTTCGTGTACAAAAATGATAAAAAATAAGTTAAATCAATTTAAAAAATACCAATATTTTGTGTTTACTAGAAAATTAGGATTTGTCTGTCCCTACCAGAATGTTGAGTTTTTGTTCCCAAAAAATTAAAATGTGGTAGCTAAACTCTTTGCTTTACACTTCACAATTATGGACAGTATAATGTGACTGGTTGGGGTATCATGTCATCTGAAACATGATTCTTTCATGTGACAAAACATTGTGACTGGATGGATATCATGTCATCTGCAGCATGATTCTTTCATGTGACAGTGTAATGTGACTGGTTGGGGTATTGTGTCATCTGCAGCATGATTCTTTCATGTGACATTATAATGTGACTGGTTTGGGTATTATGTCATCTGCAGCATGATTCTTTCATATGACAGTATATTGTGACTGGTTGGGGTATCATGTCATCTGCAGCATGATTCTTTCATGTGACAGTATAATTTGACTGGTTGGGGTATCATGTCATCTGCAGCATAATTCTTTCATGTGACAATGTAATGTGACTGGTATGGGTATCATGTCATATGCAGCATGATTCTTTCATGTGACAGTATAATGTGACTGGTTGGAGTATCATGTCATATGCAGCATGATTCTTTCATGTGACAGTATAATGTGACTGGTTGGTGTATCATTGTATCTGCAGCAAGATTCTTTCATGTGACAATATAATGCGACTGGTTGGGGTATCGTGTCATCTACAGCATGATTCTTTCATGTGACAGTATAATGTGACTGGTTGGGATATATGACAGTGTAATGTGACTGATTGGGGTATCTTGTCATCTGCAGCATGATTCTTTCATGTGACAGTATAATGTGACTGGTTGGGGTATCATTGTATCTGCAGCAAGATTCTTTCATGTGACAGTATAATGTGACTGATTGGGGTGTCATGTCATCTGCAGCATGATTCTTTCATGTGACAGTATAATGTGACGAGTTGGGGTATCATTGTATCTGCAGCAAGATTCTTTCTTGTGACGGTATAATGTGACTGATTGGGGTGTCATGTCATCTGCAGCATGATTCTTTCATGTGACAGTATAATGTGACTGGTTGGGATATATGACATTGTAATGTGACTGATTGGGGTGTCATGTCATCTGCAACATGATTCTTTCATGTGACAGTATAATGTGACTGGTTGGGTTATCGTGTCATTTGCAGCGTGATTCTTTCATGTGACAGTATAATGTGACTGGTTGAGGTATTGTGTCATCTGCAGCATGATTCTTTCATGTGACAGTATAATGTGACTGGTTGGGATATATGACAGTATAATGTGACTGGTTGGGGTATCATTGTATCTGCAGCAAGATTCTTTCATGTGACAGTATAATGTGACTGGTTGGGATATATGACAGTGTAATGTGTATGATTGGGGTGCCATGTCATCTGCAGCATGATTATTTCATGTGACAGTATAATGTGATTGGTTGGGGTATCGTGTCATTTGCAGCATGATTCTTTCATGTGACAGTATAATGTGACTGGTTGGGGTATCGTGCCATTTGCAGCGTGATTCTATAATGTGACTGGTTGGGGTATCATGTCATTTACAGCATGATTCTTTCATGTGACAGTATAATGTGACTGGTTGGGGTATTGTGTCATTTGCAGCATGATTCTTTCATGTGACAGTGTAATGTTACTGGTTTGGCGTATGATGTCATCTGCAGCATGATTCTTTCATGTGACAGTATAATGTGACTTGTTGGGGGTATGATGTCATCTGCAGCATAATTCTTTCATGTGACACTATAATGTGACTGGGTGTCATGTCATTTGACTACACAATGATTATTCATTGTGACAGCACAATAATACCATCTCAGCCGTTGCCATTGTAATATGTAAAGCTTACCTCATGGACATTCAATACACTACAATAGCCAGCTGTAACTGTTTACACATGTCTACTGTATGGAGAGGTAGGATGCACTGTGAAGATTTGTTGATGTTTAATGTCTTATTACACAGGACACAAACACAAGTAGACAATTTAGCAGTAACATATGATGCTATCAGATTGTTTTCTAGCCTAGGTTTTATTGAAAATCAATCCGCCAGCATGCAAATCAACTTTATTTCAAACATCTATCATGTCTGCTGGTATGCCTGCACTCATTTACTCGTGGTAGGCAGAATGCCTGCTGCATGCAAGGAGATTGCTGGTTCCTGTCTTATATAGGTGTGACTATAAGCAATGGGAGGTGGGTGGTTCCCGGCATGTATATGTGACTGTCAGCGATGGGAGATAGATTGTTCCCAGCCTGTATTATGTGGGAGATGGACTGTTCCTGGCATGTGCATGCCATATAGCCTATCATACAATATTATGTAAGGAATGTTATATTTGAAAGTAACCTCCAAGTTATTATAGACTGGTTCTCTCTTGTGATAAATTACTGTAAAATATCAGTAAGGAAAGCTTTTGGTTGACAAGTTTGCACAAAAAAAAAATTGTTTTGTTTATATTTTAATATAAAAAAAGAAAGAGAGTTACCTAGTAACAATGTAGACTACCTTACCTGGCAGGTATTTCAGTCTAAATATTTTCCTAGTCTAATATTATTTAAATTAAAAGTTATTTCTCATGAGCTGTGCTAAAATTAAAATTGGTAAATGATTCAAGATTTTGTTTTATTTTTGTAGCCATGTTGCTGTTTATTTTGTAGCTGTTTGTTGATCCCTTCCTTCCCCCAACCGCACATTGATTTACATTCACTGTCCAACTAATATGTTTATTCTAGGTAAAAGTTAGTGATTCAAATATTAACAGGTTTATTAAAGCCCGTTTTTACCAGTCTTAACATTTTCTGTTTCATTATTGATGATATTCGTTTTTGTGTACAAAAATAGTATTATAGCATTTATATATTATTTTTTTTATTCACTAATAGGCACTTTTGTCATAATGATATCTATTGCCAAAATAATACATGTATATGGAAAAGGGATTTTAAAAATTGCATCTTTTGTGATGATTATTATTTAAGTCACTTGATTTTTTTTGGAGTACAATCGGATCTCTCTTATTGTAGAATTTATTTCATCTTAGAAATAATGCAAATGACAAGGTAAAGGTCTCCAGGTAGTACTAGATTGTGCATTAATATTTATTTTTAGAAAAGGGATTTTGTATCAATTCAATCACTCCGATTAAAATATTTTTTTGGTCACTTTCGACAGATTTCACCAAATCATTCGGAGGTTTTTTTTATAGATGATAAAAGGAATTTTATTTATTTAAAAATTAATTTACGGAGAATTTCCTGATATTCTACCTTTAAATCCTGATAATTATGATAATAGTTCTGTAATTCATGTCTGCAACAATAATAATAATCTTTGTATACATAATACAAAAATATATTTAGAGATATTTTTATAAATTTATGAGAGTCCCCTTGGCCGAGTGGTCAAGGGCGATGTTATCTAATGTCACTTGCCACTCATCGCTGAGGCTGTGGGTTTGAGCTTGGCTCAGTCCTAAAACCTTATGTGAAAAAGTTTGCAAGTAACTTGCAGAAAAAAATGGTGGTTCTACTCAGATTCATTCTGCAGTCTTCCTCCATTAAAAAATTATATGTCATATTGAAGCGAAATCCCTTTTTTAAAAATAAATATTGTGCACATACTGCTTTACGACCTTCACCTCATCATTCAAACTCTTTTGAAATCCCAATCAAAAAAATAAAAAATGAAATTAATGGATAGCAAGTAAATGATCATAGTTGTATCCTGATGAAATAATAAAATTCATATCTTTGCTGTAATATATTTTTTTACTTGAGATAATCATCTCAATTTGATAAACAAATCTTTTGAAAATAACTGCTGGGTCTGATTAGCTCAGTCGATAACGCGTCTGACTATCAATCTAGGGGTCATGAGTTTGAATCCCTGCCTGGCAACAGTCTTTGTGATGATTGATAGACGACGTTGTGTCTCATTATCATTCATCTCTCACCGCTGATTCAAGTGGGAAAGTTATCAGTTACTTGCGAAAGTGGGTAGTACTGGTTAACCTTTCAGGATCCCAGGAAACAGCGGTTAGGTTAACTGATTGTCTGTTAGCCCTAGATGGCATAAAAATGACGCTAAATATTCAATCAATCAATCAATTGAAAATAACTGCTTTTATATATTTCAACATATTAGTGAATTCATTATTTAAATTTGGATAGTTGAGTTAAAAATGTCATTTTATAGTCTATGTTTGCATGTCTGTAGAAAAAATGTACACAAAAACGAATATCTAATCAATTAACATACCTTTGTTTTTATTCTGTTCTTTAATGATCTTTCAGAAATAGATTTTATTTATTTTTCTGTTTATTTAGCTACAATGTCATCCTTGTATGTTGTGCTTGCAGGACGCTTATGGCTCGTTTGCGCGGCAATCGCTGAAGAAAAGTACGAGTCCCGTACGCAGAATGTATTGTGTAGTGGATGATGTTAGTACAAGCATTGCTTTCCGATAAACTTTGATTAATTACTATGAATGAATAGAAACAACAATAGATACCAGTAATTTAATAAAAGATTCATAAAATGTAATGATCAAAAACCTTTGTAGAATGATATAGCCTTTTCATCAGTATATAAACATATGTCTGCCTATAAGTTCATAAAAAATGAAAAACAGAATAAATGTAATGAAATTGAATTGAACAGTAATAATGCTTTAGGACAAATTTTGTTTTTCAAATTTCTATTTTTATGCCAAAGTTGTATGGCATGGTAGCCAATTTTAATGTTAGATATATGCTGCTCCGATACATGTTGCTTGAGTATGACATGTCTATAAGAAACTGACGTCGTGCCCGGTTGGCTCAGTTGGTAGCATGTCTGAATATTAATCCAGGGGTCATGAGCTTGAATTCCCACCCAGACGCAATCTCTGTGATGATTGATATACAACATTCTGTCTCACTGTCATTCATCTCTTACTGCTGAAGAAAATGAGAAAGTTATTAGTTACTTGATGAAATGGGTGGGACCCCAGGAAACAGCGGTTAGGTTAACTGATCTTCTGTCACTTAAATGGCGTAATAATGATGTTAAATATTTAAGCCTAAATGTCTGGATACTAAAGGAAGCATGTTGAGTTTATTCAGATTGTCTATGGATCTACAATAAAACTAGATGTCATATATAACCTGTAAAATATTGAAAATGGGATTCAGACTTAAAGAAATGCTTCAGAATGTCCTGAACAACACCAAAATCCAAGGCTGAGCAGAACAAGTTGGTTCAAGCATGAGGGGAGGGGAGGGGAGGGGAGCAATGGAAAGAGTGTTTGTTGCTCATGCTAAAAGGTTGCATGTGCGATCCCCAGTTTTACCTATAGGCCTCTCAAAAATAACACTCGGTACTGGGGCTGTCCAGGAAGCAGGCTTGAAAGCAATTCATTTTTACTAGTCATACATTTAGAGCTAATTGCTACTGAATTTACTTCATTTTCCAAATTCCAAGTCCTAAGATATTTATGACATTTCTTTGAAATAAATTATTAACTATATGTTTGTTTTTCTTATGTTAATAAGTGTAAACATTAAACTTAATCTCCTTTGTTTTAAATAGAAAACTAATTGTCTGGTTTGAGTTTTTCCTTCCCTAGACTTATTAACATCACCTCCTACCCTGATATTGTTTGTACATTTTATTTTATTTAAAAAGTTGATATGCTCAGATTTATTTTATTTGCTTAGACAAGAAGTATATTGCTTTTATTCTTTGAGGAGGTATGTATGGTATTTGCAATTAGAAGCATAATAATAGTAGAGAAATAGAACGACAGTATTTGAAATTAAAAAGTTTACCATGACTTTAAAATGCTCCATTTCTTTATTGCAAGCAAATGTTACATAGCATGTTAGCTTATTTATAACCAGAGCTTGATTTTGATTGGATATACTGTTTCAAGGAATGGAATAGAGCAATTGTTTTTTTAAGGAGTTATTTTTATAAATAATTAAAATATATACTCATATGATTTGTTCTGCTCCCTTTAAATGGGTTTAAGTGACTTTATAGATTTCTTTGCATAAAACCTACATTGAACTGCAAGGTTTCAGCTGTATGTGTCCTCCCCTATCTTAAATGTGTGTCACATAATGTATTTTGCATATGTATGACACATATATATATATGTATGTCACATGTATTATCTAGCTTCCCGAGATGCCCCGTCTCATTGATAACCGTAAACTACAGCGAGTGCGGAAGATGCGTCACAAGTCAGATCTGATGTACCGGGCATCCGTATCAAACCAGGACAGGACGGAAGTTCTGAAGTTCAACAACCCACTGCCAGAGTTCCACATGGGGACAGAATCTATAGACCAGTACTTGCCGTCATGGCAGGATGACCAGTCGGTAAGTCCGGGTTCAGTACCCTACTGTAACATTCAGCGTTTAGTTTGTACTAATTTATTGCTTGATTGCGAAGAAAGTCCACTTCCCAGATCAAACCAGTATTGTTGCTTTTTGAGAGACATCGGATCGAGCTGGGGATCAAGCTCAAAGTCTCTGGCATGAGTGGTTAACCCTTTACTCCATAGATATGCTTTTTCCCGCACCAATCACAGAAGGCCTTTGAAAACAGTGCAGGAAGAGTTCAGATTGCTCTTAATGAGCAACCTGAACACTTCCTGCACTGTTTTCCACTCTGTCAGTTAATATAAACATAATTCACCCAAAAATTCAAAAGGCGTCTATAATAGAGGTGTCAAAAGGCGTCTATATGAAGTAAAGGGCTAACACCCTATCCACTACATCATTTCTTAACTGCTAT
The DNA here is from genome assembly GCA_029582155.1 of Panopea generosa. Taxonomy (NCBI): domain Eukaryota; kingdom Metazoa; phylum Mollusca; class Bivalvia; order Adapedonta; family Hiatellidae; genus Panopea; species Panopea generosa. The sequence goes on along the minus strand of CM055903.1, from coordinate 2,174,517 downwards.
ATTTTATGCTTCTCGAAAACTTTCCTTTACCTTCTCTATATGTTCGTGCTATTTCTCTAAAACTTCTGGTTTGAATTTTATTGACCGAGATGAGATGCACGTTATTTTCTTCGTGTTTAGGTTTTTCACATAGTTGCAACACTTTCATTTTATCTAGTACCACCATCTGCATAAAGTTCAGGTCTGCATGAGACCTAGTGGTACAACTGAGAATGTGACAGTTAATACCATACAACACGATTCTTATTCCTCTGAGATTTTACTAGATTTTTTATAAAGGCAGTTTTAGGACTTCAAATGTAACATTATTGAAAATTTGACTTCAAGAAATGGTAGCGGAATTGTCCTGTGTCTCCTTAATGACATACAATTTTCAAATGACATACAATTTTCAAACTTAATTCTGTTATATTACATTGACAAAGAATTTTAAAGGAAGATAACCTATATCATGACTGTTGGGCAAATGGGACAAACACCAATGTTTAACAAACAGTCAATCCTGTGTAAGCAGTCACCTCTATTAAGCAGCCACCTGTCTTAAGCAACCATATTTTCTATTTCCAATTTCTGTGCTTTCAGAGTAAGCAACAACCTCTCTTAAGAGGCCACTTTTGCTCCTTCCCTTGACTAGCTGCTTAAAACAGGTTTGACCATACATGTATATGCATGTCTAGTGAATCCATAATGTATATCAAGTGACAGAAAATAATGCTGTTTGACTGACTGGAAACTAATTTGTTAATGAAAAATTACTTAAAAAATAATTTCTGGAGGGAAGCTAAAAATGAATGGCAATTTTTAGCTCCCTTAAACTGATATGCCTCTTCTTGAACAGAGTGATATGCTGTTTCACAGATATATCAACCTGTATTAAGCAACCATCACAACTAGGTTTTCCATTTTCCATGGTTTTGAATATCAACCTGTATTAAGCAGCCATCTAATATTTCTATCTCACATTTCCATGGTTTTACATATCAACCTGTATTAAGCTGCCACCAGTTTCACAATACTAAGATTTATATTTCCCATTTCTATGGTTTTTCTTTATTAACCTGTACTACTAAGCAAACATCAGTTTTACACAAATAAGGTTTCTACATGTATTTCCTATTTCCATGGTTTTGTATATCAACCTGTATTAAACAGCCATCAGATTTACATGTATGCAATGTTTCAAATTTCAATGGTTTTGTAGGCCTATATAAAACTATATCAAGTATAAATCAGTTTTACACAACTAAGTTTTCTATTCTCAGTTTCCATGGTTTTGTATATTATCCTGTATTAAGCAGCCATCAGTTTTACACAACTAAATTTTCTATTTTCATGGTTTTGTTTTATCAACCTGTATTAAGCAACCATCCATTTGACCAAATTAAGGGTTTCTTTTTGCCCATTTTCTTTGTTTTATAAACTCAACTATATTTAGTTGATATTAACAATTAATATTGTTAATTTCCTCATGCCTTTATACACCACTTTGTGCTTTCTCTTCTGTATGTCACAGTGTGTACATAACGAGAAATGTATGTAAGCAGTTTGGTTAGTTCAGCCGGTAGAGCATTTGCCCTGTAAGCAAAGGGTCACGGGTTTGAGTCCCAAACTGACTGCATATTTTTCTCGTCCTGTTACATTGGCGCCCAACGTGGGGCTGTCACTTATATATATTCCGAGAAACATTTGCATGATTCTCTGGTCTCTATGGAAATTCGGGGACGAATTCCGTATTTGTGAGGGAATATGTAGCAGTGTGTATGTAACCTACTAGGAGAGAAATGTATGCAAGTGGTCGGTTAGCTCAGCCGGTTCAGCATTTGACGTGTAAGTGAAAAGTCTCGTGTTCGAGTCCGGGATTGGTTGCATATTTTTCTCGTCCTGTTACATACGATTATTATATTGACTGTATTAAACTTATCATATTATACATTGAAGGTGAGCACCCAGCTGGAATATGTCAAGTGGCTTAATGGTCGCACTGCACGTGAGAACACGATACAAGAGGAGGGCGACGACTACGATAGTGATGGAGCATTGCCGCAAAAACCAGCACAGGTCATGCGATCACTTGACGATGATCTCATCTACATACTGGCACGCAGAAAACAATTCAAACCTAAACAGAAATATGTGTTCTTGTCAGAGAAGGATACGACAGTGAAGGGAGAGTTTTCCGAGAAGTATAAGGATGAACGAGAGTACAAAGATATACCACGACCATACAAGGGAGTTGACCTGCCAAAATCCTACTCCGCCTTGGGTGGCATGCTGTCTGCCTCGCCTGACATCAAAACCAGTGGTGAGTATAAGCAGTTATCATTAAAGTGTAGTGTAGCTCTGGCATATCAAAATGTGAAATAATTCAACAGATTGTGCCATAATTAGAGTTCAGCTGCTTAATATGCCATAATGAAAGAGAGTTTTTGAATTAACTAAACTGCTTAATGTGCCATAATGAAAGAGAATTAGTGGATTAACTCAACCGATAATGAAAGAGAATTAATGAATTAACTCAACTAATATATGATTTTGAAACATTGGCCTTAAGCCCAGTCATCCACAGAGGACCCTCATTCTAAAAATACTAGATTTCTTCATTGCTAGACGACTATTCCTCCTATACTAGATAACGATTTCTTGCACTTCCGATAAGGATATCTACATTTTTACCAGGATAAGATATTTCTATTTCACCCTTAGGCCGAGATAAAATTCTCGTGCTGTGATGCAACCACATTCATAAAATCCTTGTGATGTAATGCCATTTATAAAATCATCGTGTTATGATGTATTCATTTATAACTGTACTATGGTATCCTTGTGCTACTATAAAAAATAAATCAGAAAAAAAATCTCACAGTTAGGGTTGTATACAAGAAAAAGTATCTTTCATGTCTTTTTTGGTGCAAATTGAAAATTCCAACCCTTAGGATGACTGTTTCCACGGTAACCTCTTAACCTCTAAAACAGTTATCCCTCTAGTTGGAATTTTCCATCCACACTTCATGCCCATGAAAGATACTAATAATCCCCTCTCTAAAGGCCAGTGATTGCTTGTACACATGCTTGATTTATATTTCAGATTCTGCCCTACGGTACTCGGCCCCACTTCCTACTCGAGCAACATTACTAAAGAATTACACAAGTGGCTGGGAACCATTGAGCATGCATGCCCTTGTAGAATATAAGAGACAGGTGGGCACAGTAGGAGAAGGAGACTTCAACCTCGGTCGCACCAAGATGTGGTCATCCTCAATACCAGTTGTTTAAGAGGGTCATTGCAAAAGTATTAGATTCTGAATAATGGCTGTCTTCTTTATACAAACTAAAAGCAATATATTAATATTAAATCAATTTTGTGAAAGCCAAACTTTCAGAAGGTTATACTGGTGGATTCCATATTGCTGTAATTGCCGTGGAATCCGATGAAAAGTATTGATATTGTTTTAAGGGCTTAATTAAAAAATGTGAAGGCTTAATGATGTACCTAATAAAGATCTATTTTAAAAACTATACAAATGTGTGTATTACAAGTGGTGGTATAAATTAGTGTTTTATGTTGTTTATATGATTTTCCTAACCCATCCTTGTTGACTGTATTTGGTACCCCTCAGCTGTTGTTGGTTGCAATAGATACCCATTGACCGTTGTTGACTATTTGATTCCCCTCATCTGTTCTTTCCTGTAATTGATACCCCTTGACCATTGTTGACTGATTTCCTTCAACTGTTCTTGACTAAAATTGTTAGCCCTTGACTGCTGTCAACTGTATTTGACATCCTTTAACTGTTATTAACTATAACTGGTACCTCTTGACTGTTCTTGAATGTTTATTTGATACCCTGGGCTATTGTTGGCTATATCTGATAGCCCTGACTGTTGTTGGCTATATTTGACAACTCTTGACTGTTGTTGGTTATATTTGTTAGCCCTTGATTGTTGTTGGTTATATTTGATAGCCCTAACTGTTGTTGGCTATATTTGACAACTCTTGACTGTTGTTGGTTATATTTGTTAGCCCTTGATTGTTGTTGGCTATAATTGATAGCCCTTGACTGTTGATTATATTTGATAGCCCCTGACTGATGTTGGTATATTTAAAAACCCTTGACTGTTGTAGGCTATTTTTGATACCCTGGGTGTTGATGGCTATATTTGATAGCCTTTGATTATTGTTGGTTATATTTGATAGCTGTTGACTGTTGTTGGATGTATTTGTTAGCCCTTGATTGTTATTGGTTATATTTGATAGCCCTTGACTGATGGTGAATATATTTGTTAGCCATTGACTGTTGTTGGCTCTGTTTGATAGCCATTGACTGTTGTTTGCTATATTTGATAGCCATTGGCTGTTGTTGACTATATTTGATAGCCATTGACTGTTGTTTGCTATATTTGATAGCCATTGACTGTTGTTGGCTATATTTGATAGCCATTGACTGTTGTTGGCTATATTTGATAGCCATTTACTGTTGTTTGCTATATTTGATAGCCACTGACTGTTGTTGGCTATATTTGATAACCACTGACTGTTGTTTGCTATATTTGATAGCCATTGACTGTTGTTGGCTATATTTGATAGCCCTTGACTGTTGTTGACTATATTTGATAGCCCTTGACTGTTGTTGGCTATATTTGATAGCCCTTGACTGTTGTTGGATGTATTTGAAACCAGTTGACTGTTGTAAAGGTAAAGAACTGAATTTTTTAACTTAAGTCCATTAATTATATTAAGTACAAAAAATATGAAAAATAAATTGTTGAATGAATTTATTTTGTGAATATAATAAGATTATTTTGCTATGTTTACTGTTTTTGTTAACTTATTTTGTAGACAGTTAAACATGGTTATATTATGCACATGTATTTTTTTTAATCCTTTATACATTGATTTGTACATTAATATACAATAGTGCTAGATGTAGAACTCTTCAGTTTTCCATATTTTAAGAGTCCATAAATCTATTTAAATGGTGATGAGCAATTTTTACAAGTCCCTTTATACAAACATAATTATATTTTCTCAGATTTATAACAAATCTTGAATTACGGTAAAATGAATGTGCACTTACTTCTGATTGGCTAGCTATAAATAGATATCTGATTGACTTGGTTTAAATCCAGATCATCTAGGAGCTCTATTTTAATAAGATTTTTTAATGTTTTATATATGTTTAGCATCTTTTGTTGTAGTTTATATTCTCTATAACTCATCTTTTACATATCTCTTGCAATATTCCAGTTATTTCTGTGATAAATGAACCTGTCAATGTTTTATTTGGAATAGTGTATTGGTAGAATCGTTTTAGTTATTACATTAAAAATTTATTATTTTATTATGGTGTTTGCGTATCAAAGTTCTATTGTTTTATGTATTAACTTACACAATTTTTTTTAAATATTATGCCAAAAAATGTATCAGATTATAAGCTAAATATTGAACATCTATTATATATGTTATGTTTTAAAACAGTATTTACAGTAAATTATGCTCATCGGAAAAAATGCGATTAAAAATATCAAAAATGAATTTAATTTTATTTATGTTTAATACACTGAATGGAACAGCTAACTGCCACTTTTTTATTTCTAATGTCTTCGTCAAAATATGGAATAGCTTTATTAAAGTTTGTATTCAACATTAGCTGACAATTATGTATTTTTACATAGCCAACAATTATGTATTTTTACATAGCCAACCATTATGTATTTTTACATAGTCAACAATTATGTATTTTTACATAGCCAACAATTATGTATTTTTACATAGTCAACAATTATGTATTTTTACATAGCCAACCATTATGTATTTTTACATAGTCAACAATTATGTATTTTTACATAGTCAACAATTATGTATTTTTACATAGTCAACAATTATGTATTTTTACATAGCCAACCATTATGTATTTTTACATAGTCAACAATTATGTATGTTTACATAGTCAACAGTTATGTATTTTTACATAGCCAACCATTATGTATTTTTACATAGCCTAAATGTTATTTCATATGAAAGTCCGAATTTTGAGAAAATTGCTTGGACACTTTTTGAGAAAATACATGAAACATCAGGTTAACTGTTCCGTTCTGTATATATTATCAGTATCGCCATAAAACAACATTGTGCTGTATTGCATTGCTGTATGTCATATTCCGTCCATATCACATTACTTGTGATACTGATCACTGATTGGTTGGTGCTATGGAAACTAACCACTGTAATGTAACCTGTGATGGAGATGTTGTATCACTATTGCACCCTTGATGCCAAACTCTGTGATAAATAAAAATTTCTGTCCTGAATGTCTGACTTCTTTTCTGTGTTTATGTTCCATTATACCTCCCCCGAGGTCTACTCACCAATTTAGACATACTTTGTCGGATACAGTGACTAGATGGTTGACGAGCTACGATGACATCGTACATTGTCGAAAAATAAACAGATTATAAGAATTACATGGGTTTGAGGTTCGGATAAAAAAAAATTGTCCCAAGGGATAACTATTGTGGCTGAAATGCAGCTCTGCCAAGTTACTGCGAAAACAGTTGTCCCAAGGGATGGAATCAAACAAAATCCGAATGGTTCTCTTTCTTGCATACCAACCAGACTGAATAAGTATGGCCCCCCACTTTGCGAAAAGCGGGAGACACTTATTTTGGTCTGTTCGTCTGTCTGCCCATCCGACACACTTTAGTTTCTGTGCAATAACTTAAGAATGCCTGAATCAAATCTTCTGAAATTTTAATTAAATGTTTATAATGACGAATCACAGGCTAAGTTTGATTTAAGGGATTGTGGCATATGTCTTACTACAGTTATGCCCCTTTAATTTGTGAAAAATCATATTTTTTTTGGGGGGTGGGGGGGGGGTCCGTGCAAATCTTTTGAAAAAAAACTGGGGAACATAAATATAAATATACAAAATTTGCTTGTTTTAATTCATCATCATATTATTAACCACACTCACTTTTAATCATCAAATTAAGAAGATCATATCATACATGGTTTCAATGTTACAGCGCTATAATTTTATCTCGGGGGTGGGGGGGGGGGGGGCATATAGGGTGAGATTATAAGAATCTTACATGGTAGAAAATTCTGTCCTGAGGAAAAACAATTATCCTAAGGTATGGAATTTTCTGTCTGAACCAAAAAAGTCATGTAAGATTATTTTTTTTACCTACTAAACACATAGAAAAATTAGTTTAATTTGTTTTAACATTATGTATTCAGCACAATACATTTGTAGCTTTTTAGATGTCAACTTAGATATGTTATGTCGTGTTTTAATACATCCCGTCATAAATGTCACAGGAGGGTAGAATGAGTGCATGCAGGATTAAATATTTGTATTTGTTAAAAATACTCTGAAATCCTTGTCTGGTATGCATTGTCTGTTAGCCCTCGATGCCATAAAAAGGATGCTTAATATTCAATCAATCAATCAATTAAATGGTATGCAAGAATATAAGAATCTTACATGGGTTAGAGGTTTGGATAGAAACTCCACTCTGCTGATTTCCCACAAAAACAGTTATCCCAAAAGATAGAAATTTTTCATTTGAATCTAAAAAGCCATGTTAGATTATTTTTCTTGGGACCTGCGATTGATTAAGAAAGAATATTTAGGTCACGTAAAAATACATAATTGTCTGTTAATGTCATGTACATGTACAAAGGTAAGTGTGTTGGCGGGACCTAATTTCTAGTTCGACTGTTCCATCTATAAGTGTTCTAGCCATCGGTGGTAGAACAATAGAAATTAAAAAGGAATTCGGCAGAGACTGAAGTTGTTCGAGCGATCAGTGGTGTTCCAGTCAACTGAGTTCGAGCTATCAAAGTTCTACTGTACCAGTTTTAATAGCACTACTCTATATATTGGAAACACAGAAGTGGCAGGTTAGCTGGTCTGTTGTATGGTATGACACCACTATCATATATTGATATTGGAATTTTAGTAAGTTCTGAAATACAAAGTTTTAAGTAGCAACGCGTCGTGCAGCACATCCAACTATCAGTCCAGTTTGAATCCCGGCCTGACCCTAGTCTCTGTAAGTGATTATTCATATATGACATTAAGTCTAATTGTCTTGTCATTTGTCTCTTACCACTGATTGAGTGGGAAAGTTATAGGTTTCTTGCGGAGATGAATGCGCCATAGTACTGGTCAACCTTCTAGGATCCCAGGAAACAGTGGTTAGGTTAGTTAGCCTTCAATGGCATAAAAATGACGCTAAATATTTAAACAAACAAATCCAGAAGCAAAACTGGAAGATTAGTATTTCCTCATATTTATACGCTCATAGATGCATAGATTGATTTAATGTGCATTCATCAATACCATCAATTACAACATTGCCTTGTGTCCCTTCAAGTATGAATTGCAATCAATTTCAACAATTGTGAGTTGGGTTATTAATTATTTAACTACAAGAGGGAATGCATTCAAGACTCCTAATTTTTTTTTCAGTGTTTTCACTGCATGGTTAACCATGATTGACTTGTACCATGCAGTGCATCTTTCAAAAGTGTCGAGAGATTTGCATTGTCACCATGATTTTCTGCATTTGTATTACAGGTAAGCAGAATGTTTCAGGTACTAAGATGTTCCAGATAAAAAACATGTTATGATTTGTCAGACCCTTTGCACGTGTAGAATATTCCCAAATTTAATTGAAAAACAAATATTCCAAATACCTTTTTACCTCCACTGTACCTTTTCAGTTGAAAATAAAGATGAAAATGGATTAATTGATAAATGTATTATTTTCACTATTAAACCGAAAGGTGGATGCAACATTAGATTTCCAGTAAGTTATTTGTACGTGAAGAAGAAGGTTTTGTTCATAAACATTCTTAAATCAAGTTATATAAAAAGATTACTTGATAACAGCAATTCCGGTAAATGGAAAGTCATATATTTAAATAAACTCAATAAATATGGTTACCATGGTAAACTCATTTTTGAAAGTAACTTGCAAGAAAAAGATGTTTTGAAAATGTTTAAAAACGATAACTTTCTAAAGGAAATCATAATATCATGGAATAAAATTAACAAGTTTGATAGGAAAATGCACATAAATAAAGAAATTTTATGGAATAACACAAATATAACATTAAATCTTCATACGCTTTACTTCATTAATATGATCATTAATATGATTTTAGAATTTTTTTTTTTTTATAATTTCAGCGAACTTAAAACTATACATAGATTATTTAGTTCAGAATTTCTTAGATATAACCAATTAGAATCAAGCATACCTAACGAATGGAAAGAAAGGTTAAAAGAGGTACCAATCGATACCCAAGACTATGTTAAACCAATTACAAAAACTTATTTTAAGCAAACAAACAAATCAATTTTTATATACGTATCAATTGAAAAATAAACAAAAAACTAATATTAAATCTAAAATAATATGGGAGTCAGACTTTCAACATATTAAGTTGGACTGGAAAAAATATACACAATTCCAATTAAATCTACAATTGATAAAAAATTAAGAAACTTCCAATACAAATACTTGATGCACATAATCCCAACAAATAAGTCATTGATGAAATTTGAAATAGTAAATTCAAACTTGTGTGAATTTTTGTTACGGATAAATAAAAACAAGAGGCCAAAGAGGGCCTGAGGACGCTCTAATGACTCATAGTGGCCATAGCACTTTTTGAAATTCTCCTTTGCAATAGAAATATCAGGGCAGGGTCATTTTTAACCCTATGGATACGATTTGAACAAATCTAACAAAACTATAGTTGGTCATCATTACTACATGGACTAGTTTAAGTTACAGTGGCCATCTTGAATTTAAGATAGAAAAAAAATCTGTTTAATCTCCTATGCAATAGAAACATCCATGTGAAGTTTCAGTTTAATTGGCCTAGTGTTTTCAGAATAGATGAAAGAGAATTTTCTGTTTTCCCATAGTATCCCTGTTAAATTCTAAGTCCCCTTACAGGGCCTCTATAAATTTTAGCCCTTAAATTCTTATCTGCAATCAAACCCCTACATAGGGATAATTTATATCAAATATGTGCAAATCTGACATACCGGTTCTTAAGAAAACGATTTTAGTAATTCCCAATTTTTACCCTTTTGGGGCCCCTCCTGAACCCTTAAGACATAGGAACCCAGTCATTTTTACAAATCTGAACCGCCTTCGCCTAACAATGCTTTTGTGAAGATATAGGCAAAATCATTTCCATTTAAAAAAAATATATTATTTTGACATGTGTCCCCTAATTGAACCCTCGGGGCGGGGTCATTTTTAACCCTATGGACACCATTCGCACAAATCTAACAATACTGTAGTTGTTCATCATTACTAAATAAACATTTTGAAAATCTGTTGGCCGTTCATGAGAAGAAGATTTTTTAAGTTTTGGACTATTTTTAGTAACGATGACCATATTGAATTTCAGTTTAAAAAAAAAAATCTTCTGTATAGTCTCCTATGCAACAGAAACATGCATGTGAAGTTTCAGTTTAATTGGCATAGTAGTTTCAGAATAGATAAAAGAAAAAGAGAATTTTCTGTTTTCCCATAGTATCCCTATGTAAAATTCTAAGTCCCCTTACAGGGCCCCTATAAATTTAAGCTCCTTAATTTTTAACTGCAATCAAACCCCTACACATAGGGATAATTTATGCCAAATATGAACAAATCTGACATACCGGTTGTCAAGAAAACGATTTTAATAATTCCCAATTTTTACTCTTTTGGGGCCCCTCCTGACCCCTTAAGACAGTGGAACCCATTCAATTTCACAAATCTGAACCTCCTTCACCAAACATTGCTTCTGTGAAGATATAGGCAAACTCATTTCCAATTAAAAAAAAAAAAAATATATATATATATAATGACCATTTGAACAAATCTAACAATACTATAGTTTGTCATCATTACTACATAAACATTTTGAAAATCTGTTAGGCCGTTCATGAGAAGAAGATTTTTTTAGTAACGGCGGCCATATTGAATTTCAGATCGAAAAAAAAAATCTTCTGTATAGTCTTCTATGCAACAGAATCATGCAAATGACGTTTCAGTTTAATTATTCTAGTGGTTTCAGAGAAAGTGCTGCTAACAGACGACAGACGGCGGTCGACAGACAACGCGCCATCGCATAAGCACCTCTGGTCTTTGGCCAGTAGAGCTAACAAGTAATTATTTGTTCTGGGATGCTTTCATGTGCAAACATTCTGGACTGAACTAAGGATATATTTAAACGATATAAACTTTAATATAAATATATGCAAAGACACAGTTTCCTTCAGAAATGTAACAAACAATCCTAGTATAAATAATTTAAAATCTTTATGCTTATATGTGCAAATTATTTCATATTTGTAAGCAAATCACAAAAAAAAAAAAGAGTTCCAAAAATACAATTGTTCAAAAAGTTTACGAAAACAAGAATTGAGATTGAATGAGCAAAAGCTCTCAAACATGACGAATTAGAAACTCATGAAGCAAAATGGAGACTTTTTCTCGGTTAAAATATTATAAATGAAAATAATATTCAAAACTGGGAAAGCTTTTATGAATTGTTAACAATATTAACATTGACAAGACAGTCTTTTTTTTTTTCTTTTCTTTTTTCACTCTTTTCATTATTATTCACTAACTATATAATAGTAAATAAAAAATCAAATTCTTCCTGTCTTTTCTTTTTTACTTTTTCAACAAAAAAAATAAAACACTATTTTTTTTATCATATCATTTAAAGTCGATTTTTCACTTATTGGCAAAAACATGGAGATTTTGTTTGTTATTGAGACTGTGTTGATATATATGCAATTAAAACTGAACTATATGAATCATTATAACCAGAATGTAGTAAAAACATTAATATGTTTTGTATCGTTTATAATGATACATTGGTGAAATAAAAGTTGAATTACAAAAAAGATGTCAAAATGAATAAAAATATAAATATACGTCATTATGATGAAACCCAATACATATAAGTTTTATAGAGATATAACAAGGTGAGAAAACGTCAGTTAGGACACAAAAAACTATATACATCACATGATACAACTTATATATTTACATATTTACTGGCATATCTATGCGAAAAAGGACATAAACAAATAGACTGTATGGGGAAATTGTTACATATCAAAAAATTGAATTGGCATAGTCGAAATAACAGTAAAACCAAAATAATACACACACGCACACGCACACACACACGCATGCACGAAGGATAAGCCGAAAGGTTAAATGGGTAAATTGACTCAAACAACTATCAACAACATGTGACAAAACTTAACAAATGTGACTTTGTATTCAGATGATATAAAGAACTACAAAGCCAAAACGAATACAAAACCATATAACGTTAATTACATATCAAAAGGTGTTATTGGAAAATACAAAATATTCCAAGATTCGTAGAGCTGTACAATAATAGCAAATTTACCAGAATCCTTTTTTGTGTATGTTTATAAAAGTTTTAAAAGACGATGTGAAACGTATTGTTTTAGACAAAATATCCCGTCTTTAAAGCATCGATAAAACTACTGTTTATCATACTAGTAATATCGTAATAATTACATATTATGTAATATCATTGGCTATTGGGGAGTACATCAATAGAAACAATTGCTCATTTATTAATAATTTGTGAAATTTTCAAATGTATGATATTGAGCAAGTTATTGTATAATGAACATGTCAATAATAATACAGAATTCATCTAAATCATTTACAATGCTGCTATTATCAACTTGACATATTTTGCTGTATTTATGCCATTGGCTTAGATGTTTGTTTAAATATCATTATATTCTATGTGTACTGACCGATCATTCGGTCAAATGTACATGTATTATTGAATAAAACATATAAACACATGAAAAAAAAAAGTAAAAAAAAGAAGGTTTCGTATGTGTATAAGGTTTTGTATGTGTATTATGTTTTATATGTTTATAAGGTTTTGTACGTGTATTATATTTTGTACATGTATTATGTTGTGTATAATGTTTTGTAAGTGTATAATGTTTTGTATGTGTCTTAGGTTTTGTATGTGTATTGTTTTGTATATGTATGATGTTGTGTATAATGTTCTGTACATGTATAAGGTTTTGTATGTGTAAAAGGTTTTGTATGTGTATACTGTTTTGTATGTGTTTTATGTTTTGTATGTGTAAAATGTTGTGTATAATGTTTTGTATGTGTATAATGTTGTGTATAATGTTTTGTATGCATGTAAGGTTTTGTATGTGTATAATGTTTTGTATAATGTTTTGAATGTGTATAAGGTTTTGTATGTGTATAAGGTTTTGTATCTGTATTATGTTTTGTATGTGTATAGTGTTGTGTATAAGGTTTTGTTTGTGTATTATGTTTTGTATGTGTATAGTGTTGTGTATAAGGTTTTGTATGTGTATAATGTTTTGTATGTGCATAATGTTTTGTATGTGTATATTGTTTTGTGTTTTGTATGTGTATAAGGTTTTGTATGTGTATAATGTTTTGTATGTGTATAATGTTTTGTATGTGTACAATGTTTTGTATGTGTATAATGTTTTGTATGTGTACAATGTTTTGTATGTGTATAATGTTTTGTATGTGTACAATGTTTTGTATGTGTATAATGTTTTGTATGTGTACAATGTTTTGTATGTGTATATTGTTTTGTGTTTTATATGTGTATAAGGTTTTGTATGTGTACAATGTTTTGTACGTGTATAAGGTTTTTTATGTGTATAAGGTTTTGTATGTGTATAATGTTTTGTATGTGTACAATGTTTTGTACATGTTTAAGGTTTTTTATGTGTATAAGGTTTTGTATGTGTATAAGGTTTTGTATTTCAGTTTAACCGTAGTCGGCACAACTAATCACCATTCCTTAAATCCTCTTGGCAGTTTACAAAATTACACACATTATACCCGCAAATCAATGACTTCTTTCCCACATATTCAGAGGTGGGATATTCAAGACCATTGAAAAAAAATTATAATAACAAAGTATATGGCCAGTCAAGGATTCAAACTCGTTATCCTTGTATTGAGACCAAGATAGCCAAGCCTTGAAATATCAAGTTATAAACAAGAGGGCCTCAATAATTTCATTTAGTGAGTCACAAACATAATTATAAGAACTTTCACAAAAAAAATATACCTTTCAAAAAGTAGCAATAAATTTGCAAAATGAAACGTCACCGTTTTTTCGTTCCAAACATCTGAAGACCTATGTACGTTAGCAAAACAAGACAGAGTTGTTCAAAGCCATGTCAGCTTTACACCTTGTTTTGTTAGATGAAATTTTGCAAGCTCGGTATCTGTTAAATTAAATGTTTACATATCAAATACAATGTGTTATAGAAGCAGAATGACACTGTGTTACTATAGTCAGTCAACTGTTATACAATGATATGTAAAGTTTGTGTAATATGGTGTTAAGTTAACAGTGCGTTCAACAACTAGGCCCCAGCTCCCTATTTTGTAGTGATATATAACAAATGGGAATCTCCGGTACCTTATATTTGTTCACACCTCAAGCATATGATCAAATAAGGGCATTAAGTCTTATGAACTTTAGAAAGGTCATTACCAATGCAGGTCAAAGGTCAAAACATAACCAGAAACAATGATTTGCGAGTAGAATTTATTGGTATAAACACATTTTGATATACAGCACTGATATGATAAATAATAACAAGATCATGGTAAAGCAAAACTTATATATGTGTAAAAAAATATATATCTCATTTCCTTATTAATAAATATGTCTTAAAGCTAGTAGCATGATTACCTGTATCAGAATAAAACAAGAGGCCCATATAGCCCCAAGACAAAATGATATCAAAGATGTTGATTAATCTTGGAATGAACATGGGAGGATTTTTTAATGTGGGTAGATATATCTACTTTCTTTTAGTGTTTATAATACTGTCTTAATGGTCTCACTACACAGCTGAAATTTTGTTCTTTGTTCGATATAAAATAAAGTCTAGGATTTCAATAATAAAAAAAGAATTCCACATAAATCATTTTTTTAAGTATTTTTTTTTTATAGCAGGAATGCATACCCACATAAAAATGCACAATAACTGGTAGGTTGTCGACTTTTTTTTTTAAAAAAGGGTGCAGTGACACCCTGAGCTTTTTTGAAAAAAGGAGTGCTCAAATGCTCATAAATACATGCATATGTTGAAATCCTATAAAGGTCACTTTCTTAACACCATTTGCTCTACTCATCTGCAGCAAGAAAACCACTGTGAACCATTTTGAAAATAATTCATAACCGAAGTACATAGGCCTTTTTTTTAAGTGTAAGAATCCTGCTACTGTGGGAATAAGGGGCATAGTGGTGTAGTGAGACGTAAAGATCAAGTTATAAGTTAACATCAGTATCTCATTCCCCCCCCCCCCCCCCAAAGTCACCCGAGCCTAATTTTAGTAAATAAATTGCAATGGACTCATTTCAAAAAAAGATAATTGGAATGGACTCATCTCAAAAAAGGTAATTGGAATGGACTCATCTCGAGAAAGATAATAAGAATAGACTCATCTCAAGAAAGATAATTGGAATGGACTCATCTCAAAAAAAAAATTTGAATGGACTCATCTCAAAAAAGATAATTGGAATGGACTCATCTCAAGAAAGATAATTGAAATGGACTCATCTCAAAAAAGATAATTGGAATGGACTGGTCTCAAGAAAGATAATTGGAATGGACTGGTCTCAAGAAAGATAATTGGAATGGACTGGTCTCAAGAATGATAATTGGAATGGTCTCATCTCAAAAAAGATAATTGGAATGGACTCATCTCAAGAAAGATAATTGGAATGGACTGGTCTCAAGAAAGATAATTGGAATGGTCTCGTCTAGATAAAGATAATTGAAATGGACTCATCTCAAGAAAGATAACTGGAATGGACTCTTTCAAGAAAGACAAATGGAATGGACTCATCTCAAGAAAGATAAATTGATTTTATAATTACCATATTCAGTTATCCATATAAACTCAATCTACCTGATTATCACCAAAATACCTTCACTCTTACCTCAGATTATTTTATACTGGTGTATAAACTTTGTGTTTAAATAAGTTACAGCACCAGTTTTGGATTATGAAGTAGTCAACACATTTTTTTAACAGGAAAATTGTCGTGAACAAATGTGTAACAATTGTCTGAACCTCTATGCCTGGTTGTTCCATTATCACCATATAAGTACATGTTTATAATCCAGCATGTGCCCTAAACCATATATTTTTGATGATAACAAGGAATTATATATAGATAAGAAAAGGCAACTGATTGCGATTTTGAGAACGCTCGCGTATTCACTCAAAATCTCGCAATATCTCATTTTCAATATTCTTAACTTCCATTCATCTCAGGAACACGAATCAAAATTCTTACACTGCAGAATGAAATTCTCATTAAAAACAATGCCATTCTCAGAAATTTGTGTTATTAATTGTTGGAGTACTTTTGAATACAGAATGTGTATACTGCAACTAAAATAACGACAAATTATGATATTTTCTTCAAACCTCAATATCTTTAATTCAAGATCATTTTGCATGATGGAAACATGTTTAAACATCTAAGATTATATACAATAACAGTTTATGTACAAGAAATCAGTTGCCTGCGAATTATGAATCCTTCGTGTGCTATTTCAACATTTAGTAAGGAGATGCAAGTTTCCTATCCTTCTACACAAGTCCTTGATGATAACAATGATGAAGGTCAATACCAAAACTATATTAACAAATCAAATATCAAATTCATCCTTGTCCAAGCTTCCATCACAGAAAGATAAAATGGTGCATAGTTATAAACATTGTCAGATAATAACAAACACTATAAATATTCATGTTATACAATAATTATATAACATACACAATCATTAATATATAGATTGAGTATTACATTTTAATTCAAGTTTATACAATCTACTAGTATATCCACATTCCATTACACAATCTACAGGTATATGCAGGTTTCATTGGTATGGTCAATCCTGTCTTAAGCAGTCAGTCAAGGGTAGGAGCAAAAGTGGCCTTTTAAGAGAGGTTGTTGCTTAATACAGGTTAATATGCCCTGAAAACATAGTAATGGGAAAAAGAAAATATGGCTGCTTAAGACAAGTGGTTGCTTAATAGAGGTGACCATTTACACAGGTTTGACTGTATATGCATATTCCATTACACAATCTACAGGTATTTGCATGTTCCATTACACAATCTACAGGTATATGCATGTTCCATTACACAATCTACAGGTATATGCATGTTCCATTTAATGTTAAATTTTCAGGCATTGCAGAGAAATAAAGAGGTTATGATACAAATTTCTGACAGGAACTGAGTTTGACAACATCCATTGTTATTTCAAGTCATTGTATTTAGTATCATTTAAACCTTTGGATGAATGGATTAGTTTTTCTGTGTACTAAATAATAAAGTTTATATGATGTCAAAAGGAAGATACCAGGCTCACTTATTTAAGTACGAAGACATCAAATTAATATATACATTGAAATGAAAAATAGAACAATATCAAATAAAGAATATGCAAAATGGACCTAGAACCTTGATACCTGTAGTCTCAGAAATGTCCTCAATTCTCAATTTGCTATCTCTTATAACATGCGTTAGTCATTGAATAGATTACAAGAAAACAATTATACAAATTGTAAAAATGATAAACTTAATAAGGAACTATTCACAGAGATACCCGAACATAAAAAAAATAACAGGAATATGCAGTTATAACAACTGAGTTTGTAACACACACTATATATATATATTGATACAGCAATAGGAATGAATGAATAAATATGGTTTTATGGCCTACCAACACATAAGTTATTCAACGCCAACAAGTGCGAAGATTCCAGGTTCACTCTTCATGTACAAAAACAATAAATTAGCATACAATTTAGAAACCCATCAACAAATGAATATGCAGAATGAACCTAGAACTTTGATACCTGTAGAACTGCAGAGTTTCAGCAAATTCTATAGCATTACTCAAATTGTCACTTCTTACGAAATGCACGAGTCACAATGATCCTATACAGCAATACATCCATATACACTATCTATCTACTGTATAAACCAATATAGTATATTAACGGGACTATCGTTCAGTAATTTTTCAGCATGTATGTCATCAAAGAGCAGGGTTGCAACAATACTCCCATTGTTCAACAAAATGCATTGCAAACAGAAACAAACTTGATGATTTTATAGAACTAACAACTTTTCTAACTACATACATGATTTCTGTTCTTATCATGTTGTTGATATATTTTACTGAAAATTGGAATAATTAAATTCTAATTAAACATAACAACGACAACAATCGTATGTAACTTCATTGAGCCTTAACAGTCACAACAAGGTTACCCTTATATCAAAAGTAACAAAATGAATTCATCATCAATACTGAGTATGGCCGCCTTGTGCCCTAATTTGCATTACACCTAGAATGCATGGAATTGATGTAATTCATAATCTACTCCTGCCCACTAGTATTCCATGTTCAAAAATATGTATTGTTTTAAGCTTACACAAAACTATATAAAAAAAAAATGTATTAGTTTGAATTTATTTATTTTACTTCGACAAGTTCTTATAACTTTGGCAAATCATGCTCGAAGTCTTCCTGGTTAGTAGCAGAATTTTAGAATGTGTAGGTATTTCATTATAATGATTTTGTCAATATTAATGATCATAATGACAAAATCATTAATGAAATACCTTAACAAGCATATTCTAAAACTGTACATGTCGCTTTCATTAGTTTGCTAACGTGGCTCTGAAAGTCATCCTGGTTTCTTTACAAGGAGCAGACGGTCAAAAGGAGCAGACGGTCACAATATATCAGAAGATCCGTCTGCAGTAAAAAAGGAAGAAACCCCATCAACAAGTTAAGCAGGTTTAATGTAAAAATATATCAACACCGTGATGTGTGCGCAACTTATGTTTCGTAATACAAAATAAACACATTCAATATATATATCAACAGTAACAGAAGACTAAATATTCTCATTGTGTTGTAAAGCAACATAAACTTAACTAGCTGTCAATGACAGTCATACCCACCCCCACCCCCCTGGACATTAAAGCATGATTGACAGTTAAAGCATACAAGTCTGACATTCGTTCATTTCATGACACTGCATTAAAAAATAAATGTAAGTTCAAAAAATTGAATTATAAAAGATTATCAAAATAATTTTTGGTCAAGCTAAATATATTCAAGGAGTTGAAGCTTCTTAACATATATACAAAAAATATTATATTTTCTTCATTTTCACCTTTGACACCCAAGTATGACCTTTACCCTTGAGCTTCAGATCTGAAATCCACGCTCATCTTCATGAGGGGAACTATCATCCATAGTCAAATTAAAATCCTTTCTGACAATTAAAAGTTACAGAGAAAACACAAAATGGAAAGTATGGGCAGGCAGACAGACAGACAGATGGATGGACAGACGCCATTACTCTGTCCCTCTTCAATTACACTATACAGAGAGTAAAGGTGATAATTGCCATATCCCATATGGGCAGATTTTCAATTTTCAAAATAAGTATTCATCACGTCAGATTTTGTCTCTCCTACTAAAGTAATGTTTATACACAGTTCCATGTAATTTGTATCCATTAACCAAACCTCTCTTTTTTTGGGATCCTGGAAGTTGAAGGTTAACCAGTACTCATGCACACCCACTCTTTGCAATCAACTGACAACTTTCTCACCTGAATCAGCGGTGAGAGACAGATGACAAGACAAAATGTTGCATCTCATTCAGCACCATAACTGTGGCCAAGCGGAAATTTCATACTCATGACCCCTGGATTGGTAGTCAGACATGCTACCAACTGAGCTACTTGGGCCATTTCATTCGGAGCAAAGGGGGATATAAAAAACTACTTGCCTAACCACCTGTCCAACTACTTGTCTAACATACATAATTATATTTAAAAGCAACATCTTTAAAAATTGCTTTTATTCTTGATACAAGAAATAATGTAGAAATAAATCGTCGAGTCAATTTTTAAGTTTAACTTCAAGCGCAAAAAATTGCCCTAACAGCAATTACAACAAATATTAAAGCTACTTTTTTCATAAAAAAAATCACTAAAAATCACTAAAAACTTAAATTAGATTAATAGTATCACATATACAATATGAATGCATTAAATGAGTGAGATGGCTTATAAAGATTGCATGTTTATAATAAAACTTATTTTGTTTTTTCAGAGATTCATGATGTTTTTTAATAGTGTTCAATGCCATTTTAACACATTTCAGGTTATATATGACAAATCCAGTTTTACTGGCGAATGAAGACCTCAGAATGAATCTGAGTAGAACCATCGTCCTTCCACAATTAACTGGCAAACTTCCTAACAAAAAGGTTTTTAGAGTGAGAGGGACTCAAACCTACAATCTTAGCAGTGAGAGGTAAGGGACCTTGAGACGGCACCTTAGACCACGCATCAGCGAAGAACCCATAGATTCATGATGTTCACCAATTTCAAACAAATCAAAAATATGCCACTATTACCCAATCATCATTTCCCCTAATAAATTATGTTCTAATAAGGGCGCGAAATGTCCAAATATTAGTATTAATATTTAAACAAATGCATATTCAGACATTTTTGTAAATAAACTACAAACAAACTCAGAATGAAAATATTCCATTACATTTGCAATTATTCGAAAGTAGATAAAAAAATGGTCGTAACATTTTTTCCTCACGATAATAATTATAAATTAATTGCTAGATTATCATCCAATTTTTTCTGAAAAACAGGGTGGGAGGTTGTTTTTTTTATTTTTGTTTTTAAAATTTTTGATGTTTTTTTTAAAAAAAAAAATTATGAAAATAAAGTGTTGGAGCGAAATGAAAATTAGGGGGCGTGCAGGAAATTAATTTTTAATGGCCTAAGGGAGGCAACTGTGACCAAAAAACATTCAATAAAACATCTGCTTTAAAAAAAAGTGATGATATTCAAAACATAGCTGTAAAGATTGATTTTGGTATGTATTTCAAAACATATTTTATTGTTTACAACCAATAAAATTATTTTGTACCCCTTTCTGCTTACGTATTAGGTGCGTTTTTTTTCCAACTTTTAAGATCTTCGAGAAGGGATGCACGATAAACATAAGTACAGAAGATTTCATTTTTTTTTTATATGTAAATTTTTTATTTCTGATAATTTCCCATGTATATTTTAAAAGATTAAGTAAAATAATGATTGCTCTCTGTTATTTAGAGTCTATAAATTGCCATACCTTTAGCTTTTATTTATTTCTTTGTTAGAAGTTTTAATCCCAAATTATCGGTGAAAAACATTGCCTAGGGCATCGTTCCTTTGCTTGTAAATGTGTGATAAAACAATTAGGTGACGCATGGCCTGCCTAACCCTTACTGATCTATTTATCCAAACACCGATTTTAGTCGCTGTATTGTTATACGATTGACAATTAAAAAAGTGTTCACGCTATTTTTAGAAAATCATGTTCGTTACATTGATACTTTTCCCCAAAGTGAAATAGAACGCTACGTAAAATGACACAAGAAACTGCCAGAGTGACGACATCCCATATTGGCACAAGGTCAAAAATAAATTGTGTCGGCATTATAGACATATTCAATCGCAAAATAAAAACACGGACTGGTTCACATTTATTTGTTACATACTTTCTCGATTCCGTAATGTTTACTTTAGTGTAAACCAGTCTGGCTTTGAGTGGACATTTCATGATTACGTGACCGTAACATGTTTATCTGATGGAATTGACATGACATGCTTACCGGTAAGTGTGTATTCAATTTCAAAGGATGCAAAGCAATTGTGTTTTCGCAAATTGATGAATCTTTTAGTATGGGATATATACCGGTATATAATTTATTGATTTTTTAACGAAAATATGTTAGCAATGACGAAGCGTGATGGAGTGAAAGTCAAAAAGACAATTGTCCTTTGGTTGAAAATCAATCATTTTTAAACGACACCCAGTATCTTTTGTTTGTGTGGTTTGTAGTAGTTTATGTTTATAAATTAAATCAATATAATATGCGGTATTTCGTTATGATTAAAAAAAAAATTTAAGATTTTTTATAAAAAAAAAACATGACTGTGTACGAGCGTCACCGGTCATTTCGGAGTATTGAAAGCGGGTGCTGCCATGTGGCTTCTGCATATTAGTTGACATCTTAATTGCACACCTGGGCAGGTGTTGACAACTCTGAGTATGTATTGAGACAGTGATGAGAAGTGTCAAGTATTTTGAGTGTGTATAAAATCTTGGGAATTATCGTATCGAGTCAGGTATTCCTTCCAACATGTCGCCACAGCCAAATCTAAACAAGATTTCAAAATTATGATGCGCTATATACACATATATAGGAGAATTGTATTTTTTCTTAGTTCTTGATCTTAAAACATGGATGCGCGATGTACGCGGATGCGCAATATACGCGAGGATATACGGTAAATGAAAAATGTCATTTTTCTCTTGACCAAAAAAGTTGATAAGAATGTCGGAATTTTGACTTAAACCTCTGTCTATACCAAAGAAATGATAATATACTGAATGGAACAGCTCACCCACAACTTTTTTTATTTCTAATATCTGTTTCTTGACTATCATGTGATGACTGATTTGACCACCGATTTCAATGATTATGAAATGATTCCAGCTACTGTCAAATATAATAATACAGATTTGGTCCTTGCTGTCTTAAGCCTTTACTCCATAGATACGGTTTTTCCTGCACCAATCGCAGAAGGCCTTTGAAAACAGTGCAGGAAGAGTTCAGATCGTTACTTCCTGCACTGTTTTCCACTCTGTCACTTAATATAAACATAATTCACCCAATAATTCAAAAGCCTTCTATATTAGAGGTGTCCAAGGGCGTTTGTCTGTATTAGAGGTGTCCAAAGGCGTCTATATTAGAGGTGTCCAAAGGCATCTATATTACAGGTGTCCAAAGGCGTCTATATGAAGTAAAGGATTAATTTCTCTTTCTTATTGAAATCCAAATTTCAAGGGAAATACTTTGAAATTTATTGACAAAATACATAAAATGTCGGGTGACGTGTTAGCTGTTTCATTCAGTATATAAAAAGGTTTACACTATGAGAAACAACCATATACATGTCTGAATTATTTCTGACAGTAATTTCACATAAAAACATGATGATGATGATGATGATGGTGATGACTGTTACAATTCATCTGTTAAGTTACATGGTCTTCTTCTTCCATAATTTAGGTGGATCTTTTTGTCCTCCTGGTTTCTTTCCCAGCCTCTGATTGTAACCTAGCAACACATAAAATAACCACATATAAAATAATCAACATATAAAAGGCACAATTGTTTGCCAATCAATTGATAGACAAACAAAATAATCAACCAACAGACAGATCAACAACAAGGCCGTCAGACAGACCAACCAACAGACAGATCAACAGCAAGACTGTCAGACAGACCAACCAACAGACAGATCAACAGCAAGACTGTCAGACAGACCAACCAACAGACAGATCAACAGCAAGGCTGTCAGACAGACCAACCAACAGACAGATCAACAGCAAGACTGTCAGACAGACCAACCAACAGACAAATCAACAGCAAAGCTGTCAGACAGACCAACCAACAGACAGATCAACAGCAAGTCTGTCAGACAGACCAACCAACAGACAGATCAACAGCAAGACTGTCAGACAGACCAACCAACAGACAGACCAACAGCAAGGGTGTCATGCAGACCAACCAACAGACAGATCAACAGCAAGGCTGTCAGACAGACCAACCAACAGACAGATCAACAGCAAGGCTGTCAGACAGACCAACCAACAGACAGATCAACAGCAAAGCTGTCAGACAGACCAACCAACAGACAGATCAACAGCAAGGCTGTCAGACAGACCAACCAACAGACAGATCAACAGCAAGGCTGTCAGACAGACCAACCAACAGACAGATCAACAGCAAGACTGTCAGACAGACCAACCAACAGACAGATCAACAGCAAGGCTGTCAGACAGACCAACCAACAGACAGATCAACAGCAAGGCTGTCAGACAGACCAACCAACAGACAGATCAACAGAAAGGCTGTTAGACAAACCAACCAACAGACAGATCAACAGCAAGGCTGTCATACAGACCAACCAACAGACAGATCAACAGCAAGGCTGTCAGACAGACCAACCAACAGACAGATCAACAGCAAGGCTGTCAGACAGACCAACCAACACACAGATCAACAGCAAGGCTGTCAGACAGACCAACCAACAGACAGATCAACAGCAAGGCTGTCAGACAGACCAACAGACAGATCAATAGCAAGGCTGTCAGACAGACCAACCAACAGACAGATCAACAGCAAGGCTGTCAGACAGACCAACCAACAGACAGATCAACAGCAAGACTGTCAGACAGACCAACCAACAGACAGATCAACAGCAAAGCTGTAGACAGACCAACCAACAGACAGATCAACAGCAAGACTGTCAGATAGACCAACCAACAGACAGATCAACAGCAAGGCTGTAAGACAGACCAACCAACAGACAGATCAACAGCAAGGCTGTCATACAGATCAACCAACAGACAGATCAACAGCAAGGCTGTCAGACAGACCAACCAACACACAGATCAACAGCAAAGCTGTCAGACACACCAACCAACAGCAAGGCTGTCAGACAGACCAACCAACAGACAGATCAACAGCAAGGCTGTCAGACAGACCAACCAACAGACAGATCAACAGCAAAGCTGTCAGACAGACCAACCAACAGACAGATCAACAGCAAGGCTGTCAGACAGACCAACCAAAAGACAGATCAATGGACAGGCTAACTGACAGACCAACCAACAGGCAGATCAACAACAAGACTGTCAGACAGTCCAACCAACAGACAGATCAACAGCAAGACTGTCAGACAGACCAACAGACAGACAGACAGACAGACAGACAGACAGACAGACAGACAGACAGACAGACAGACAGACAGACAGACAGACAGACAGACAGACAGACAGACAGACAGACAGACAGACAGACAGACAGACAGACAGACAGACAGACAGACAGACAGACAGACAGACAGACAGACAGACAGACAGACAGACAGACAGACAGACAGACAGACAGACAGACAGACAGACAGACAGACAGACAGACAGACAGACAGACAGACAGACAGACAGACAGACAGACAGACCAGTCAAATGGGACTGGACAAACTAGTTTGTGTTCAGTATTGTTCAACATCATATATCATACATGTATATGTATATTCATCAAAACAGGAAATCATTTGGGACAAGATAAAAGGTAACAGCTATATATGGTGTTCGAACCATCTGTGTCCAAGCAAACAAAGTTCTACTGTACAAATTTCTTGCAAAAATAGCTTCCTGCCTACCCCTATGAAAAATACTGGGTCGGAGCACAGCAAACAAACATTTTAAAGTATGGCCCAACAGAAAAAAAACATTAAAAATAAAATGAGTTTAATATCTGTGATGTTCCACACATCTGCTACTGGCTGCGACACACATAACACCTTACCTGGTATATCACTGGGGACTATGCTCTCTGTTCCATTGTTATCTGTAAAGTAACAAACACAATAAAGTTCACATGCTTACTTAAATAAAGAAAAGAAAATGCTCTAAGAG
Organism: Panopea generosa; assembly: GCA_029582155.1. Classification (NCBI taxonomy): domain Eukaryota; kingdom Metazoa; phylum Mollusca; class Bivalvia; order Adapedonta; family Hiatellidae; genus Panopea; species Panopea generosa. The sequence goes on along the minus strand of CM055903.1, from coordinate 2,148,810 downwards.
TCCAGCTTGTCAGATTTTGGCACAAACAAGTCTTAAATCTACTTATTATTATTTCTTTATGTGGCTCCTGAAGGAAACTGAAGTCACTTTTAATTTTAAGTTAACTCGGGACTGCTATTGTTCAGAAATGCCAGAGTGTAAACCTCCTGGAGACACAGTCAGTGGACGAGGTTCACTAACCTCCAGGAGACAGTCTATCAGTGGACGAGGTTCACTAACCTCCTGGAGACAGTCTATCAGTGGACAAGGTTCACTAACCTCCTGGAGACACAGTCTATCAGTGGACGATGTTCACTAACCTCCAGGAGACAGTCTATCAGTGGACGAGGTTCACTAACCTCCTGGAGACAGTCTATCAGTGGACGAGGTTTACTAACCTCCAGGAGACAGTCTATCAGTGGACGAGGTTTACTTACCTCCAGGAGACAGTCTATCAGTGGACAAGTTCATTAACCTCAAGGAGACAGTCTATCAGTGGAAGAGGTTCACTAACCTCCAGGAGACAGTCTATCAGTGGATGAGGTTCACTAACCTCCTGGAGACAGTCTATCAGTGGATGAGGTTCACTACTATCAATGGACAAGGTTCACTAACCTCCTGGAGACAGTCTATCAGTGGACAAGGTTCACTAACCTCCTGGAGACACAGTCTATCAGTGGACGAGGTTCACTAACCTCCAGGAGACAGTCTATCAGTGGAGGAGGTTCTCTAACCTCCAGGAGACAGTCTATTAGTGGACGAGGTTCACGAACTTCCAGGAGACAGTCTACAGTGGAAGAGGTTCATTTACCTCAAGGAGACAGTCTATCAGTGGATGAGGTTCACTACTATCAGTGGAAGAGGTTCACTAACCTCCAGGAGACAGTTTATCAGTGGATGAGGTTCACTAATCATGGAGACAGTCTATCAGTGGATGAGGTTCACTACTATCAGTGGACGAGGTTCACCAACCTCCAGGAGACAGTCTATCAGTGGACGAGGTTCACTAACCTCCAGGAGACAGTCTATCAGTGGACGAGGTTCTCTAACCTCCAGGAGACAGTCTATCAGTGGACAAGGTTCACGGACCTCCAGGAGACAGTCTATCAGTGGAAGAGGTTCACTAACCTCCAGGAGACAGTCTATCAGTGGACGAGGTTCTCTAACCTCCAGGAGACAGTCTATCAGTGGACGAGGTTCACTAACCTCAAGGAGACAGTCTTTCAGTGGACAAGGTTCACTAACCTCCAGGAGACAGTCTATCAGTGGACGAGGTTCACTAACCTCCAGGAGACAGTCTATCAGTGGAAGAGGTTCACTAACCTCCTGGAGACAGTCTATCAGTGAATGAGGTTCACTAACCTCCTGGAGACAGTCTATCAGTGAATGAGGTTCACTAACCTCCTGGAGACACAGTCTACCAAAGGACAAGGTTTAACGCAATAAAATTATACCTTAAATTTTGGAAAAATTAGATTTTTTTTAAATTATACTTTATTGTTTTAAAAAATATAAATTTGTTTATTCAATATTACATTTTTCGCTTAATACAACACCAATGAAGTTAAAGTGTACATGTACAGGGATTTCATTTGCCCAATTTTGGAGCCATTATTCTGCCCCATTCCCAATGGCAAAACGTATCTTTTTTTCCCCAATCCAAAGTAACAAAATTTCCAAAATTCCCAATTTCAAAATGCAAAGAAATCAAAAGAAATATATGGGGGAAGAATACGTACATAATACATACAAAAAAGAGAAATAAACAGCAGGATCTAGCTGTTTGGTAGTTAAAGCTATTTTTTTCTTTTTTATAAAATCAGAAAATAAATACTCTTTATTTGGTTTGAAAAATTGCTACTTACTTAAACTTTTACCTCCGGAAAACTGTAAAACAGAAATGAATAATTAGTAGATTCTATCAAAAAGGAAAAACATACATAAAGACATCCGGTTGTAAGGCAGACAATGTAAAAAAAAAAGTAGTTTGCGGTTTCCCTACCTAAACAAATATAGTGAGTTACTGTCTCCTACGAAAAGCCCGATGCCACACTAACTTAAATTTTATAAGTGCTAATTTATTTCAACTCTAGGGTGAGATAGAAATATCTCACTGTAGTAAAATGGCAGATGATATAGAAATATTTCACTGTGGTAAAATGGCAATTGAGACAGAAATATCTCGCTGTGGTAAAATGGCAAATGAAATAGAAATATCTCACTGTAGTAAAATGGCAAATGAGACAGAAATATCTCGCTGTGGTAAAATGGCAAATAAGATAGAAATATCTCATTTTCCCATAGATTCCAATATAAACCTCAAAGTCCTCCATTTTCCTATAGCATTCCTATATAAACCTCAAAGTTCTCCATTTTCCCTTACCATTCCTATATAAAACTTACAGTCATCCATTTTCCCATAGCATTCCTATATAAACCTCAAAGTCCTCCATTTTCCTATAGCATTCCTATATAAACCTCAAAGTTCTCCATTTTCCCTTACCATTCCTATATAAAACTTAGTCATCCATTTTCCCATAGCATTTCTATATAAACCTCAAAGTCCTCCATTTTCCCAAAGCATTCCTATATAAAACTCAAAGTCCTCAAATTGCCCATAGCATTCCTATATAATACTCAAAGTGATCAATTTGCCCATAGCATTCCTATATAAAACTTAAAAGGCCTCCATTTTCCTATAGAATTCCTTTATAAACCTCTAAGTCCTCCATTTTCCCATAGCATTACTATATAAAACTCAAAGTCCTTAATTTGCCCATATCATTCCTATATAAAACTCAAAGTCCTCCATTTTCCCACAGCATTCTTATATAAAACTTAAAAGTCCTCCATTTTCCCATAGATTCTTATAAATACCTCAAAATCTTCCATTTTCCCATAGCATTCCTTTATAAACCTCAAAGTTCTCCATTTTCCCATAGCATTCCTATATAAAACTCAAAGTCCTCAATTTGCCCATAGCATTCCTATATTAAACTCAAAGTCCTCAATTTGCCCATAGCATTCCTATATAAAACTCAAAGTCTTCCATTTTCCCAAAGCATTCTTATATAAAACTTGAAAGTCCTCCATTTTCCTATAGGATTCCTATATAAACCTTTAAGTCCTCCATTTTCCCATAGCATTCCTATATAAACCTCAAAGTCCTCCATTTTCCCATATTATTCCTATATAAACCTCAAAGTCCTCCATTTTCCCATATCATTCCTATATAAAACTCAAAGTCCTCCTTTTTCCCACAGCATTCTTATATAAAACTTAAAAGTCCTCCATTTTCCCATAGATTCCTATATAAACATCAAAGTCCTCCATTTTCCTATAGCATTCCTATATAAACCTCAAAGTCCTCCATTTTCCCTTACCATTCCTATATACAATTCAAAGTCCTCAATTTGCCCAAAGCATTCCTATATAAAACTTAAAGTCCTCAATTTGCCCATAGCATTCCTATATAAAACTTAAAGTCCTCAATTTGCCCATAGCATTCCTATATAAAACTCAAAATCTTCCATTTTCCCAAAGCATTCTTATATAAAACTTAAAAATCCTCCATTTTCCTATAGCATTCCTATATAAACCTCTTAGTCCTCCATTTTTCCATAGCATTCCTATATAAAACTCAAAGTCCTCCATTTTCCCACATCATTCTTATATAAAACTTAAAAGTCCTCCATTTTACCTACAGCATTCCTATATAAACCTTTAAGTCCTCCATTTTCCCATAGCATTCCTACATAAACCTCAAAGTCCTCCATTTTCCCATATTATTCCTATATAAACCTCAAAGTCCTCCATTTTCCCATATTATTCCTATATAAACCTCAAAGTCCTCCATTTGCCCATAGCATTCCTATATAAAACTTAAAGTCCTCAATTTGCCCATAGCATTCCTATATAAAACTTAAAGTCCTCAATTTGCCCATAGCATTCCTATATAAAACTCAAAATCTTCCATTTTCCCAAAGCATTCTTATATAAAACTTAAAAATCCTCCGTTTTCCTATAGCATTCCTATATAAACCTCTTAGTACTCAATTTGTCCATAGCATTCCTATATAAAACTCAAAGTCCTCCATTTTCCCACATCATTCTTATATAAAACTTAAAAGTCCTCCATTTTACCTACAGCATTCCTATATAAACCTTTAAGTCCTCCATTTTCCCATAGCATTCCTACATAAACCTCAAAGTCCTCCATTTTCCCATATTATTCCTATATAAACCTCAAAGTCCTCCATTTTCCCATATTATTCCTATATAAACCTCAAAGTCCTCCATTTTCCCATATCATTCCTATATAAACCTCAAAGTCCCCTTGCAGGGCTTAATATACACCCTTGCCCCTTGATTAAACCCTCTCTGATAGGGATATTTTTTCAATTCTAAATTCTCAATTTTAACCAGTTTGGAATTTCATTCCTTCTTATTGAACCAATTCTTATTAAATGCTGCGACTAAATGATGCTTCAGATCTCAAATTGAATATTTTTTTACACAAACAAATGTGAAAATTTCCATTTTCCCATATATCCCTATGTGAAACTCAGAGTCCCCTTGCAGAGCTTCTATAAATAATAGCCCCTTGATTTATATTAATCTTAATGGGGATAATTTATTCAAAATATGAACAAATTTGACTGATCTGTTCTGACAGGAATATTTTTGAAAATTCTTAACCTAATTCTAACCCTTTTGGGGCTCACTTTGACCCATTAAGACAATGGAACCATGACATTTTAACAAATCTGAATCTTATTGACCCTGAAGTATTTCAGTGAAAATTTTGGCAAAATCAATTCCATATAAAAAAACTTTTTTAACCCCAGTGACATCATTGATAAAATTCTGATAGAACTGTGTTTGGTGATCATTTCTAATTAAATATTTTCAAAGTCTATTTGAAGTTTCATGAAAAGAAGACTTTTTAAGCTTTTAACTATTTCTAGCAACGGTGGCCATCTTGAAATTTAGAAGAAGATGAAAAAAATAGGTTTAGTCTTACACAAATGAGAAACATTCATTTGAAGTTGAATATAGCTGGCCTAGTGGTTACAAAGAACCTACCATTTGTGAACAATGACAGGTGATGGATAATACACCATCATTCTTGCTTTTGGCCAGTAGACTTAAAAAACGATAGCTCCTTGAATGGGGTAAAATTGTCATCCAGGGCAATTAATTGAACAAATTTGAAAGAGCTAGCTTCATTTAAGAATTTTTCGCATCATATTATGTAAAAAAAATTCAAACGGTTTCAGAGAAGAAGTTTGAAGCAAAAGTTAACGATAGACAACATATCACTGACGGACACAGCGCGATCACAAAAACTCACCGGTGAGCCTCTGGCACAGGTGAGCTTAGAGGCGATACAAAAAGCTCCACTATAAGCACAAAAGATGCAAAACAGCAAACAAGCACAAAATAATCATATAAGTAACATCTAATGAAAGACGTAATATTTTCTAGTATCTAGTATAAATATTTAAGTGATCTTACCAAATTTTTGATTGCGTTAGTCAACTGCGTCTTCTTTCCCAATGTGTTAAGTTCCCCTGCACCTTAACACAAGAATTATAAAAAAACACATATAGCTCAGATCCAGTTGTCTCAGTTGTAGGAATATGTCATTTGACATACATCATCTTATATCAGTATTATGTTGTTTTACAATGATTTTTACATACACTATGTCATTTTAAACTTTAACTTCTACCTGTATTGTTTGGCGTAAACAACTTCTATCTAATCAGTCTTGCTTTACATAAACTTTATATAAACTTTATCCATACTGTGTTGTTTTGTATAAATGCCATCTATACTGTGTTGTTTTACACAAACTTTATCTATACATTGTTGTTTTACATAAACTTTATCAATACTGTGTTGTTTTATATAAACTTTATTCTATACTGTGTTGTTTTATATAATCTTTATCTATACTATGTTGTTTTACAAAAACTTTATCTATACTGTGTTGTTTTTTATAAAGTTTATCTATACTGTGTTGTTTTACACAAACTTTATCTATACTGTATTGTTTTGCACAAACTTCATCTACACTGTGTTGTTTTTATAAACTGTATTTTTACTGTGTTATCTAACTCAAACTTTATCTATACTCTGTTGTTTTATACAAATCTTATCTACACTGTAATGTTTTATTTAAACTTTATCTATGCTGTGTTGTTTTACATAAACTTTATCTACACTGTGTTTTACACACACTTTTTCTACACTGTGTTGTTTTTATATACTTTATCTATTTAGTTTTGTTTTACACAAACTTTATCTATACAGTGTTGTTTTACATAAAATTTTATCTATACTGTATTGTTTTACACAAACTTCATCTACACTGTAATGTTTTACACAAACTTTATCTATACTGTGTTGTTTTACACAAATATTATCTACACCATGTTTTACATAAACTTCATCTACACTGTGTTGTTTTACACAAACTTTATCTACAATGTGTTTTACTCAAACTTTACCTATACTGTTTTGTTTTTATATAATCTTTATCCATACTGTGTTGTGTTATATAAACTTTATCTACATTATGTTTTACACAAATTTTATCTACAATGCGTTTTACACAAACTTTATCTATACCTTGTTCTACATAAAATTGTCTATATGGCATAGTTTTAAAATGTTGACATAGTTCCAAACACCTCAATTTCATGCAAAAAGCAGCAGTTCATTTGAGATTGGCCTTAGTATTCAATACATTAAGTGTTTTAATTAGTTTTGATATTAATTTGCTGCACATAACTATTAACTGAAAAAACATTGTTAGCTTTTTAATTGTTTACCAGATCTGCGCTATTGTACTAATATAACAAAATGCAAAACAAAGCACAAATAGCTAGCATATAAGAAAAATGGTGAGTGCATGAAAAGGTGCCAGTATCTGCTTTATGTAAGTCTTGCCACACATTAAGTTTCTCACCAAGATAGAATATATATATATATATATGTACATATCAATCATGTTAATAATGGCTCTAAATACACCAAAGTTCTGACATGCCTAATTTGCCAATGACATGTAAAACAAATTAACAAAAAATTGTCCACATTTTCTTGCGAAAAAACAAACAAATTTCATTCCACTTTAACAATTATTTGAAAATTATAGTTTTTATCAAAATAAACTGACATTACAAAGTCTATAAAAATTGACCAGTTTGAGTCAAAGAAGAGTGAATTTTGTGCTGAAAAATGATGAATTTTGTTTATACTTATTTATTTTAGCTCATTTGTGAAGAAAGCTGATATGAACCGCTCTCAATTTGCTCCCTGGGTAGAAGAACCAGTACTGAGTTTTTTTGAGAGGTTACATATAGCATGAGTGGCCAACACTCTATCCACAACACTACTGCTCTGCTTGGTAATGAATTAGTCATGTAGACTAAGCCATTTATAAATTAATTACTAGAATATCATCCAAATTTTTTTGAAAATGAAAGGAGGGGAGGGGTTTTTTTTAATTTTTTTTTTTTTTTCATAAAAATAAAAAGGGTTGGGGCAGTATGAAAATTTGGGGGTGGGCAGTGATGATAATCTAGCATTTAATTTATTTCAGCCTAAAGGTTGATGAATCTAAACCCTGCTTAATGTTAATAATTTCTTTAATATAAAGTTTCAGACAGTAATATGAAGACATTAATATTTTCACATGGCGGAGGTGTAAAAATTGACCTGGTATATCATCTTCAGAAAATTTTTATTTCAACATTGGTGGGTTGAGCATCCCAATCTGTTACAACTATAATCTATCTTGGTTTGAAACATGAAACATCAAATCTGGTCAATATATAACATATCTATACTAAAACAACTGACCAATACCTTCAAACACAACTCCAAAAATGGTTGCTTTCCAATTGTATGAAAAACTGAAAATGATGTTTGTAAAATGAATTATTAGTTATCTCTATCACATACAATTTGTCATTGATGAAAAACTGGGCTAATATAAACAAAGTGCATAGCGTGTATATAAAGTTATTTTGGGACTGACCTAGTATTCCAGACCACCAGCATTTTGTTATTTAAAATATTCAACAAATCAATTCTTTCTCCTGGTTAAGAAATCAGCTAGCCAACTCTTGTGTGACTAGGTGGGAGGGTGGGGTGTGGTGTGGTGGTGTGGAATCAGCTGCCTTTCGGGGGAAGAACTGACTACTACATTGGAACTGAGACTACAGAACTGTAACTTACAAATTTTAATATAATTCTGAGTTTAAAAACAGTAAATATCAAGCTCCATGTGTCCAATTCAACACACAGACCAGTTCAATTCTTGACCTTTTATTAAATCATGGAGCAACATAGCGTCATGTTGTTTTACACGACATAAAAAAATTACCTGTTTTATCGTTACTCTGGTTGGTTGGTTCCACATCAGCATACCGCTTCTCTGGTATCGGTGGTGCAACCTGAAATATAAGACAAGATTAATGTAATTAAATTTATATTGATTCCTCTTTCATTTTCATATTTCATATTGATGTACATACAAATGTGTATAGAAAAGATCATTATAAATTATTTGCTAGATGATCATCCACAATTTCTTCTTAAAAATGACAGGGGTGTGGGGGAGGTAGGGAGATTGGTATCTTCAGTATTTACACATACCATTATGGTATCTCCTATTGTTACACCTTTCATTATGAAACCTACTGTTATTACACATACCAATATGGTACCTTCTGTTATTACATATTTCACTATGGTACCTACTGTTATTACACATACCATTATGGTACCTTCTGTAATTACACCTACCATAATGGAATCTACTGTTATTACACATTTCACTATGGTATCTTCTGTTATTACACATACCATTATGGTACCTTCTGTAATTACACCTACCATAATGGCATCTACTGTTATTACACATTTCACTATGGTATCTTCTGTTATTACACATACCATTATGGTACCTTCTGTAATTACACCTACCATAATGGAATATACTGTTATTACACATTTCACTATGGTATCTTCTGTTATTACACATACCATTATGGTACCTTCTGTTATTACACCTATCATAATGGAATCTACTGTTATTACACATTTCACTATGGTATCTTCTGTTATTACACATACCATTATGGTACCTTCTGTAATTACACCTACCATAATGGAATCTACTGTTATTACACATTTCACTATGGTACCTTCTGTTATTACACATACCATTATGGTACCTTCTGTTATTACACCTACCATAATGGAATCTACTGTTATTACACATTTCACTATGGTATCTTCTGTTATTACACCTACCATAATGGAATCTTCTGTTATTACGCTTCCCATAATGGTACCTTCTGTTATAACACATTTCATTATCGTATCTTCTGTTATTACACATACCTTTATGGTACCTTCTGTTATATAACATCTATCACTATGGTATATCTTGTTATTACACCTACCATAATTAAATCTCCTGTTCTTACACCTACCACTATGGCACCTTCTGTTATTACACATATAATAATCTTATGTATGATTATAAAAAGACAAAACATTCATACCTGTCCAACACTGACAGATTCATAGGGGCTATCTTTTGCTGTATCATTGGATTGTCTTCGAATGGTTGAAGACTTATCTACAACTGAATATATGCCACCTTGCTGTAATCCAGACTGGGTTGCATAAGAATATTTGTTAGCTGAGTCTTGTGTGTGTAGACTGGATTTCTCAGGTTCGTTTGCACTGCTGTATGGATAAAACTGTGACTGGCTGGTTCCAGTATTATGATTAACGGAACTATAGTTTGTCAATGCTGAATACGACGATGTATCGTTAGAGTCCAAAGATTGTGAGAAAAACTGCGAATTCCCTGCAATGCTATATACTCCTCCACTTGCCCGTGTTGGCATTAACGGGGGAATGCTTGATTGTGGCGTTTCTTTAAATGGCTGAACAGTCTTTAAAGATGAGCTTTTTGGTCTCAGTATCTGACCTTCTGGATTTGCACTTAGTGGTTGTACGGGATTTGACACGGTTTGTTTGACAATGGTTTTTTGTCCTACAATATTAAGAACTGTGACATTTTTTCCATTTCTTTTTTCACTTGTAACACGCTGGTATGTTTCGTCCGCATTAATCTTAGGTGACACATTATTGTTCTTCTCGACCGACGAATTTGAAATCACAGAAATCTTACTATCGACAGAAGGTTTAGGTGTAAGGGAAGGTTTTACTGGTGCCACTGGCTTCCTTTGTTCAACCAAACCTACAGAATTGACATTAGTGTTTACATAAGGTTTCTCTGGAATGTTTTCAATGCTATCAACTTTAAACACCTTAGTTTTCTTAACACTTGTTCTCTCAACTGGCTTTTGCACAGGTTCTTGTGTTTCTTGGATAACAGCCGTTCCTCCAATAGTGTGGGGCGGAGCTGTATGGTGCATCAGGGTGTGGGCAATATCATCATGAAGAAGGGCCGAATTCTTCCGAGGATAATGGCCACTCGACCCAGACGCTACACTCAAGTTGTCAGGTTTCATATATACTGGATCAACTAGAAAACACAATTTCATAAACTGTTTAGTTATTAATATTATGCCCAACACATTAATCAAGAAATACCTACAAGTGCAAATACCACTAATCAAGGTCTGACTGCATTATGGCTTAAAATGTAAAACAAGAGCCTCAAACGGACATTAGATGCTCATCTAATGCTTACTACTTTTCAATTTTACTTTCACCAAATATGACAGTGGTCATGATATGAATAATCTTGGATAAGGGACATGATCCTTTACTTACATTACTGATAATTAAGTCAAAAATGGGTCATAACTCCTTTAAAGGGAGTATATTAAAAAAAAATGCTATTGATGTCTTAAAAAATATAATGATTATTAAAATGGATAAAAAGCATCTCATTATCATTAATAAATAAAATCTGAATGGTTTAGTATGTCAAATCCACCAAAATGAGACATAATTAATATTTAATTTAGAGTGGTAAACTTGAAACATCCCGATTCTAAAAATAGACAGAACTTAAATACTGTTTAAGGTCATTCGGACTCTTTCTAAGATGAAAACATTTTTACTATGTGTAAACCTGTAGAATGGATCATATTGAAATCAATATGAAATTATGTAACTCATTTAATATGCCACAATATTTTTTGTAATTATGAGCACAAACTCCATTTTAGTCTAACCCAGGCGCATAGCCCAAGTTGGGAAATCCCTTTTCAATATACTGTTATATCATGTTTAAATAGATATAATAGATATCCTTTTGGCAATATGGGATCAGAGAGTATATATAGGCATAATATATTGGGGGGGGGGGGGAATCCAAATATTTTGCTCTGACAAACAGACAGACGGACAGGGGTTGCACTTAATTCCCCTTCATCAGTCTTCCAATGGTGGGGCATAATTAAATATATAAGCCCCAGTGCTTTTAGGTTCAGAGAAGAAGATATTTTAATTATTGCCATGCAATGGGGTTTAACGCCATTTTCAACACATTTCATGTTATATTTAGCATACATATATGGTTTTACTGGTGGAGGAAGACCTCAGATTGTGTAAGACTGTGTAGAACCACTGTCCTTCCGCAAGTAACTGGAAACTTTCTCACATAAAGTTTTTAGAGCGAGTGACTCAAACTTATGACCTTAGCTGTGAGAGGAAAATGATCTTGAGACGGCGCATTAGACCACTCGGCCACGGAGTACCTAATGCCATACAAATAATGGATAGTAAATAACAAGAGGGCCAAGATCGCCCTATATCGCTCACCTGACTGAATATGAGTCACCCAACTTAAGTAGATTATATTATAATGCATGTACACTCAAAATTCCAGAAAAATGAGATAGGAGAGTAGTTAGATTTTTGATTAGTTTTGAAGATGTAACAGATGGGTAGAAGAGTTCAAACTTGGTAGAGGTTCACCCACGGTAAATGTCGGTGAAACTACATCAAAATCAGGTCAGTAGATTCTGACAAGAAGGCTTTTGAAGTTTTTACTATAGCTGCCTATATAGTAAACTAGTACCTCACTGTGGCGGTCATGTTTTTTAACAAATCACAACGGATTAAACAAACTTGGCAAAGGGTCACCAAAGGAACATTTCTGCAAAATTGTTTTAAAATTGGCCCAGTGGTTTCTGACAAGAAGATTTTTTAAGTTTTTACAATAGCTTATATAGTAAACTAACTCCGCCAACTGGCCGCCATGTTTTTTTACAAATCACTACGGTTTGAACAATCTTGGTGAAGTGTCCTCCAAGAAACATATTTGTGAAATTATTTTAAAATCTAGCCAGTAGTTTCTGACAAAAAGACTTTTTTAAGTTTTTACTAATCAAACTTGCCCCGCCCCCTGGCTGCCATGTTATTGACAAATCAAGATGACTTGACCAAACTTGGTGGAGGGTCACCCAAGGAACATTTCTGTGAAATTATTTTAAAATTGAGCCAGTAGTTTCTGAGAAGAAAATTTTTTAAGTTTTTACTATAGCTTATACAGTAAACTAATCCCACACCCTAGCATCCATGTTTTTAGACGAATCACTATGGTTTGAACAAACTTGGTGAAGGGTCCTCCAAGGAACATTTCTGTAAAATTATTTTAAAATCAAGCCAGTAGTTTTTGACAAGAAGATTTTTTAAGTTTTTACTATAGCTTATATAATAAACTAAGCCCACCCCCTGGCCGCCATTTCTTTTGACGAACCAAGATGACTTGAACAAACTTGGTTGAGGGTCACCCAAGGAACATTTCTGTGAAATTATTTTAAAAGTGAGCCAGTAGTTTCTGACAGGAAGACTTTTTAAGTTTTTACTATAGCTTATATAGTAAACTAACCTGGCCGCCATTTTTTTTGACGAACCAAGATGACTTGAACAAACTTGGTTGAGGGTCACCCAAGGACATTTCTGTGAATTTATTTTAAAATTGAGCCAGTAATTTCTGACAAGAAGATTTTTTAAGTTTTTACTAATTAAACTTGCCCCGCCCCCTGGCAGCCAAGTTTTTTTGACAAATCAAGATGACTTGACCAAACTTGGTGGAGGGTCACCCAAAGAACATTTTTTAAGTTTTTACTTATTAAATTTGCCCCATTTTTTTTGACGAACCAAGATGACTTGAACAAACTTGGTTGAGGGTCACCCAAGGACATTTCTGTGAATTTATTTTAAAATTGAGCCAGTAATTTCTGACAAGAAGATTTTTTAAGTTTTTACTAATTAAACTTGCCCCGCCCCCTGGCAGCCAAGTTTTTTTGACAAATCAAGATGACTTGACCAAACTTGGCGGAGGGTCACCCAAGGAATATTTCTGATAAGTTATATCAAAATTGGCCCAGTGGTTTCTGACAAGAAGATTTTTTAAGTTTTTACTGTAGCTTATATAGTAAACTAACCCCACCCCCTGGCCGTCATGTTTTTTGACGAATCAAGATGGGTTGAACAAACTTGGTAAAGGGTCACCCAAGGAACATTTCTGTGAAATTATTTTAAAATTGAGCCAGTAGTTTCTGAGAAGAAATTTTTTTAAGTTTTAACTATAGCTAATATAGTAAACTAACCCCACCCCTTGGCCGCCATGTTTTTTGACAAATCACTATGGTTTGAACAAACTTGGTGAAGGATCCTCCAAGGAACATTTCTGTGAATTTATTTTAAAATCGAGCCAGTGATTTCTGACAAGAAGATTTTTTAAGTTTTTACTAATTAAACTTGCCCCACCCCCTGGTGGCCAAGTTTCTTTGACAAATCAAGATAACTTGACCAAACTTGGTGGAGGGTCACCCAAGGAACATTTCTGTGAAGTTATATCAAAATTGGCCCAGTGGTTTCTGACAAGAAGATTTTTTAAGTTTTTACTATAGCTTATATAGTAAACTAACCCCACTCTCTGGCCGCTATGTTTTATGACGAATCAAGATGGCTTGAACAAACTTGGTAGAGGGTCACCCAAGGAACATTTCTGTGAAATTATTTTAAAATCAAGCCAGTAGTTTTTGACAAAAGATTTTTTAAGTTTTTACTATAGCTTATATAACAAGCTTTCCCAAAGTATATCACTTGAAAGAATCTTTGTGGCAGTACACTTTCTCCCAAAAACAATTAAGCTCCTCTTCCAAGATTTCAAGTACACTTTGATACTGAAAATCTCAAGCAGACTTCTTGCTGTTATGAAACTAGCTAAAAAATATGATATTGCTTTATTATGAAGCAGTAAACCATCCCTGTCTGAACCATAAAAACTCTGATTTTTTATGTTCAGAAAAACACCTATTATAACAAGAGGCCCAAGAGGGCCTGAGGACGCTCTACTGACTCATGAATCCTCGGGACTGGGTCATTTTTAACCCTAGGGACACCATTTGAACAAATCTAACAATACTATAGTTGGTCATCATGAGAAGAAGCTTTTAATTTTTTGACTATTTTTAGTAACGGCGGCCATCTTGAATTTCAGATCGAAAAAAAAAATTTCTGTATAGTCTCCTATGCAACAGAAACATGCATGTGAAGTTTCAGTTTAATTGGCCTAGTGTTTTCAGAAAGGATGAAAGAAAAAGAGAATTTTCTGTTTTCCCATAGTATCCCTATGTAAAATTCTAAGTCCCCTTACAGAGCCCCTATAAATTTAAGCCCCTAAATTCTTATCTGCAATCAAACCCCTACACATAGGGATAATTTATGCCAAATATGAACAAATCTGACATACCAGTTCTCAAGAAAACGATTTTAGTAATTCCCCATTTTTACCCTTTTTGGGCCCCTCCTGACCCCTTTAGACAGTGGAACCCAGTCATTTTTACAAATCTGAACCTCCTTCACCAAACAATGCTTCTGTGAAGATATAGGCAAAATCATTTCCATTTCTAAATAAAAATAAAAAAAATATTATAGTGACATGTGTCTCCTAATTGAACCCTCTGGGCGGGGTCATATTTAACCCTAGGGACACCATTTGAACAAATCTAACAGAACTATAGTTGGTCATCATTACTACATAAACATTTTGAAAATCTGTTGGGCCGTTCATGAGAAGAAGATTTTTTTAAGTTTTGGACTATTTTTAGTAACGGTGGCCATCTTGAATTTCAGATCGAAAAAAAAAATCTTCGGTATAATATCCTATGCAATAGAAACACCCATGTGAAGTTTCAGTTTAACTGGCCTGTGGTTTCAGAACAGATGAAAGAAAAAGAGAATTTTCTGTTTTCCCATAGTATCCCTTTGTAAAATTCGAAGTCCCCTTACAGGGCCCCTATAAATTTTAGCCCCTAAATTCTTATCTGCAATCAAACCCCTACACATAGGGATAATTTATGCCAAATATGAACAAATCTGACATACTGGTTCTTAAGAAAACAAATTTAGTAATTCCCAATTTGTATCCTTTTGAGGCCCCTCCTGACCCCTTAAGACAGTGGAACCCAGTCATTTTTACAAATCTGAACCTCCTTCACCAAACAATGCTTCTGTGAAGATATAGGCAAAATCATTTCCATTTTAAAAAAAAAAATATAATAATATTATATTATAATGACATGTGTCCCCTAATTGAACCCTTGGGGCAGGGTCATATTTAACCCTAGGGCACCATTTGAACAAATCTAACAAAACTATAGCTGGTCATCATTACTACATAAACATTTTGAAAATCTGTTTGGCCGTTTATGAGAAGAAGATTTTTTAAGTTTTGGACTATTTTTAGTAACAGCAACCATCTTGAATTTCAGATCGAAAAAAGAAATCTTCTGTATAGTCTCCTATGCAATAGAAACACCCATGTGAAGTTTCAGTTTAACTGGCCTAGTGGTTTCAGAACAGATGAAAGAAAAAGAGAATTTTCTGTTTTCCCATAGTATCCCTATGTTAAATTCTAAGTCCCCTTACAGGGCCCCTATAAATTTTAGCCCTTAAATTCTTATCTGCAATCAAACCCCTACACATAGGAATTATTTATGGAAAATATGAAAAAATCTGACATACCGGTTCTTAAGAAAACGAATTTAGTAATTCCCAATTTTTACCCTTTTGGGGCCCCTCCTGACCCCTTAAGATAGTGGAACCCAGTCATTTTTACAAATCTGAACCTCCTTCACCAAACAATGCTTCAAAAGCCTTCTATATTAGAGGTGTCCAAAGGCGTCTATATTAGAGGTGTCCGAAGGCGTCTATATGAAGGGTTAACAAAGATAAACTTAAATGGAGGCCGTAAAATTAGAAAACTACAAATATTATAAATTATTAAACATATTGTTTGACATTCAAAGTAACCTTACCATTTGCAGTATGAGCGGCCTCGTCTTCCTGGAATAACAGAAAGATGAGTTAAATATGTCAGATACATCTCTGGTTAGTTCTGCCAAAGAAACACAAATACAGTCTAACCTGTATTAAGCAGCCACCCAAGGGAAATGGCCAGACTGGCTGCTTAACACAGGTTGCTGCTTAACCCTTTACTCCATAGATACGCGTTTTCCCGCACCAATCACAGAAGGCCTTTGAAAACAGTGCAGGAAGAGTTCAGATTGCTCGTAACGAGCAATCTGAACACTTCCTGCACTGTTTTCCACTCTGTCAGTTAATAAAAATATAATTCATCCATTGCTGATATGTGGTGAATTAATGCTTTAAATATTAGAGGTGTCCAAAGGATTATATGAAGTAAAGGGTTAATAGAGGGTCCATATTTTTACTAAAAAAGCTGAAGTCATGATTTTTATTGTGACAGACAAACAGTGATCACACATGCATGGTACATGTACCAAGCCCATGCCTGTAAGTTGTTTGGAAATATGTTCTGGTGGTTAATGAGAAAAATCCACAGGAAAGAAATATTTGAACTGACAGTATTTTATATAGAAGTACATATAAATAAATAATTTATATTATTTAATTAAAAAAACATTATGTTTCATTTAGCATAAAATAAATCCATATGAATTTTTCATTTAGCAGACGCCGTACAATCCAGTAAAAATGTGTAGCTCGTATTGTACTATTATCTCGCGGTTACGTTAGGACACATTCTGATTCCGTGTTTTATTGATATCTTTTCCAAAAATTTAGACGTTTAACAACTCTTACACGTTTATCCGAAGTCAAACACTTTTTATCGCAGCAGATATTGTGTGCTTAAACAGTCATGTACCCAGCCTAGGTAACATTTTTGCTAACAAATTAATGTCATGAATCTCGCTATTCTATTTGCTTATTAGACAGTATATACGCACGCTCACTCTGGGTAAAGTGGTGTGTTTTCGTAACAGAAGCAGAAGCGTTAATTGATCGCAGGATTACACAATATGATTGGAACAGCGGCCGGCCAAAAGGTGCGACCGCTAAGTGATAAGGGTTGGCCACTTCATCTGACTGCTTACACCTGACCACTTACGATTATTGTTTGGGATGAAATAGACTGGCTGCTGGCCGCATTAAAGAGGTGACCGTTTAAGGCAATTTACACGGTGAGATTTTGAAGTGGCCGCTTAACACAGGTGACTGCTTATAAGAGGTGGCCGCAAGGACAAGTTAGACTGTACACAAGAAGTCTTATTGCTATCTCTGCCTAACCATCATAAAAATAAATCATAGAAATACCAGCCAGTCTTTGAGAGAAGTTGTGATATACTTCATTTAGTGCAACATAAAGTCACATTCAGAAAGTCAGAAATTATTAAGTTTTTGTTTAATTTGAATGTTTAAATATTTAGCGCCATTTCATTACCAATGAGAGCTGTCAGATGGTCAGTAGACCTTACTTCTCTTTCCTGAGAAGGCCAGGCCCAATTAGCTCAGTCGGTTACGCGTCTGACTATCAATCCAGGGGTCTTGAGTTCGAATCCCCCGCCCGGCAACAGTCTCCGTGATGATTGATATACGACATTGCGTCTCATTATCATTCGTCTCTCACCACTGATTCAAGTGGGAAAGTTATCAGTTACTTGCGGAGGCGCGGTGTGCTCGAGTACTGGTTAATCCCAGGAAACAGTGGTTAGGTTAACTGATCGTCTGTTAGCCCTCGATGGCATAAAAATGACGCTAAATATTCAATCAATCAATCAATCTTTCCTGAGATCCTGGAAGTACTCGGGCACATCCCATCTCCAGTTAACTGGTAACTTTCCCACTTGAATCAGTGGTGAGAGATGAATGACAATAGTCAGATGTGCTACTGATGGAGATAACCAGGCAAACACATTTAGAATGACAAGAAATTATGTAATGTTGTTTGAACATAGCGTAGTATTGAACTGCAATTTCCAAATATGAAATATGAATCAAGCGCCCTTCATAAAACTTTTTTCAAACAAAGGATATCCAAATCGCATTAAAAATGATTTTTGAAAGTTACAAATTAATACTGGCTTATAGTAACCCTGTTTTATCAAGACACTGATAAAATATTTCCTTGTTGCCTGTCATCACACTACTCTTTCTTGGAATCCTGGCAGGTTAACCAGTACTCAAGCACACCTGGAATCCTGGTAGGTTAGCCAGTACTCAAGCACATCTGGAATCCTGGCAGGTTAGCCAGTACTCGAACACACCTGGAATCCTGGTAGGTTAGCCAGTACTCAAGCACACCTGGAATCCTGGCAGGTTAACCAGTACTCAAGCACATCTGGAATCCTGGCAGGTTAGCCAGTACTCGAACACACCTGGAATCCTGGCAGGTTAACCAGTACTCAAGCACACCTGGAATCCTGGCAGGTTAACCAGTACTCAAGCACACCTGGAATCCTGGTAGGTTAGCCAGTACTCAAGCACATCTGGAATCCTGGCAGGTTAGCCAGTACTCGAACACACCTGGAATCCTGGCAGGTTAACCAGTACTCAAGCACACCTGGAATCCTGGCAGGTTAGCCAGTACTCGAACACATCTGGAATCCTGGCAGGTTAACCAGTACTCAAGCACACCTGGAATCCAGGCAGATTAGCCAGTACTCGAACACACCTGGAATCCTGAAGGTTAACTAGTAATCAAGCACACCTGGAATCCTGGCAGGTTAGCCAGTACTTAAGCAAACCTGGAGTCCTGGAAGGTTTACCAGTACTCGAGCACAACTATCTCCGCAAGTGACTGATAACTTTCCCACTTGAATAAATGGTGAGAGACAAATGAC
Source organism: Panopea generosa (assembly GCA_029582155.1). Lineage (NCBI taxonomy): Eukaryota > Metazoa > Mollusca > Bivalvia > Adapedonta > Hiatellidae > Panopea > Panopea generosa. The sequence continues at coordinate 2,129,647 of CM055903.1, read as the reverse complement.
AATAAGCCGTAATTTTGTATATCAATCATAACGGAAACTGCAGTTGGGTGGTGGGCAGGGATTCGAACTTGCAACACCTGGATTGACAGTCAGACATGCTACCAACTGAGTTAACAGGGCCTGGCTATGTATTCTTGCATTACCGACATAGATTTCAGATGTTTTTAATTGGGTATGGAAATTTCATTAAACATCTCCTTCACGTGCCTTTCCTACATTCCCCGTGCTGTGATTTGACGTATAAAAATATTTCACTAAAATTACATGATTTTACATTGTACAAACTCCTTGGTTAAAAATGACGATGATTTAAATAGAAATAATAACTCAATATGTTTGGTATGCAAGCAAAAGCATAATTCATGTTGTTTGTTTTTCAGTGCGTATAGAAAATAGTATCCCTTGGGTTTATTTCTTGAAAACATTCAAAGAAATAAATGTTTCTCAAATTTTTAATGGAATACTAATTTGAAACTTACAAGTGTAGCAAAATCAAAGTTGCCGTATGTATGGTCCTCCATCAACTCCAAATGTTTTTCAAACAATGATTTAACAGTGATATGTGCAAACTTGTACTGTTCCTGTAATAAAGGTAATCATCATATCTTACTGCAACAATGGTGTAAGTCTTTTATAGCAGAAATGATAAAAATATTAATTATACAGTGGTTGTAATGTTACAATAGCCAACTTTATCGAAGCCCCATTAATACAATGCTTTCACAGTCAATATAAATAGTTTGGGGTGCTGTAATTTGAGTGGGTGGGCAGGAGCACAGCAAACAAATATTTTTTTAGTACGGCCTTAGTTTGGTGAAGAACCGATGATAAATACTGGAGTGACCTTTGATTAAAATGAAACATTTATATCCAATTTTGCCAGTTCTTATGGTTATTGCTATAGTGTACAACATTATAACAAGTTGGCTACCTTCAAAAAGCATCCAATGGTTAGGGCTTAAAACGTTGTAATTGATATGATGCCCAATCCAGTCACATTATAATGACACTGGGCCAAGCAAAATTACAACTGTCCTCTAAATGCTGAGCACTAAGTGAGAAAGCTTCTAATACCATTTTTCAAGTCTTTTGTATGATCTGGCTGGGGATTAAACCTGAAACCTTCCCTATGCTAGGCAGGCACTCTACCCCTAGACCACCACTGCGGTATTGGGCTTAAAAAGGATGTGGCAATATGAGGGAATGTAGAGAAATAAGTTTGGGTTCATACAAAATTGGCTTGTAAGATGCAACCGCTAAGTGAAAGGTCACCATGAATGAAGGAAAAGTAAAAACAACCGCTGGCAGATAACCAAATTAATTGCGGGTTGTGTGTTTAAATAACACTGTTGTTCTGAGTACTTTCCATTTTGTTTCATTGTACAAAACACACTGAGATTCAATGTTGAATTTTAAATAAAGAAATCAGAGTAAAATAATCTAGTATAAAACTTATTATAAAACATTTGTAATGAACATTAAAGTGTAATTTTAAATAAAGCACTATTTTTAAAAGCAATGACGACCTCCAAATGGTGAGTGCAATCTTTTTGTCACGTGTTCATGCCGTCTCAATATGGCAGCGCCAGCAGTTAATTTGTAACTATTCCATTACATAGGGTTACTATTGTCACTTATGCAACCTAACCAAAAATAAGTTCCTTACTGGCGCCTGAATCATGGACTGCCTCTGCGCTCTCATCTGCATGATAATCTTACGAAGGCTGAACGTGTCTTTCATACTCTGAAACAAAATAAAGATAAAGCTATTTATAGGAAAATTTATCAACTGATATTTAAGAAATAGGAATTGTTGTTATGTTTGGTATACAGTTATTTTAAGAAAACAGATGGGAGACAGAATATATATGTGAGTAATAAATTGTTTTGTGTTTTTTCTTAATGAGGTTTGATGCCATTTTCAACACATTTCAGGTTATATATGGCATATCCAGTTTTATTGGTGTTGGAAAACCTCAGAATGAATCTGAGTAGAACCACCATCCTTCTGATAGTAACTTTCTCACATAAAAGATTTTGGAACAAGTGGGACTCGTTCTTACGACCTTAGGGATGAGAGGTTAGTGATTATGAGGCAACGCCTTATACCACCCAGTCTTAGAGGGCCATTGAACAGTTTACAGTAGTGGCCCCTTAGTATAACTGAATAATATGAATTTGTATTTTTATGTTATAACTTAAAGGTAGTATATCAGGAATTTCCCACTTGAGTCAGCAGTGAGAGACAAAAGATAATGAGAGGCAATGTTGTATATCAATCATCACAGAGAATATGGCCACTTACATATAACATAAAAATAACATGAATATATATTGCATTAGAAAAACTATTGTAGCTGTACATTCCAAAATAATTGAGTGAAAAGGGATTTCCTAATTTGGCCAGTGCACCCAGGTAAAGCTAAAATAGATTTACTGCTTAAAATTGCAACGTATTTTGTGACATTTAAAATGAGTCGCATGATTTCAATTTTTTTTTCTTGATTAGATCTGTCATGCTTGTTAACTTGTTTCATCTTAGAAAGTGTCCAAATGATTATGTTAAGGTCACTTGCTAGTCCTCGATAACATAAAAATGGCGCTAAATATTCAATCAATCAATGTTTAAAACATAGTATGAATGTTATATTGAGGGTTTGTTATAATCAAAAAAATATGGTGACATTGACCCCACAACTGGGTGACAGTGAGATTACTTAACACTACCTATAAACCACGATTACACAACAGTAATGTACAGAGGTTGACTTACCCCAGACTTGAGTACGTCCCAGGCGTAGTCAATAGCACATATTGTCCCAGTTCTGCCGCATCCAGCACTGTCAGGAATTATACAACAAACATGAAGGTTACTAACATTACAGCATAATGAATATTCATTAGCACAGTGCAAGGGTGTGTTATAATTATTATAAAAATCGTAAATCAATTTGACGATTTTTCATTGTTTTATTCAAATTTTGTTCAAGATTCAAAATGATTGTATTTCCAGAAATATATCGTTTTCTGTATGATTTGAGCCAAATTTTGGTTCATTTGGACGAGTATAAAAAATATCAGTAATACTTGTCGATTTGCGTTGATGATGATTTTTGTTGCAAGTTTTTTGGGGGATAAGCACCCCACTCACCAGTCCCCAGATGAGGGTAAAATTTCATAGGAAATTTAAAACAAGAAAAAAAATTGTTTTTAATAATATGAATACATTTTCAACAGTGTGACTGCCGACCCACCTGCAGTGTACGACCATTGGAGCTTTAGTTATACTGTCTGATTTAATCTTCCTCATCCCAACCATCATCTCCAGTATAATGTCAAGGTCGTGGGGAATATCGTGGTCAGGCCAGCCGGAATAGTGAAACTGGGTCACCATGTGGCACTCACCGTCTTTCTCCATCTTCAGCACACGTTTTGTACTGTGTTCGGCCAAGTCTTCCTCTGATATCTAACAAGACAAGAGAGGGTCATAATGGTGATTTAATACTGGTATTATAAGTACGTATACTTGTATACAGATAAGCTTAGCTAGCTAAGTTGGCAATACAGTGAACTGTCAATCGAAGAGTCACAAGTTCTAATCCGGCCAGTCTCTGTGATTATTGGGCATAAACTCTGGGTCTGCAGCCATGAGTTTCCTCCATCTCTTAATATGTGGGAAAAGAGTCAGTGACTTGAAGAGAAAACATGTGCCTGGTATCGGGTAACCACCTAGCGGATCCTTAATTAGGTGCACTGACTTGTACGTGGCGATTCTGTGAAAACGTAACATATATCACCATCTAATAACTATTAGGGATTTATTGTAAATGTAAACTAGACCATCCTTAAAAATAAATTGTTTGCCGTGCTCCTACCTACTCACTCAAAATTGCTGCTACCCAAACTTTTTTATTGACTTTCAAAACGTTCAATGTTTTTTTCAGGATTTATGTCCATTTTCTATGACTATGCAAAATCAAAAATGGCAAAAAATAAAAAATTAGCTACCTACCTACACACATGAAAAAAACTGGGTCGGAGCACAGCAAACAAATATTTTTTTAAGGATGGCCCAATAGAAAATGAAAAAATATTGAATAAAACTGCAAAATGAACATTACCATTGTAACACTGATGCTGCCATATTCCACAACTTCGTTCACTTCTGACGGCCAGTACTGTTCACATTTTTTCTGGAAAATTAAAAAGAACCCCTATGTATACAACACACTAACACTTATCTTTACAAATCATGACAGCATCACTGCTTCTAAAAACATAATCACCAAAAAGGCCATAATAAATTAATTGCTAGATTAGTATCCCCCCGCCCAGACTCTTTTATTTTCATAAAAAAAATAAAATAAAATAATTATCTTTTTTAAAAAACATCACAAATCTTATAAATGAAAATAAAAAATAAAATCCTCCTGCCCTCCCCGTTTTTAAGAAAAATTTGTTTGATAATCTATCAATTAATTTATAATGGCCTCAAATTGTCAATTTTATAACCTCATCATAAGGGTCCTCCATGGCCAAGTGGTCTGTGGTGCAGTCTCAAGATTATTTACCTCCGCAGTCACCACTAAGGTCATAGGTTTGAATTCTGCTTGCTCCAATAACTTTATGGGAGAAAGTTTGCGAGTTACTCTACTTGCAAAAGTATGGTGGTTCTGCTCAGATTCATTCTGAGGTTTTCCTCCACCAATAAAACATGACATGCCACATAATACCTGAAATGTGCTTTACATTGTGTTAAACTCTGTTCTCCCTGTAATAGCCTTGTTATAGAGAAAAAATATGCAACCATGACGCAGACTCCAGCAATACAAACAGAACTGAGAGGCTGAACACACCAATCCAACCGCCATCTCCTTATAGCATGATTACGTAAAACATGTACATGTACAGAAATGTGGCTTTAAAATATTAGCTTTTATAAAATAAAATTTCATGAAACTGACAAAAAAACAACAAAACTTACTTTGCTGAATGTTTTTACTGTTTTTAATATAAAAAATTGTTTCTCTCGCATATTTCTACACATAACTATTACCATTCTAATTCCAACAGAAAACTTAACATACATATTTATAAGATTAATGATATCACAATATATTTTTTCCATCACAAGAAAGACAATCATGATGAACTATCTGAAAACATGGCTTACCTCCCTTTTCTTTACAATTCGTATCTAAAAATAGATTTACCTGCACATCAACTTTACACCACCTTACCTGGGCGGTAGACAAATAAAAAGAATATTAATGACCACTGACTGGCAAATGCCCCCAAGGAAAGGAATGACTGGCATTAAAGAAATGCTTTCAAATAAAACTACATTAGTACCAGTATATACATTTATATAATGTAAACTTAAAATAAACTTATATAACAGGTATTTCAGAGTGTACATTTCAGGAAGTTTTACTCTCAATATATCAAATTACCATGTGTGCATTTTGATAGCTCAGCAAAAAATATCATGTGGATATATCCTGTCATACCTGGCTATATTATATAGACAGATAATGTTACCATTTATTACAAAGTGTTTTATGCTACTACAACATTCAAATGCAAGAGACCCATTCTCACTTGTCACTTCTGAATGGACTAAGTATTTGTTTGTTTGAATATTTAGTGTTATTTTAATTCCATCGAGAGTTAACAGATGCTTACCTAAATATATACTGTTTACTGGGTCCTTGTAAGGTTAACCATTACTTGTGTACACCCATCTCCGCAAGAAACAGATAACTTTTCCACATGAATCAACAATGAGACGAATAACAATGAGGTATATATATGTATACAATCATAAAGACTGTGGCCTGGCAGGGATACAGGCTCGTGACTCCTGGACTTAAAGTCAGACACTCTACCAACTGTATTAACCAGGCCGGCTCTTGTACCAGTAGTCAGAATCATTGACTATGATCAGTGACATAATGATTATGCACGTCACAGCATGTGCCACATCATGTCAGCCTGTTGGTGCAATGACACTTGTATGACTGTCCAGGAGCTGATCATCTCAGATGTCAGTGAACTATTATATAATCCTTAGTCTTATAGATAAATGACAATGAGACGCAATGTTGTATATTAATCATCACAGAGACTGTGGCCATGAATGACCCCTGGAATGAAAGTCAGACACACTACCAACTGAGCTATCTGTACTCAGTATATGGACTATGACTATGAAGAAGGTTGGTAGGGGATCATAACCCCGTGATATAGACTAAACAACTTACAAACTAATTTACCCCATATCTTAGATGGTGTCTTGCCATAGCAACTTATCTATCTACTAGACAAGATGTCATAGTAACTTACCTGATATCTTCCAGATGTCGCATCATAATAACTTACCTATCCCATATCTACCAGATGTCAAATCACAATAACTTACCTATCCCATATCTACCAGATGTCAAATCACAATAACTTACCTATCCCATATCTACCAGACGTCACATCACAATAACTTACCTATCCCATATCTACCAGACGTCACATCACAACAACTAACCTATCCCATATCTACCAGACGTCACATCATAATAACTAACCTATCCCATATCTACCAGATGTCACATCATAATAACTAACCTATCCCATATCTACCAGATGTCACATCATAATAACTTACCTATCCCATATCTACCAGATGTCACATCATAATAACTTACCTATCCCATATCTACCAGATGTCATATCATAATAACTTACCTATCCCATATCTACCAGATGTCACATCATAATAACTAACCTATCCCATATCTACAAGATGTCACATCATAATAACTTACCTATCCCATATCTACCAGATGTCACATCATAATAACTTACCTATCCCATATCAACCAGATGTCACATCATAACAACTAACCTATCCCATATCTACCAGATGTCACATCATAATAACTTACCTATCCCATATCTACCAGATGTCACATCATAATAACTTACCTATCCCATATCAACCAGATGTCACATCATAACAACTAACCTATCCCATATCTACCAGATGTCATATCATAATAACTTACCTATCCCATATCTACCAGATGTCACATCATAATAACTTACCTATCCCATATCTACCAAATGTCACATCATAATAACTTACCTATCCCATATCTACCAGACAGCATACTGTGGCAACATACCTTTTTCACCTGTACATAACAACATTATCATCTTACCCTTCCCAACTCTACCAGACGACACAGCATAGCAACGACCTCAATGTCATATTTCCAAAGCATTCTCCAGAAGTCATTTACAGTTGTTTGTAATGGCCCCTGACTAGCAATGTAAGCATTAAAACCATTTAAACCCTGAAAGAGTCAATAGAACTTATATTAATGAATGTAAATAACAGATATATTCAGTACTGAATGCAAATAAATGCATTTATTCATTATTGAATATAAACAAAACATTTGTTTATTAACGAATATATTTGTTATAGAATGTGAATAAAACATTTATTTATTAATGAATACATTCATTACTGAAATTATTAAAACTAATCTAAATAACAGATTTGTTCATTATGGAAGGTAAAAATTATATTTGATTTATTCATTATTGAATGTAAATAACATATTCATTATTGATAGTAAATAACTGTTATTCACTATTGAATGTAAATAACACATATAGTCATTACTGAATCTAAATAACATATTTATTCATTATTGAATATTAGTAACACATATATTCATTAGTCTAAGACACACCTCAAGGAAATATACAAATGAAAATTAAACTTATGCCCTGCATTGTAAATGCATAGGAATACATAAAATATAAAAAAGTAGTCAGAATCTAGAAATAAAACAATGGCATTATCCTATGAAAATGCTTTAAATACATATATGAAAGTGAGATTGGAATTTATAATAACATCTTGACATCATTCAGGTCAAGCCTTGTATCATCAGGAAATAAAGATGTTTTAATTATTTAAATGGAAACTGAATGATTCATTACAGCTCATAACAGTCGATCAATGGAATGAACAATTACAACAGTAATTGAGATCAGTAACTCATTACTGAATAGGTCAAAATATATTACACTAAACTAACAATTAGTCCCTGCCCCTGTCTCTTAAAGGGAATTTATAAGGATTTTTTAAACTTTTAAAATTGACCAAAAACATTTTTTCTCAATATATCATGCCTATATATCTATACTCACCGACCCAGTGATGCAAAATGCATTTCTATTTAAACATGTCAAAATGATGTATTGAAAAGGGATTTCCTAACTTGGGTACACGAAAATAGATTTCCTGCTTTAAAGTGCAACATATTTTGTGATATATTAAATGAGTCACGAGAGTTCATTTTGATTTCAATTTATACGTTTTACAAGTTTACACGTAATAAAACAAGAGTTGTCAGAAGACAACAAAGCTCACCAATGGGATAAAACTCACCACCCATGCAAAGATTGAGATTGGAGGCAAACACCAAAACTTAAACGCATCTAAACACAAAAGTTAAACCTGGGTGTCTGCAGATGAAAAATTCTTAAAAGGCCAAAACTCTGCCAAAATGCAACCCAGAGTTATGGTTCTGTGTCTCTGTGTGTTTCAATGATGATGGTGAACATACATGCAAAGTTTCATTCATATCCAATGAGTGGTTGCATAGATATCTTACGTGATAAAATACTTTAACCTGAAAAAGGGCCATAACTGTGCCAAAATGCAACCAAGAGTTATGGTTTTTGTCTGTGTGTGTTCAATTGATGATGGTGAACACACATGTGAAGATTCATTCACATCCAATGAGTGGTTGCATAGATATTTTAAACTTAAACGCAACTAAACTCAAAGTTTAACTTTGGTGTCTAAGTCCAAAAAGGGCCATAACTGTGCCAAAAAGCAATCCAAAATTATGGTTCTTGTCTCTGTGTGTTCCATTGATGATGGTGAACACACATGTGAAGTTTCATTCATATCCAATGAGTGGTTGCATAGATATCTTAAACTTAAACGCAACTAAACGCAAAGTTTAACCTTGGTGCCTAAGTCCAAAAAGGGTCATAACTGTGCCAAAATTCAATCCAGAGTTATGGTTCTTGTCTCTGTGTGTTCCATTGATAATAGTGAACACACATGTGAAGTTTCATTGACATCCAATGAGTGGTTGCATAGATATCGTAAACTTGAATGCAACTTAATGCAAAGTTTAATCTGGGTGTCTAAGTCCAAAAAGGGCCATAACTGTGCCAAAATGCAATCCAGTGTTATGGTTCTTATCTTTGTGTGTTCCGTTGATGATGGTAAACACACATGCAAAGTTTCATTGACATCCAATGAATGGTTGCATAGATAACTGAAACTTAAACGCAAAAGTTTAACTTGGGTGTTTACAGACGCCGACGTCGGGGTCATGACAATAGCTCTCTTTGGACTTCGTCCCAGCGAGCTAAAAAGTGTTTCATCTTATAAGAAAGAAACCAAAATGACCTAAAGCAGTATTTAAGCACTGTCTATTTTCAGAATGGGAATCTCGTTTCCAGTTTACCACTCAAATATGAATATCAATTTTGTCACGTTCCGGTGAATTTGACATACCAAACCATTCGGATTTTATTTGTTAATGATAATGAGATACTTTTTATCCATTTCAATAATTTTTTTTTTTTTTTTATAAACATTTCTGGCGTTTTTCATGATTTATTCCCTTTAATATCTAAAACTTGCCCCCAAGTGTTTTTTTTACAGGTTAAGAGTGTCATTTTCTCAAAATCTGAAATTTCTGCAAGCCTATCGAAATTGATTTCCTGTATTATCTATGTGCCTTGAAGACACGAGCGATAAAAAACATAAAATTGTCCATTAATTACTTATACAGCTATTTACTATTTAAGGCTTCCTTGATACAAGATTTGGGGATTTTAACTTTAACAAAAGACTAGGTGAAATTTTAAACACTATAATATTTTATAATAACCACTGGCATAGCAATCAGGTTCCAGCAGGGGGAGCTTTAAAAAAAAAAAGAAAAGATTTTCAGGATGCATTTCCTGCCTTCTGAGGGCATTTCCATGAAATGATGCATTCGCAAAAATAGTTGCGAGCCCTCGCTTTGTGGCGTGAAGACAGCTATGCCACTGATAACTCTATTCTACAACACGCAAATGAGAAAAATGGAAGTAGTATAAGTTCCGCGTTACAAAACCTATCCACCCTGATTTCACTTGCTAATTTCAATACATAAAAATTCCTTCAACTAAATTCTTTATGTATAGCAGGTGAAGTATGAACAGCAAATTAATGTTTGTTATATATAAATATATATCTACGAAGAGTCACGCTACAGCTATTACTTCATATTTTATAGGAAAAAAGTTCAATATTTATTACATACTTTTTCACCTTAACCATATAAATTTGTTTTAATCAAGTACTTATTAACATATTTGATTTTATACAAATTTGCTGTAGTCAATCTAAAACAAGAGGCCCCAAGTAGGACTTTAATGTGTCAGTTCTTGACTTTTTATTAAATTTTTAAATGTTTGATTTTTATTTGTTGTAACTAAATTAAGAAGACTGCAGTCCCTTCAACACAGTATGAGCTCAACTTTTTATCACCAAGTCACGTGTTTTACCTTACAAGAAAAACAAATCAAATAAAAAAAAACACCCCAAAAAAAAGAAAAGTTACTGTTCTTCTAATAGTGAACATGATACTGTAGGTCAGTCAAAGGTCAGCTTACAAAACCTCTCTAGACCGACTGTCCTCTCCCATAAAACACCAAAATACTAGAAGGGGTCTGGTTGATACAGACCCCACCTTGGTACATACACCACCAGGCTTCTGTTTCACCAACATTTAACTTAAATACTTAAAAACTTAACTAAGTTTTGACTGGTTATTTATCTATTATATAATCAATATCAATGACACAATATGCAGTTTTACTGGAACCAGTCTAAAATCATGATCATGTGGCTGCTTTTCTTATATCTAAGTTTTTAAGTATTTAAGTATATGTTGGTGAAACAGGAGCCTGGTATGTTGGTGCTGTAAAGTGTGTTTTGTACTGGTTGATACAGACCCCACCTGGGTACGGACACCACCTGGTATGTTGGTGCTGTAAAGTGTGTTTTGTACTGGTTGATACAGACCCCACCTGGGTACGGACACCACCTGGTATGTTGGTGCTGTAAAGTGTGTTTTGTACTGGTTGATACAGACCCAACCTGGGTACGGACACCACCTGGTATGTTGGTGCTGTAAAGTGTGTTTTGTACTGGTTGATACAGACCCCACCTGGGTACGGACACCACCTGGTATGTTGGTGCTGTAAAGTGTGTTTTGTACTGGTTGATACAGACCCCACCTGGGTACGGACACCACCTGGTATGTTGGTGCTGTAAAGTGTGTTTTGTACTGGTTGATACAGACCCAACCTGGGTACGGACACCACCTGGTATGTTGGTGCTGTAAAGTGTGTTTTGTACTGGTTGATACAGACCCCACCTGGGTACGGACACCATTTGGTATGCTGGTGCTGAAAGATGTGTTATGTACTGATTGATCCAGCAGGGCGGGACAGTTGATTTGGACCCCACCTGGTATTTTGGTGCTGTAGGCATAGTACCACCATTGCAAAAAGGAAGTGCTTCCGTGGGGTAGTCGCATTATGGCAGTTTTAAATAATCCTCATTTCTTCTTCTTTAAAAATGCATTTTCCTTATTTTAATGCTCATTTTTTTATTTGAATGGTATTATTGATGTATTTTGAACACTTTGATAGCATTGTCATGTTTGAATTGTGAATTTAGAAAAAAAAATTGATGCTTGGAAATTGGGGTATGAATACATGATTTCGGAAGTCTACTTTCACTTTGTCACCAGTGTACACACTGAGCAGAAAAAAAATCTCTTATATGACACATGACAAGCCTTCAAACTTTTATTATTTACTATAGAATAAAGAACAAAAATCAATGGTGGGATGACACCTATAGGAGAGACTTGAGTGAAATGGTGGTGATTTTCCAAAATGTTAATTGTAGGTAAAATAACCTCTTTTTTACACTCTCATAGTCTTAAATGACAAATTGGAGGCATTTGCTTCATAAAAAAACATCATTTTGGCAAGTTTATGCCTCAAATAAAGCATATATGTGCATATCTACATTGAAATTTCATGAAAAATGATCCAGCAAGGCTGGACAATTGATACGGACACCACCTGGTATTTTGGTGCTGTAAAGTGTGTTTTGTACTTGTTGATCCAGCAGAGCTGGACAGTTGATACGGACACCACCTGGTATTTTGGTGCTGTAATGGTTGATCCAGCAGGGCGGGACAGTTGATATGGACACCACCTGGTATTTTGGTGCTGTAAGGTGTGTTATGTACTGGTAGATCCAGCAGGGGTGGGACAGTGGGTACAGACCCCACCTGGTATTTTGATGCTGTAAGGTGTTTTATGTACTGGTGGATCCCAACATGGGAGGGACAGTGGGTAAGGACCCCACCTGGTATTTTGGTGCTGTAAGATGTGATATGTACTGTTGGATCCCAGCATGGAAGGGAAAGTTTATAGACACCACCTGGAGCACCACAATACCAGGTGGGGTCCATACCCATTGTCCCACTCTGCTGGATCTACCAGTACATAACACACCTTACACCACTAAAAATACCAGCTGGGGTCCGTATCAACTGTCCAGCTCTGCTGGATCGACCAGTTCATAACACACCTTATAGCACCAAAATATTTCCTTGTTATCTACATATTTCTCTATACCATTCTTATAGTAGACAGTGTTAAAGACCGACTACATTGAATAATGGATGAATGAATGAATGAATGAATGAATGAATGAATGAATGAATGAATGAATGAATGAATGAATGAATTAATTAATTTACAGCGTACCAACACATTATAGGTTATTCGACGCCAACAGGAACAGGAAGGAAGATTCCAGGTTCACTCAACATGTACAAAAACAACAAATTAACATACAGATTTCAAAAAAATACACCAACAAATTTATATGCAGAATGAACCTAGAACCTTGATACCTGCAGAACTGCAGAGATTCAGCAAATTCTATCGTAATACTCAAATTGTCGCTTTTTACTACATGTATGAGCCACAGTGGTCCTATTCTTGCCATCACTCATATGGCTCCCTGAAACCACACAGGGGTGGATAATTTAACCACAATAGTGAACATGACAAAAAATAATAAAATGAACATGATACCCATTCGGAGGATTCCTACCCCTCTGCAGAGATCAGCAGTGATTCTATTCTTAGCCGGAACCACAGGGGCTACATTGAAAATGGCAATTATTTTGTAAATCTGTTAAATAACAAGTTATTGCGTATGCCATTCATTGTAGTGAATAGAATTACTGATGTGTAAAACACCTATGTAAAAGTGGAGTGTTGATGGAGAAATCTGCCAATTGTGTAAAATACTTTTCAACATCCTTCAATACATTCATCGCAAAACAAGCATACTAAAAATCTGATTATAATAATGATGAATGTTATATATACCATGAAGTAAGGTGACTGCTTGAATGATTCATGTAAAAGAAACTGTTCCCTCTTTCAGTACAAAAATGGGTGTTAGATTACTTCCTAAAATATCATGTTTGATTGACGCAGCCAGGTTTTCAAAATCACTGAGGAACAGTTCTAAATTCTGGTACCACAACCACACCTTTCCACAAACACACCTACCAAAAAAAAACGTTTCCACAAACATGTATACCACAAAGACACATACCACAAACACATGTACCACAAAGACACATTCAACAAAAATATGTACCACAAACACATGTACCGCAAAGATACATACCACAAAAACATGTACCACAAAAACATGTAACACAAAGACACATATCACAAATATATGTACCACAAACACATGTACCATATAGGCATTAGTTTTAGGCATGATTGTTTATAGGCATGATTAGTTATAGGAATTATTTGGTTACGAGAATTATTAGTTATAGGAATGATTGGTTTTGGGAATTATTAGTTATAGGAATGATTTTTTGGGGAATTATTAGTAACAGGCATGGTTGGATGTAGGTATTATCGGTTATAGGCATGATTGGTTTTGGTAATTGTTAGTTAAAGGCATGATTTGTTATAGGAATGATTGGTTATAGGAATTATTGGTTATAGGAATGATTGGTTATAGACATGATTGGTTATAGGAATGATTGGTTATAGGAATGATTAATTATAAGAATTATTGGTTTTGGGAATGATTGGTTATAGGAATGATTGATTATAGGAATGATTGGTTATAGGAATGATTGGTTATAGGAATTATTGGTTATAGGAATGATTTTTTTGGGAATTATTAGTAACAGGCATGGTTGGTTGTAGGCATTATCGGTTATAGGCATGATTGGTTTTGGTAATTGTTAGTTATAGGCATGATTTGTTATAGGAATGATTGGTTATAGGAATTATTGGTTATAGGAATGATTAATTATAGGAATGATTGGTTTTGGAAATGATTGGTTATAGGAATGATTGATTATAGGAATGATTGGTTATAGGAATTATTGGTTATAGGCATGATTGGTTACAGGAATTATTGGTTATAGGAATTATTGGTTAAAGGAATGATTTGTAACAGGCATGATTGGTTATAGAAATGATTGGTTATAGGAATGATTGGTTATAGAAATGATTGTTTATGGTTTTGATTTGTTAAAGACATTATTGGTTTTACAGATTATTGTTTATATAAATGATTGGCCATATGAATGATTTCTGATGGAAACAATGAGAGGCAGACAGACAATTGCATCAATATATGCTTTCCAAACTTCAGTTCAGAGAGTACAGACATGATGCAGTGTGTGAGAGACTTACCGATATAAAGTTTGCATTGATGTAATCAGAACCTTCTTCTCCGGTATCATCAAGTTCTACACGCGTGGCATCAACTGATAAAAACAGATTTATAACTTTGTATCTCAATATTGACATTTTCTATTGTTTTAATGTGTAAAGGGCATGCAGGTTAGTTCAGTAGGTATCAATCCAGGGATCATGAGTTCAAATCCATGTCCAGTCACAGTCCCCATGATGATTTATATATGGTACTGCATCTTATTGCTATTCATCTCTCACCACTGATTCTAGTGGGAAAGTCAATAGTGCTAGAGTATGTATTTGGGTTGAAAGAGTGGTTAGGTTAACTAACTGACTATCAATTAGTCCTCAATGTCACAATAATGATGCTAATATTCAAACAATCATAAAAGCTAATTACAGGAATTCTTTAAAAAATGCATATCAGTCAGTGTACATTAAATCTAAATTATTGTTCTTATATGTATAAGTGTGTTTTTTTCCCATCTAGCATAATTTATCAATGAAGTCTCAGCTTTGGTATAAGCTTTTTTTTTTAATATAGTACCGCAGTTTAACGTTAACAGTGCTCACTGGTAGTACATATTTTTCAGACGATTTTCGCTGTTTTTTTCCTTTATAAAATAATCAATATTATTTCATATTTGTTTTCAATAACATTATTAAATTATTTATTTTATTTTCTGTGATAAGATTATAACTTTCATGCAGATAAAATACAATTTGTGCTACCTTTACATCTAAGCATTACACCGGAGCTGATATACCGTATATTCCCTAATTAACGCCCCCAGGGGCGTTACATTTTACAAGGTGGGGGCGTTTATAAAAGATAAAAAAATCAAATTTAACAACAGTTAAAAATACAATAAAACCAATAAAGCCATGGACGGTATTTTTACTAGTATTAAACAGCAAATATGGGGAAGTATTTGTTCAACCAAAAGTGGTTAAGTGGTCACCCAAGATATAAACAATGGGTTAAAGAGTTCAAAGGTAATAAACACTCCGCTATTTGTTGTCTGTGTACAAAATAATCGATCAGGGAAAGATAGGCGAAAACGCACTCAAATCGTATATACGTTTTATTTTTTGTGGGGGGGCGTTTATTAGAGTGCGGGCATTTTAAGGGAATACACGGTAGTTAATGTGGGTTTAAAAACAATGAATTTTGAATATTCGTGGCTGATTGTGCGTTAACACTCTGGTACAAGTTCTTAAATTTTACAAATGTTAAACTTTATCAAATTCACTTAATATGACCGAATAAAAAGAAGGGGTGTTCACGCTAGTTTTTTCATATATTTGAATTGAAATTAAAATGAAACTCTTAAAATTACACAAAGTTTTTTGTGATTTTAGACGACGTCAAGAGAATGCCATATAAAACTAATGTTAAATACAACCTCGTTTAAAATAGCAGGCAACCGTCGCGTGTGTGTTAAGCGTTTCATTTTACACATTTTGTTTGAAAATTGAGGGAGATGTGACATTTATATATATATTGTTCATTATCAATTGTCTCTCACCACTGATTCAAGTGGGAAAGTTATCAGTTACTTGCGGAGATGGGGTGTGCTACGGTACTGGTTAATCCCAGGAAACAGTGGTTAGGTTAACTGATCATCTGTTAGCCCCCGATGGTATAAAAATAATGCTAAATATTCAATCATTATTTTATACTTGTGTCAAACACTTTATATTTTGCCAACATTCTTATTTACATACATCCACTGTGCATTTCATAAGCAGACAGGGCAATAATAAACTAAGATGAAAGGGACTGGCAATTAGTGCTCACCACGGCCATTATCCTCCATGCTTGTGCAATACACTATAGTGTGTCAACAATGAATACAGCATGTACACAGAATGTACACAAGTTCTGATTGCATCAAATATTAACAGAATGAGTATCAACCTGTATTAATATTGAACTGATAAAAGCAGGAAGTTTATCCATATGAAGGCCAACAATTCAAAATTTATTATCCTGATTATTGAAAAACTGAACTAAGTGACATACCACTTAAACTATATTTAAGTTAGTACTGACCCAACCGAGATGTAATCAAACATTAAGTAGCTGTGAGAACGCGAATATTCAATTGTTATTTTATCTCAATCTCAAACCAGCATTTGCTTGAAATTATTAAAAACCCGCTGTAAACGCCTGCTTGCATAATTGACTGATTGAACGATAATGTGATGCATATATCAATTATCATAAAGCCATAATAAATTAATTGCTACATTATCATCCCCGCCGCCCCCTAATTTTCATGCCGCCCCAACCTTTTTTATTTTTATAAAAAAAAAAAATATAATATTAGGGTTAGGGTTGCATGGCAGAGGCCTTGATATTGTATCTATGGTTTGCAGTGTAGTTAGGTGCACTCGCCATAGTCTGGACTGTACATTTATGTCTTAGTAATTCACAAATAATTATCTCCATATATACCGGTACATATATATAAATAAAAAAACATCAAAAAATTTAAAAATACAAATAAAAAATAAATCAAAAGCCTGAGGGAAGGCTCGCTGCATGTGTTCATTCCAAAATGTAGGTTCGGGAAATTGGAAAACTAAGTTAGATTTCTGATATGTTAAGTAAAAAAGAATTCATTGGGATTAAGAAAAGAATGTGGTTCGTTTGATATTTCTTTCGTGTATCTGTATAAATAATCTCCTGCATACAATACAGAGTCCATATCAATACTTTTTCAACAGTACCTATTAAACAGTTTTAATAATGCATTTGAAAAAAATGCTAAACAACATTGTACACACTTTGTGAAAATTGAATGAATATTCGATAACCCTGGTGAAAATTGCCATTTACAGGGAGTTTTGTTAACTGGTAACGTGGTGGTCCAGGATTACTTTCCACATCTCCATTTAAAAGTTATCAACATGAACAACCTATATGAAAGCTTGACAAACAAACCTTCATATTCTGACGTTTGACTTTTTGATAGAGTATTGATCGACACGTGCTTCCCAGAAAAACTACCAATTTTACATGTCCACTGCTCAATATCTATCCCCATTATTTCATCAAAAAAAAAAAAGAATGTACCGCTTTAAAGTGTCTTTTAGTAATGTGCAAACAATCACATACAATGAATGAATTATTGTTTATTTAAAAAATAGTAAAATTCTTAAAAAACACAAATATACAATTCAAATGAGTCACCTGAACTCTAAACTTGTCGAACTCCTCAAGCAAGAATTTCAACCATTCAGCTTCAGATATATATTATGTTTTGACTTCAACTCCAGATTTTGTTTTTCCATGAATCATGATCATATATTTTGTGCTAAAACTCCAGTCAATTTTAATATCTCCAGTTCAACAGTTATGATTTATGGATAACGAAACGCATTCAGCACAAAATGTTCCTGATTGTCCGAGAATATACCACACATATCCATAACTCTTTGTCCAGAACAAAACAAACATGACCTACTTACAGATTTACGTGAATATCTACTTTGTTTACGTTCGATTCTCATATAGCTTTCAATCAACAATATAAATTATTAATCAATAGCATTATTAACGGTTTTGCGTGACCTAGAATTAATCAATCTAAAAAATACAACACAAACATAACGGTCGGATGACCAAATTAACGGTTGAATATGTTTGGATAAACTAATTAGCAGCAAAAATTGATTAGCAATACAACAGTATATGATAAGGGTAAATATATATATGAAATTATGAATGTATATTTAAATCAATTACTTTGAGCGGTGGATCTCTTTATCAACATAAAAACACTGCTTGCATAACATAACAGATTGGCGCGTTTTTCTGTCAACAACAAAAATAGCGCCGAACCTAATTTCTTTATTTTACTATCAAAATCAAAGAGGACATTCAGTAGTGAATGAAATTACACAAACAATCACTATTTACTCAAACTATGCGGTATTATATTGAAAACATATCAATATTTCATCCCGTTAATGATTACACCCGATTACAGTCGAATGATGTTAGGGATTATAGCCCCCCCCCCCCCCCACCCCCCGCAGATGACTTCACTATGCATAGTAGTAAATGCTTAAAACAATTTTTAAGGAAAATTTTGATGATAATCTAGCAATTAATTTATAATGGCCTAAAGACTGTGGCCGGGCAGAAATTCAAAATCACGACCTCTGAATTGATAGTCAGATGCACTACCGACTGAGCTAATGGGCCCGGCTCAAAAATGTCTGAAGACCTCTCAACTAATAGAACTTGTTATGGTATAAACCTAACATTATTTTCCACACATTTGAGGAAATTGACCAAATTCACCAAAGTAATCTTTGAAAGTTTAATTATTTCAGATTAAGACTGTCCACTGATATAAATTCAAATCTGAAGGTCTACTTTGACTTCTGAACAAACACAACCAAAAGACTTCTATATTAAACAAATATTTACATAGTAATATAGAAAGGTGTACTCAATAAGAAATGTGTAAAATTATAATACAATATCAAATATGAGCTGTTGGAGAACAGTACGCTTCAGGGCTTTTTGACCTTATTAAACAGAGGCCGATATTTGGTGGCTTTCCAATTGAAAAATCATGTTTTTTTCCCCAATTGAAGTAAAAAAAAAATTTATTTTTTAAATCTTTTTTTAATTTTTCCTGCATTAGAGGATAAAACGCATAAGAAGTATTATTGGAATATCTGATAATTATTAGTTAGACCAAGATCTTAACAATGATACACTTTATTTTTATTTTCGAGTTTGCTAAAGCCTTAAAAAATTACCCAACTTCCTCTCAAGCACATTTTTATGCCATTAAAGGCTGACAGGTGACCAATTAACCCTACAACTCTTTCCTGGGATGCTGAAAGGTTAACCAGTACTCAAGCACACCAATCTCAGACGTACATGGGCAGAACCACCACTGCTCACCCTGAAGTGGGCTCAACGAAAAGGGTCATAATTATGATCATAATTATGCCTAAAATGCCAAACACAGCTGAGTTAGCATTGTGTAAAAAACCAGCACACTAAAAATGAACCAAAAAGTATTAATAACTGAGTAAAAGGGAAGAATACTTTCAGACTGCTTCACTATAACTCATTTATTGCTTTCCACAGCACATTTTAAAAAAGAGATTGTTACCTATAATAATGTTATATGTTTGTATGATATACGGTAGGGGAGCTCAGATTTCAACCATAATTGTTGGTTATACATGGCAAATGATAACCCAGCAATAATTTATAACTGGGAGATCATTAGAGATTGCATAATTTCTCAACAAGTGACAAAAATCATACAAAATGGTAAAAACAAGACAAAATCGATAAATGAAAAGGGTAAATAAAAAATACTAACATGGGAGAATATCTTTATATCTATTTTTTTTTATGTTGCAGGGCTTTCTTCCCTCTGTGGCAGGGTATGTGTTGTCTTCTCGCATTTTAATGCCCATATCTCGTATAACCTACAATTAAAAGAAAATATATATATAAATATAGATATACATAATTTTATAATTATCATCACATAATGAGCTGGACCCTGTTACTGCTGTCTATAACGCAGGCTTCTCCACATGCAATTTAAGCACAGGGGCACCCCAGCGCTTGACTGTCAGAAATGGTATTCTCCTAGCGCTTGAATTCTTTAACAAAATTTTGCAAAAGCTGACTTTCCTCTAAATCAACTTTTTTCTTTACACATCTTTCTCATTTTAATATTTTAATGCCTAAAATGAAACATACTAAATATGATGACTTTAACTGATTAATACAAGTTTTACTAGTGAAATGTATTTCAATGAGTACCTTACACAGCACTTGAAAATGTGTTGAAGGTGTTTACGCGCTTTTACCCCAGCGCTTGCATTCCTTTCTGTGGAGAATGCTGTAATGCGTCTGACTATTAGTCCAGGGGTCGCAAGTTTGAAACTCCGCTTGGCCACAATCTCTGTGATGATTGATATACCACATTGCATCTCATTGTCGATCCTCTCACACCTCTGATTCAAGTGGGGAAGTTATCAGTTACTCGCAAATATAGGTGTTCAAGTACTGGTTAACCTTCCAGGATCTCAGGAAAGGGTGGTTAGATTAACTGATCATCTGTTAGTCCTCAATGGTATAAAAATGACATTAAATATCAAACAATTCTTTTCACCAAAATGGCCAGTTCAAAGCTTGAGGGTAAATAAAAAATTAAGACTGACTGACAAACAGTCATTACATAAGTACTTGATTTGACGAGTATAAGTTTTATCAAGGCAGACACATGTAATTATGTCAGTGATCAAGGTTACCAGACAGACACTACAAAACCATGCGGTTTTCTTTGTTTTGTTTTTTATTTACACTTTTTATACAACGGACATAAAATAAAAACTCCGGGATTTATAATGTAACCTACTAGGGAATCAAAGTGGTTGGCTCAGTTCAATTTGAAGGACGGGAAATATATGACAGTATAAATTCTCTTGATCACTACAGTTTAGATGCATGTGCAAACTTACCATCATAATGGCAACAGTACATTATAGAGTCTCCAGAAGTCATATTTGTATGAATGTTTAGCATCATATCTATGCCATTGTGGGCTAACAGACGATCAGCTAATCTAACCACTGTTTCTTGGAATCCAAGAAGGTTAACAACTTCTTAAGCACATATCTTAACAAGTAACTTTCCCACTTGGACCAGTGGTGAGAGATGAATGACAATATGAGTTATGTCATATATCAATCATCAAAGAGAATGTGCCCAGGCAGGGATACAAACTTACGACCACTGCAGTCCTTACGAAAAACATTTTGAGACACTAGCCGTCAGTATTCTATAAAGTGTACTTGCCCGAATGATATTCTAGATGCCCATATATTTTACAGGATTTTCTCACTTAAATATATATATATGATAAATAGTATAAACATAAATCAACTGAAAATGTTAAGTGTGTTTGTATGTAAGGCATTTTAAATGTGCAGACTACTCTACACAGGTTCATAATATAGTCCCTTGTATTGGTCTGAATCAATAGACGCACTACCGACTGTGCTAACCAGGTCACTCTTGTACCGGTAGTCAGGATCATTGACTGTGATCAGTGACATAACGACTATGCACATCACATCATGTGCCACATCGCATTAGCCTGTTGGTGCATTGATACGATGTCAGTGAACTATTATACAATCTCTATCTATAGAAGCAGGATAGGTCTATGAACTCATCAGTCACTTTTCATACACAATTTATCAATTTACCAATTATTGCTTGTTATTACGACAAGCATTATATCATTGTAAATGGATACCCCATATTTTTATGACTGAATAACAAAATATTATAACCTTGACCTTGGTTGACCCTCATATGGCTTTAGGCCTGTTGGGTTTTTAGCAACCCATTGTCTTTTTAACTAAGCATCTCGGTTTTAATAGGGTTACTTGTCATATTAAAAATGATTGATTGATTGAATGTTTAGCATCATTTTATGCCATCGAGGGCTAGCAGACTACCAGTTAACTTAACCACTGTTTCCTGGGATCCTGAAAGGTTAACCCGTTACTTAAGCACACCCCATCTCTGTAAGTAACTGATGACTTCCCCACTTGAATCAGCAGTGAGAGATGAATGATAATGAGACACAATGTTGTATATCAATCATCACAGAGGCTGTTGCCCGGCGGGGTGTAATTGGGTAATTTGTCATATTAAAACAACTTTGGCAACTGATAAAATTTATTCCACTTTTATATAAATAATTTGTATGTTAGAGAAATAATATTATAGAACAATAGCTGTCGGATGACAACAGGCCTATCAATCAAATCATCTTTATAGGGAATATATATATCCGGATTTTTCAAAAATCTAAAATTAACCAAAAACTTTTTTTTATTTTTCCCAATACATCATGCCTATGTATATTCACTGACACCATATTGCCAAAAGGATATCTATATAAACATGCCAAAATAATATACTGAAAAGGGATTTCCTTACTTGGGCTAAGTATCTTGGTTAAACTATTGATTGAGTGATTGAATATTTAGCGTCATTTTTATGCCATCGAGGGCTAACAGGCGATCAGTTAACCTAACCAATGTTTCCTGGGATTAACCAGTACTCGAGCACACCCCATCTCCGCAAGTAACTGATAACTTTCCCACTTGAATCAGTGGTGAGAGACGAATGATAATGAGACAAAATTTCGTATATCAATCATCACGGAGACTGGGCGGGGGATTGGTTAGACTAAAAAAGATATCCTGTTTAAAATTTAAAATTGCAACATAGTCATGTGGTTTCGTTTTGATTTCAATTTGATCTGTCATACAGCTTTACACGTTATATAAAAATTGTTTTATCTTAGAAAGAGTTTGAATGATGATGTGAAGGTTGTCAAGCAGTATCTAAATGCAACTTTTAGAATGGGGATTTTGTTTCAAGTTTACCACTCCAATTTAAATATTGATTTTGTCAAGTTTTCTAAATATTCTTTCAGGTATGAAAATTGCGCAGAAATTCAAACTGTCAAAACTGCTATGTATGGTAAGAGATCATTTGGGTTTGAGGCAGCTCAGGTTTGGCACAGTCTCCCAAATGACACCAGGAAAACCATTTGGGAGACTGATCCTCACCTGTACCGGTCCAGACTGTAGATGCTTTATGTGTTCATAGATGTACCTCCTACCCTTGCCACATACTCTCACACCTACAATAAATAACATATTTCATGTGCTTTATTCTCTTAACTTTGCTTTAATAGTCTTTAACCCAACACAATGCTATGAGAACTTAACATAATGATTAGACAACCCAACACAATGCTATGAGAACTTAACATAATGATGAGACAACCCAACACAATGCTATGAGAACTTAACATAATGATGAGACAACCCAACACAATGCTATGAGAACTTAACATAATGATGAGACAACCCAACACAATGCTATGAGAACTTAACATAATGATGAGACAACCCAACACAATGTTATGACAACCCAACATAATGATGAGACAACAGAACATAATGATTTGACAACCCAACACAATGTTATGATAACCCAACACAATGTCATGACAACCCAACATAATGATGAGACAACAGAACACAATGCTATGAGAACTTAACATAATGATGAGACAACCCAGCACAATGCTATGAGAACTTAACATAATGATGAGACAACCCAACACAATGTTATGACAACCCAACATAATGATGAGACAACAGAACATAATGATTAGACAACCCAACACAATGTTATGATAACCCATCACAATGATGAAACAACCCAACACAATGTCATGACAACCCAACATAATGATGAGACAACATAACACAATGATAAGACAACCACACACAATGCTATGACAACCCAACATGATGATGAGACAACAGAGCATAATGATGAAAGATAACCCAACACAATGTTATGTCAACCCAACATAATGATGAAACATCCCAACACAATGTTATGACAACCCAACATAATGATGAGACAACCTAACATAATGATGAGACAACATAATGCTGAGACAACAGAACATAATGATGAGACAACAGAACATAATGATAAGACAACCAAACAAAATGATAAGACAACTCAATACAATGCCACGACAACACAACACAATGATTATACAACCCAACATAATGATGAGACAACCCAACATAATAATGAGACAACCCAACATAATGATGAGACAACCAAACATAATGATTATACAACCCAATGTAATGATGAGACAACCCAATGTAATGATGAGACAACCATACATAATGATACAGTAACACATTATGATTCCAATGCTGAACATATGACAGCTCCGGCGTTCCATAGTATTGCATTATTATTAACCTGAGATAGTAAAATTTTACATAATTTTCAATTACTTGTGTGGATATGTGTGTGTGTGTGTGCAGGTAAATGCATGGGTGTAAATGTATATATGTATGCAGGTATGCAGGTGTATATGATTGTTGATGTTGTTGTTGTTGTTTAGCGTCGCTTTCAACAATTTTTCAGTCATATCGCAACGGTGTCTACTTGAGACAGTATTCTAAGCGCTGTCACACTGGAGTATCATGCCGCAGACACATGGTATGATATCCCACCCAGTCACATTATACTGACACCGGGCCGACCTGACCTAGAACTCTCCTCTAAATGCTGAGCATCAAGCGAGGAAGCTTCAAGTACCATTTTTAAAGTCTTTGGTATGACCATGCCGGGGATTGAACCCACGACCTTCCGCATGCGAGGCGGACACTCTACCACTAGACCACACCGCGGTCCAGGTGTGTATGAGATGGTGTGTACTTTATATATAATATATATGGGAATAAAGATTGTGTATGGCACGAGCACTGTATGTGTGGGTGCTGTTCAAATGTATATAAAAGTGTGGGCAATCTGTACATGAATGTGTATGCATGTATGTATATGTGTATGTATATATGTATGTGTGTATATGAGTGTGTGTATGCTTATGCTATATGCATGTAAAAAAAAAAAAAATAAATAAAAAAAAAAAAAAAAAAAAAAAAAAAAAAAATAAATAAATAAATAAATAAATAAATAAATAAATAAATAAATAAATAAAATGTTAACATATTATGTATATTTGTTACTGTCAGCAAATAGCTTTACAGCTAGTGATTTATATTTGTAAATCCGTCACAAAATAAAGTTTCTTATATCTTGTACCTTGTTGTTGGATTTGACATGTATACCAAAACCATTCAGAGTTTCTTTATTCAGAAAATTGTGGGCTGTTTAGCTATTCTAAAAATATATTTACTTTTTAAGACATTTATAGTTTGTTTTGTTCTCTGATATATAATTCCCTTTAGTATCAGCAAGATAGTAAATACATGTCTGTGGGGTGGAGATTAGGAGGGGAACAGTTCTTCTGATGAAATGGGGCTGAGTATTTGAAAGAAAAAGAAAACAAGGGAGGAGAGAGGGGCTCAAGCAGGAAAAGGAAGGGGTTGGGGCTCAGGCAGGTATAAAAACAGGGCCGAGTCTTTGAATACATTATAAACAAATGGGTGGGGTGGGCATGAGTTGAGTAGGCAAAAGACCTTGTGTTCAATTTCTGGGCAGGTCTTACCAAAAAAGGCTTGAAAAATGGTACTAGAAGGTTTCCTCCCTTGCACTCATCATTTAGAGGATAGCTCTAGGTCTTGTTGGTCCTATGTCAGTATAATGTAAATGTGTGAGGTATCGTACCAGGTGTTTGTGGCTTGATACACCAGTTTGGCAGCGCTCAAGTGGATACTGTCGCAATATGACTGAAAAAACTCAGTCTGAATGTCCATCACTAATTTGGATTTTAGTCAATTTTTCAGTTATTCCAAGAATTCGCTATAATTTCTATATCCATTAAATAAGTTTGGTATACAATGAAAGATAACCTCACACAAATGATCAACGCAGCATGCGTTAAATCTCTGACCGGGTCATACCAAGGACATGAATAATGGTACTAGAAGTTTTGTTCTCAGTTGGTGCTCGATCAGCATTTAGAGGATGTTCCTAGGTCTGGTCCGCCCGGTGTCAGTACAGACTAGGTGAAATAACTTGTAAAATTTATGCACCAGTCAGCATTAACCCCTGCATTCCCCAGCTTCGGCTGCTGGGCATAGCTGGGACTTCGGCCTTCCTCTGTAGAGAATAAATATCAACTACATAGTAAAATCTGATTCTGCACCTGTAAACAAAACTGCCACAGCTCAACCTTCTGTTCACAAAACTAGTGAAATTCAACAGTGCTTTGGCGATAACTCGATTCGCTACTTTTCAAGCAAAACATGAAAACAAATGAAGGCTTTAACTGTAGCACATTCAACTGATAATCTAATATTAATAATTTGCACGAACGAATAAATAATAATTTAATGTTTCGGGTGTGTACGTTTGAGAAAACCCCTTACCCTGAACTCCCTGTCAAAGCCGTCCCCTGCAGGTTCATCTTCGATCTCTAGTTCGTCTACATGGTATATAAATTTGTTTAGATACTCCTGAAGTTCCAGCGTGCCATCTGAATCATCCATTGTTTCAATGTTATACGAGTAAATGCAGATATCCTTTACATAGTCTCGAACAAATGGACAGAGATCAGGAAGTTTTGTGTCATTTGGTCACGTGGTAGTCAATGTTTAGATTTCTTGTTTCGGTTCGGATGAATGCACACAGATATGATAAATGTAGAGCTGTGACAATTATGTGACTTTACTACACGTTTTTATATAGATCAAGCGTTAATAAGAAAAAAATAATTAATAAGACTAAAATTTACATTATAAAGATCTAGTTGTTTTGTAACTGTTTTGTTTGTTATGTAAATTAAGCCAAACAGAGTTATCTTTTCTTTGATTTCCCGCCGATAATAGTATAGCCCTGTTTTGGCGTATAAAACAAGATGGCTGCATTTAGATTAAAGTGTGGTCATGAATATTTATTGCATATATTATATACAGTTACATGAATAATACCAATACAAATGTGTGTTGATCATGTGTTTTAAATTGTGGATATTATCAATTATTCAAACACAGGGGCGTAGCTGGCTTAAGTTGGATGTGTAGGCATGGGCAGTGTAGGGGGTCTGAGGGGCTTGCTCCCCCATACATTTTTAAATATGAACTTGGAATGGCGGATTCTGATGCATTTCAAGACATACTTACAGCTATTACTCACGGGTCATATGATGACTGAGCATGCAAAATACACAGAAACACATTTTACAGCATAATCAAACACAATAAACACAACGTATAGCCTCTGATGATTTTACCCCTTAAGCCTATCCCCCAATCATATTTTATTGCAGTTATTGTCGTTTTCATTTTTTTTTTCATTTTTCGGAGAAAGGTGTAGGCCGGGACCTATACGGCCTTAAGGCAGCCATACACCTCTGCAACACCTCACACCGACCATTTATTTGATGTTGGCGTGTGTACTTGAAAGTGAGTTGGTTTAGATTTAATCCCCGGGGGAGGCACTCACTATCTCTTGGTTAGTAAATATGTGCCGCCGTTCTAACCTTTTTTTTCGACATATGATGTAGAGTTTTGACCCCTATTTCATTTGCACAATGAGATGTAGAGCTTTGACCCCTTCTTTCTGGACATAATAATGTAGACGTTTGACCCCTTGTTTAAGCCTTAATAAATGTATAGTTGTGTCAATATTTCCCACTACAATACATTTTCTTTAAATACAAGACACGTGTATTTTATTCTCAATAAAATCCAAAAGCTTGTGACAAAGTTTTATTTAGATTAAATGTTGAGTTTTGACCCCTATATAATGTGTTTGAATGTAGATTTTCGACCCCTATAACTTGTTTAAATGTAAAGTTTTGATCACCAAATTTTAGTTTGTGCCTATGTATGGTGTCATAAATCAAGGGAGGTAACAACTTGACACTAGTAGCCGGGTGCGAAACATGTTAACTTTGAATATCGATAAAACGTTTGTCGGATGTAAATATGCTATTGGGGATAAAATGAAAAATAACAGCTATATGTGCACGATTTCATTGCTGAAGTCCTCCCGGGGGTTTTGGAGATCTGGAGAACATGGCCATTTATTTTCAGAGATCTGGGGAACATTGGCCATTGGTCGCAGAGATCCAGGGATCAAAGGCCTAATTTAAGAGATCTAGGGATATTGTCCTTAATGAAAAAAGTACCTAATTTGATCAATTTTATCAGAGACATATAAAAAGAGATAGGCAACTGGAGGTACTTGTCTAAATTTCAGGTGGCACATTTTGGCTTTTTCTAGTTTAGTTTGAACTAATTTATTTTACTTCGATTTTGAAACAAGTTCTTACGACTTAGACAAATCACACTCGAAGTCTTCCTTGGTATAACCAGTACTAAGCATATGTGGAAAAAGTGTCTTGCTCAAGGACACTACACATAGTCGTGGCGAAGGAGTGAAATACCCACGATCCTCTTTGGGGGAACTTTGGCAAATACTTTTGGAGATCTGGGGAACAATAGGCATTACTTTAAGAGATCCAGAGAACAGGACCCCCCTCACCTGGGAGGGCCTCATGGCTAATGACCGTTAGGCCATTATAAATCAATTGCTAGATTATCATCCATTTTTTTCTTAAAAACGGGGAGGGCGGGAGGATTTTTTTTTATATTATTTATATTTTTTAAATTTTTGATGTTTTTTTTATGAAAATAAAAAGGGCAGGGGCGGCATGAAAATTAGGGGGCGGACGGGGATGATAATATAACAATTAATTTATTATGGTCTTAACAGTACTATGTGATAATGAAGGCAATCACTTCCTTGGTTTATAAATGATAGCTATTTTTTAACAAGAAGCATTGCTTAAGCATGACAGCTGTGTGTTAAATCTGAAATAATTTAGAATAGGCAAAACTCAAGTGAGTGGTGGAAAATCCAACCAGAGAAGTTATTGAGGAGCTCACTCAATACAATCGGCTTCTTGATCTTTACCGAGAACTCCCATCAGATCTTTTTATTACAAGGATACTTTGTGATTATAGATCCTACGAGCAAGATCTTGAAAATATGCGAACATTACTGTTTGAGTCGCTGAAGTCTATACAACGTTAATAGCGAACTGAAGCGTCGTGTATTTAGAAGGAAGTGAGATCCAATTTCAGTCAAACTTGCACAAGACATTCATACACTTATATCGGTAGTAGAAGGTGACGAATATGCAATGTTGACAGATGTGATAAGCTTTTCACGACGTAAATCTGTATCGTGCCGGGTGGCCACACCGGTCAGTCAACCTAACCTGAAGTCCTCTTGCCAGTGTTATCAAGATGTGTCACTCTTGAAAGACACTATAGCTAGTCTTCAAACTGAATTGTTATTATTAAAGCAAACTCAAGCTGCATGTGAAAAGCTATGCTCGGACTAAAATAGCTCCATTTCATCGTCTCTAGTTGTTTCACACTAGCCAGGAACGAAATAAGTAGCATAACGTGAATGTTATTGAGTGTTTCCTTGCTGGTACTGTGTCCTGTAATTCTGTGTCAGTTCAAACAAGTGCCCCAATCGTCAAGGATCGTCGGGGTGCAGTGCGATGATTAGCCTTTTGATATATCTCGAAGGCAGGTGAAAAAAAATGGATACACCGGTACAAAAATCTCCATGAAAGTGTCAGGAATCCCAGTCCGTATAATTTACAAAAAATAATCGATACCATTGGTACTCGAAGTTCAACAAATGAGACACGTATTCCTGTGCAAATAACACAACGTGAAGAGAACGAACACAGTGATCTCGTGTATGAAGAGTTAACTCCTTATATGAGAAAACGAACAAAGCGTTTTCATCTGGGAGGCTTCAAGGCGGGAATTACAGAAGACAAATAGCAGCCTTTGTGAATGGAAGAGGACTAAAAACCGCCATGATCAGAATCTTCCCGTGCAACAAAAAATCCAGACAATGTTAATATTCGCTTGAATGTTGAGGATGTTGGAAATAGTGACAGACTTCTACATCGTGGCGTTTGACCACCGAATGTTACGTGTTAACCTTGGTTATCACGAGCGTCACAGGCTCGTACTCGTGAAAAGATGTTTCATGATGGTAAACATCAGTACCATCACCACAGGGGATACAGATCAGAGTGGTCCGATTCCGATATATCAAGACATTACAATGGAGACAATTATGGCGACGATGTTAATGGCTATAACATCTACTCAGAACTTGTTATTGATTAAACTATACTACAGGTGTAAATCAGTTCATAATGTTAACACAGTCAAGTATAAAAGTAGCATTTTTGTGCAGTTGTCTTATTTTTAGCATAATGGTTAACAATATAAAGCTAAACTTTCTGACTTGGAATGTTTCTGGTCTGATGTCGAGCAGCACATACCTTAGTGATATTTTAGAAAGCCGTGATATAGACATTTGTGGTATATCAAAACATTGGTTATACGATAAAAAATTGTCGTTTATAGACTCAATTAACACTAAATACAAATCTGTTTCCATTGCTGATAATGACTGTAAATATAAAAAATACCAGAAAAGTGGGAAAATGGGGCGTTGCACTATTATGTCATGCTAAACACGATAATGTTATCACGACATTAAATATTGATTAAGATCGTATTGTAGGTATACAATATCAAATGACAAATAATCAATATATATGCATATTTCAACTGTATCTACCGGGTAGCAATTATCCCATTGATACTTTCAGGGATTATATTGATAAGATTTATAATTTATGGAGTCTTTATTCAGAAAATGGTACAGACCTGTTCGTGGGAGATTTCAACTCTAAAATACAAATCAACTCTTAGAATTATAGGGACAAATATGTATTGAGTTTCTTACATGATACAAATCTGATAGCTATTGACACTATACCTATTTGCACAGGTGCAAAAACTTCTTTTGGGTCTTATGATAATAGTTTTGAAACATTAATCGACCATATATGTATACAAATAGAAAAGGTTGATAGTATTAGCTGTTGTGAAATTATTGATGATAACTGTCTAAATGTATCAAGACATCGACCTATAATTTGTTCTTTACTTCTTCCTGTAATACGGCTATCAAATAAACCTGCTAATGCTTATAGTTCTGAAACAAGCTCTCGTATAAACTGGAATAAAATTAGAGAGGAAAAAATACATTGTTACCAAGAAACTATCAGTAACTCAGAAGAGTTACTTTGCGCTCGTTTCCAAACAATTTGCTCAAATGATGATATTGATAAGTTATATGAACAGATAGTTCAATCGATTATATCTGCTTCTTCAAGGTCCATCAAAAAGAGGTCATTTAAACATTTCTTAAAACCGTAATGGAATTCAAACCTTTCGAATTAAAAAAAAAGGCGCTCTGTGTGGATTTAAGAGGGAAGACAAAGAGAATCTAAATCGTTTGATGACTATAAACAAGCAAAGCGAGATTGCCGTCGTGTGCATAGACAACATGTGCAAATATTTCTTGCAGTGCAAATGTTTCTTGCAGAGCAGGATGAGGAGCTCGACCGATCAGCCGAAATGGATCGAGACCAATTTTGAAGGATTATAAAATCAAAGCGAAAAGGTACCGACACTAAAGCGGGATATGAGATTAGATTTGACGATGTAGTCTACATTGCTAAGCATTACCAATAGCGGAATAAGCTCTGACGACTGTCTCAATCCACTGTCACTTTCAAAAATATATCAGTCAATTGTGCAGCCAAAGGCACTATACGGGTGCGAACTGTGAAACTATATGACTAAATCCAATGTACTGGTACTTGAGCGTTCCCAATGATTCAGTATAAAATATATACAAAAGTTGTCTCTCCATACCAACAATGACCTAGCTTTAATGTCGATAGGAGCTGTACCGATTTTAACAGAAATTGACTTCAAAAACCTACAGTTCCTAGGACAGCTCTGTTGATTACCATGTAACTACTTAACCAAACAGATATTCGCCCACAGTCTGGTCAGGTGTGCTAATTGCATTGAGAGACAATGTTTAGGTTTTGTGCCCGACATATTCAGAATACTGCATAAATATGGGCTCTTTAGTTATATAAAGGCATACATACATTTTGCTAGCTTTCCGTCAAAAGACACGTAGAAGTCGGTACTTCA
Organism: Panopea generosa; assembly: GCA_029582155.1. NCBI lineage: Eukaryota > Metazoa > Mollusca > Bivalvia > Adapedonta > Hiatellidae > Panopea > Panopea generosa. Next base: position 2,097,094 of record CM055903.1, on the reverse strand, counting down.
ATGCCATATAATTAAATATGAACAAGAACAATGCTTTGAGAGAATGTGTCAAACATTATCGATTGAGAAATGCTTCTCCACCTTTGGCTTTCACGGCCCTTGTATTCTCTGGAGGCTCAGTCGTAAGTACCCGTCTGTGAAAATGTATAGCTTCAGTGCGGTTAAGATAATATGCAATCTCTTTTCCTATCATACAGCCGATATATGAAAAAACTACCTTTAAGGTTGACAACCTTATGATACAACATATATTGTTTTGTGCGTGCAATGAACGTGAACGCAGGCGTTTATGGGCAGTTATTATTGGACATATTGGCATACAGTGCTTTAATAGATTAATAAGTCAATCACCTGCTTATCAAATTATTGACCTTCTGACCGGGCTTAAACATTATCACCCAAGTGTTGATAATAGTGAAACAGTTATGTTAGCTACTGTAAAAGCATGCCATAAACTTATCATGTAAGTACGTAAGTTAAATGAAGGTGCCTAATGGTATTATATTCCAACAGTAAAATTTTATTATGCAGCTAGTCTGCGCATTGTGCTCAAATCAACTAAAGAAAAGTGACTTGTGATCATTTAATTCAATATGTATTTCATTACCAGTCCATTAAATACCTAGTTCGAGCCTTGTGTTTTGTTTCGACAAGATCGATTACTGGGTACAAACTGTCTTATGGCTTTCGATTTTGTATGCTTACTAGCGTACTTACATGTATTGGTACAAGTTGAGGTTGTACCGAGTTTAAGTCTTGTGTTTCTACTCGTCAAGACTCAATTAGTGGGTACAACTAGTTATTAAAAAAATGTTTAGTTTTGTATGTAATTAATATGTATGTGTGTGTATATATGTGACCTTTCAGTTCTGTTTGTATATGTTTTGTATTATAACATGTCGCTCTCCCTTTAGTGGAGGCAATAAAGATATCTATCTATCTATCCGCTCATCTGTCTCTGTTGTTAGTTCAGCAACACCTGCCTTCACCTGATACTCTTTATCACATAGACATCGGACAGGAAACAGAGCATATTCTTCACTTTAAAGCTTCCCACCCTAAAAAACATTCACAATAAAATAGGTGTCTAGCATGACGCAGAACAAATATTTCCCCTTCTGATCCTTCAATCCATCAGTCAAATAGATGTCAAGAAGGATGCAAAACAAGAATTTTCTCTTCAAATATCTTTCCAAATTCCACCATAGTCTGTATGAAGCATACATCCAAAACCCAACCCAACCATCTTGGTTGATTCCGTCCTTGTAGTTATCTTACTTTTGAGAAATCTGTTAATACAGGGGTCGGTTAATACAAGTTATCTTTGAAAAAGAAACACAAGCTGATCAAATTAATTATATTTATTTAACATCTTATTCACAGTGAGTATTATACTCATGAACATATACGTACTTATTATATAACATTATTGATAGTTTTTATAAATATCCACACGCCTTTTTAATTTGTTTGATATTAGTATAAAGTTTGGTACATGTACCAACTTTATGTATAGAGACTGTTGAAGCCTGGTGTTTAATAAGCAGAATGAAATTGGTAAAAACTTTGCCATGCTTTCTTGTTGATCATATTTGTTCATTATTTTTGTTTTACATTAATATTTGGTTTCTGGTTAACGAGTTCTCAACATTTATCAGTATGGAAGGACATGTTTCCCTATATACAAATATCAGTGTATATCAATTTCTACAACAGTTGTCTTTACATGCCTGTAAAACAGTCAACATTTTTGTACATATATCATTTTAATGTAATGAATAGGTATTTTGATTTATATTTAGGATTTTTGTCAGCTGAAAGGAGATAGTTTGGTACACGTAAATACTGAACTTGAAAATCTTTGTTTGAAGGACATGATATCACAGTTGAACGGTAAGAACCTGGTATCAAGGATAAGTAAAGTACAGAGAAGAATATTCTAAAATGCATGATAACTATAGTTTATCTTGTACATATAAGAGAAATTGGTCATTTGTTTTGTAGTGTTACAAAGAGTAAAAAACCTTCAGTCAATTAAACTATATTTAAAATATACTGTGTTAAATTTTACGGACATTTTAGGTATTTGTTATAAATATCATTTAATTAAGGAACACACACATGCTTATAACATATGTTGTATGCTGTACTATATGGTAACAAAATAAGCTTACATTTTGTATGATATAGTAAGGCTATATACTTTCATGACATATTCATATACTCTGGTGACAGCCGCACAAACATCCATAAGCAAGTCGCCAAACATCCAAATTGCGAGAGACAACAATCTATATTAATTGTAAACTGTGTCACCGTGTTTGCCATTACTGTTTACCAGTCAATACGTTACTCTCCCAAGTCAGCGGACGTTTTCCTCTTCGTTTAAATCAATATGACATAGTTATATACGAACGATGCAAAGGAGAGTATCAATACGTATGACTGCGCGGGTATACAATAACAGTTCAGTGCAGCGACCGTTAAAATTGTAGAAGCAACGCTTTCTGCAAAACGAATTAGGGGATTGGATTAAAACTGAAGATACGCTTTGATAATATTGAAAATATGCCTACTGACACCGTACAATTTTATGAAAAAAAGATTAAAATTATAATGAATAAAATAAAGTGTGATATGAATAAAGTATACGGCTGGCTGGGAAATAAAGTTTCACTTGTACTTAGCATTCCGTTGGCGTATATGCATTTATCAACAAAAAATCAATACATTAAGACAAAAGATGGAAATGATAATGGTTAGATACCTTGATATTTATTGTGTTTGTACATATTTCAGCGACATCAGCTACTCTGTCAGCATTTTTGGCCGATCATGTAAACACTCATTTAGAAAGTATAATATTCTACTTTCTACACGGAAACGAAACAAATATGGACTAAATGAACAGATCAGATCTTATTGGAAAAAGTTACACAATTTTCATCAATAATGTAAATGAATTTAAAACTTTATAACTTTATAACTTATTTCTAACCGTTGCCATGACGTGTATGAAAGAGGAGCGAAAACTTCAATGGAAATAACTGTACGCTATTCGCATTAGGGGCATTCACTGGGGATAATTAAAGTAAGGTATAAAAATAATGGAACAATTAAATGAATAGTGTAAACAATAATATACTTATTTTATATTGATATCTAAATAAATGAAAGATAAAGAAAAACACATAGATAGATAAGTAAAAATATATTTAATGCAATTTTAAAACTATGCTTTTCTAATTGTACAAAGACAATACTAGTAACACATGAAAATGTTATAAACAGGAAAAAGGTGGTACACTTGGCGATTTTAGCACAGTCGTCATGTGTATAACATTGCAAACATTTAATGTGTTTAAAGTAGTGCAATTGAATTTTAAACATGACCTTTATTTTGCTAAATAACAAATACTGCATTATTATGTGTGAAATTGATATTCATTTAATTATTTCCGTCTCTTGTAATTTATTATTTGATTGTATGTGCCTTCCATATAGAAAGAAATAAAAAATCAAATCTATATATCGGTCTACAAACTGCAAATATGAAACCAAAATCACTTTTTAATTTCATTTCAGTTTGAAGAGGGAAATATCTTTGGTGATTTGTTTGATGTCTTGCGTTTTGAATATTTGTGGTGAAGAAACAAATAACCACGTGATCACAAATGATGTCGCCAAATATCGGATGAAAACGGATGAATTTCAGTAAAAAAGCATTCATAACACTTTTATTAATGAGGAACTTTATAAACAATAAAACGCTAAAAGATGTCAATATTTTCCCTTTCCAGTGGTGTTATTAGATATGACGAGAATGCTTCAATATTTTAGAACACTTCGATAATATTTCAGACAGCACGCATGCCGGCCATTCTTTCCGACTCTTGAAAATCTGAAATTGCTTATCTTTGCTATGTTTTAAATCTTTGCTATGTTTTAAAAATTTAGCCAACTACTTGTTTATTAGCGCATATAAATAATTATATAAACATAGTAAAGATGTAAACCACACCAATTGTAGCAGATTGAAATTTAGATGGGGACCACACACTCCGTATGAGTGTCGAACAGGAACCAAGTTAAACGTTTCCAAGTACTATCTTTTCTGCAACAATAAACATCTACAAGCATTTTAAAAAAAAATCTTGATCTAAATAAAAATTAAACATTTATTTATTTCAGTTTCTGTGGAACTTGACTGGTCGAGTCATATAAACGCATATAAGAACAGATGCTTGTACAATACAAAATGAAGTTATATCAGGGACAAATTCAAGAAGTTTTTCAGTGGTACTTTCCTCAGATTCTTTTGTAATTAGTAATTCGTTACCATTTTTATATAGCTATGCGGATATGTTATTTCTAACGATGTTCAAAAATGGTCTTTGAAAATGAGCATTTCAGCTTCTTAATTTCTGGCTAGGAATTGTATAATAGCAATCCAAATGGCTTCAACAATGGTGATTAGAAGGGAGATAACTTCCTTTTTCCAATGCTCGGGGAGATGAAGAACGTTTTGCCGGGCATTGTGATTCTATCCGTGATGATCATATGATGCAGGTATCGGCCACGTCAACTGTGTCACCGTGTTTGCACTTCAGCATCTTAATTTCTGGCTAGGTATTGTATACTAGCAATCGAAATGGCTTCGACAATGGTGATAAGAAGGGAGATAACTTTCTTTTTCCAATGCTCGGGGAAATGAAGCATGTTTTGCCGGGCATTGTGATTTTATTCGTGATGATCATATGATGCAGGAATCGACCACGTAAGCTATGTCACCGTGTTTGCATTTCAGCTTCTTCATTTCTGGCTAGGCATTGTATACTAGCAATCGAAATGGCTTCGACAATGGTGATAAGAAGGGAAATAACTTTCTTTTTCCAATGCTCGGGGGAGATGAAGAATGTTTCACCGGACATTGTGATTCTATTCGTTATGATCATTATGATGCAGGAATCGACAACATTGGTTCCTTCTTCACAAAGTTATATTCGGCTTCCACTCGTCATATTACTCTGAAAATAAAAGAAAACAATACTGGAAACATTTTTATTCTTACGATATCACCTGGTGAGCATTTACAAACCATCACATCAAAATCCAGCTAATATTGTAGAAGTAGTGGATTAACAAGTTTAAATATGACCATCAGCAGAAAAAAAGCCAAAGGAAAATAACTCTGAATGTAAGAGTCAGCAGAAAAAAAGCCCAAAGAAAATAACTATGAATGTTAGAGTCATTAGAAAAAAAGCCCAAGGAAAATAACTCTGAATGTAAGAGTCAGCAGAAAAAAACAACAAAGGAAAATAACTCTGAATGTAACTTACAGTCAGCAGAAAAAAAGCCCAAGGAAAATAACTCTGAATGTAAGAGTCATTAGAAAAAAAGCCAAAGGAAAATAACTCTGAATGTAAGAGTCAGCAGAAAAAAAGCCCAAGGAAAATAACTCTGAATGTAAGAGTCATTAGAAAAAAAAAGCCAAAGGAAAATAACTCTGAATGTAAGAGTCAGCAGAAAAAAGCCCAAGGAAAATAACTCTGAATGTAAGACTCATTAGAAAAAAGCCCAAGGAAAATAACTCTGAATGTAAGAGTCAAGGTTTTAAACATGTCAAGCACAGCTACTAATTATGTTGATCATGAACATAAAATGTCAATGAAATCCAACAAAGTATGTGGAAGTATTTCACAAATTTAAGTATATCAATCGACAGAAAATATAAACCCAAGGGAAAAAACTCCTCATGGTAAGGGTCAAAGCTATAAAAAAAATACGTCACACACAACACCTCATGCTAACCATGTACAAAAAGTTTTATTGAAATTCAACTCAAATCGTGAAAGTAAAGGTACAGGTGTAAAATTTTATAAAACAAACAGACCAACCAGCAACTCATCAGGCTGACTAGGGGTGCGTTTCACAAAACAACTTACGACAAAAATCGCCGTAAACGTTAACCAACAAATATTCATAATATGTTAAATTTTCATCCAAATAAAGCCAAGATTGCTCAAATCATGCTGAAAGTTACATATTTTCTGAAAATACAATCATTTAAAATGTCATTCAAAATTTGAACACACAAAGGAGATATCGTTAAATTGACTTACGTCGATTTTTATCGTAAGTTATTTTGTGAAATGCAGCTCTGGTCTGTAAAATAAGCCCGACTATCAAAACTTCGTTTGCTGAACATTATGAAACGCTGTTACGGTATTCACAGTGAGCATTCGTTTGTAGATTAAGCAGTGGAATGGCTTCCCATAATATTGGCATGTTTTTCCAGTGTGGTCGTCATCTAAATTTCAATGTACTAAAATAGTGTGACTGACACCTCCACTGTGTTTATTCTGTAAAATGATTTATTTGCAATTATTTTTAAACAAAAATAAAGGCGTTTGTGGGTCTTAATATTAAAAGTAAGATTAACTTATTAAAAAAACAGCAAATATAAGCTAAAACGCGATTTCAGATCTCCAAGTATCGAAAAGTGTGGTCGACATCCGTGCTGGCTCGAAAATATTATCGAAGTGTTCACACGAAAGATTAAACTCTCGTCATATATAATAACATCATTGGGAAAACAATACAATGACATCTTTTTTGCGCTTTATTGTTTGTAAATTGCTTCATTAACAAAACTAAGTTGTGAACGATTATTTATCTAAATTCCTCCGGTTTTATCAGATAAATGGTGTGGCGACATATGTTGTGATCACGTTATAGTTTTTGTTTCCCCGCCGTGAACATGTTTACACTAATGTTCATTTCTGTGTACATATACACAGTTCGGGCAAATGAACAAATAATAACTATTTTAGCAATAACGGGTGATCTAATTACAATGCTATTCCAGTTCGTTTGTCTCTCGGTTATTTATAACACATGATTTTTTTCCCAAACAACTGTTGTACACACTGTCTATTCACGTAAAACGGATATCACCATGTTCGATTAAATGACGTTGTTTATCATTATCTATATTGTTTATTTCATCTATTGTACAATGCAGGTACCAATACTCAGTTTAATTGTTTTCTTTTTCATAACAGGAACGTATCCCCACATAAAATGCACTATAATTGGTAAGTTAAAGTAACACCGCAATATTTTTTTTTAAAAAAAGAAGTCAAACGCTCATAAATACACGTAACATGATTGAAGTCATATGACAGATCAAATCAGGTGGTTGAACGATGTAAGATCACGTGGTTGGAACATAAGGATTTCTGAAAAGTGTCCGATTCAGTTAAAATACACAGGACCACCTGAATATAAAAGTAATCAAGTAATTACGATTGTTTCTCATGCATAATGATAACCCATTTTTAACTGTGCAGCTTACTGTAATCTCTGCAGTTTATAGTTTGAGGCTCTGACAGAATAATCTTAAAACAGAACGTTTTACAGTTTTATATACAATGTTTCTGATTTCATGATCAAAATGTTTTTGGGACCCGTATAAGGCACATTGTAATACTGTAGATATACAAACATTCCACTCATTCACTTCAAATAGTCTCTGTGAACAATGTACTTACTGATCTGTACCAGATTTCTTTTATCGTCAAATATATTGTTTTGTTGATCGATTCCATTCGATATGAGTTCGTACAGTGAACATATTTCTCTGGGTGTTTGAACACATTATAGTTCTTGACTGTATTCATGAGTAACTGTTTTACAAATAGGTCAGTAAGTTTAATTCTTCTTTGAATATAATTTGAATCAGTCTTGCATCTATCAGTCTTGCATCGATCAGTATTGCATTTATTCATCTTGTATATATTAGTCTTACATCTATCAGTGTTGCATCTATCCATCTTGTATCTATCAGTCTTGCATCTATAGGTCTTGCATCTATCAGTCTTGCATCTATTCGTCTTACATGTATCAGTCTTACACATATCAGTCTTGCATCTATCCATCTTGTATCTATCAGTATTGCATCTACCAGTCTTGCATCTGTTCGTCTTACACCTATCAGTCTTGCATATATCCATCTTGTATCTACCAGTATTGCATCTATCAGTCTTGCATCTATTCGTCTTACATCTATCAGTCTTACACCTATCATTCTTGCTTCTAACCATCTTGTATCTATCAGTATTGCATCTATCAGTCTTGCATTTATTCGTCTTATTCCTATCAGTCTTGCATCTATATCAGTCTTGCAACTGTCCATCTTGCACCAATCAGTATTGTATCTATCAGTCTTGCATCATCCGAAGCATAATTAAGTCCCTAAAGTCAGTCATTTCCAGAGTGATCGTCTATATATAATTAAATTGACATTTTAGACACGTTAATTTGTATTGATCACAGTACTCTTGTGTTCTTTTGGGTAATATTAACAGCTTACATTAGCACCCGCTGTTTTGATTCATATTCACAGTGTTCAGATATTTAAAGCGGAAACAGTGTCAAGAGCAAGTCCTTCTTTGTCTGTCATTGTTTGCATTCTTCATCTATCTGATTAGTTAGATTCCGGTCAGACAATTTGAGAGTGCAACGTTAATAATAATTCTTAACGTTGTATTTCTATCACATGCATTATTCCGATGTGTTTGAATTCTGTTTAAATTAGTATGCAATTCATAATTTTCCAAATGTATATATAAAAGGAATCGCTGTTTTAGTAGATTTTAAGTAACCATTCTTCTTTTATTTGTCCAGTTTATCTATGAGAAGAATTTCTAACGGTCTAACACGACCGTTGCCAACAAACTCTAGACTAAAACTAAAGCTACTATACAATTGTATAAGTTAGTCATTTCATCTTATGGAATTTCCTGTTTCCAAGATATTAACATCATACAATAAAATTATATTATCTCTCACCTGCAATAGTAATGTAGGAGTTGTTTTAGCCCAAAGTACGCCCCCTCTGAACTGAATTCTTGGATCCGCCCCTGGTTTACATTATTTTGACTAGTATGTCAAGTTCATATTGGATGTAAACGAAGAAAAGTTATTGTATGTACCTACTGCTGATAGCAGTGTAATCGGTGACTTTGATTTCATTTAAATTATCACAATTTACTTCGCGATCTGTGCCATCGAGAGTGAACTAAATTTGCTTTCACTTTCGGGATTCGAACCCACGGCCCCTGCGGCGTCAGCGCCTAGCACTTTAATGACGACGTCTCTACCGACTGCCGACACCGCAACAACGCCGAATAACGTTGCGCAAGTAGCGCATATATTGGCGTCACCATTAATGTACACAGGACATAGGCGGGTATTAATTTTATATTTAGATTCTATTTTTCAATTAGTCCTACTTTATATGACTCAATGGAGAGGAGTGACATATGTTTTATTCACCTGAACACGGACAATTTCGGAAATATTTTCTATCACTTTCGGGATTCGAACCCATGGCCCCTGCGGCGTCGGCAGTCGGTAGAGACGTCGTCATTAATGTGCTAGGCGCTGACGCCGCAGGGACCGCGAGTTCGAATCCCGAAAGTGATAGAAAATATTTCCGAAATTTATATACCATGGAATCAAATGAAAACCCAAAGTTTCATAAATCAATATATTTTTTATACATGAGAGATATACTTAAAAAGACATTAAAAACAAGATATGAAGGAAAATTTTGTTAAAACGGGTTGTGAAACAATTGTATTGAACAGAATCTTAAACACAGTAGAACAGTAAGAAATATGTATAACATATAGATTATAACCTATATATTGATGTTATAAACAACGTGGTTCGCGCGATTTTGCATGTCATTTTAAAACATGTTAATGACCACTACATGCATTGACGTGGTCATATTTTGAGCAGCCATATAAAATTTTGATAGGTGGTTAAAATCTAACGATGAAATATTTATGTACCTTAGAAAAATACTTGCATGTCGATCGGGAGTTATGTGTAACTGTATGTGTCGTTAATACTGGCAATGCTTTGTCTCGTTGTTATTGAAGACGACCGAATCACTCATGTATTAGTGCGCCAAACGGAAGCTCAGCAAAACAAGGGCTGAAGATGGGTATTATGTCGATAAAATGACCATAATAATAGATTGTTTTCATGTATATGTACGTGTTGTTTGGGATACTATGGTTACCGGAAATAGTTTGGCTCACCTTAATGAACTGATGTCGGTGTTGGATTCCACTCCACTGGTATGAGTCGGGTAACATTTTCTATAATTGAAAGGAACCTTAACAGTTGGTGCGAAGAGGTTTCAGAAGAAGCCATTGAAGAGTGAAAGCGGTTGGCTATTGAATGTGGCAGTTTTCATGAAGGTTATTATTACTATTTTACATACTGTTTTGAAAAAAACAATATGAATTTATTATTACAATTGATTCAACATAATACAATATTGTCTGCCTATTTATGTTTTATTTGTGTTTATTTTTGGAGAAAAAAAAAATTCCATATATTCAAAATAGACGAGTTCTTATCTATGATGGGACTTCATTGACGGCTGATACAATACCCAGTTATCACCACTCACTGAATCTACACACCTGCTAAAAGATGCCAGTGATCGACTGCCCTATTGCAGACTGTGAATACGCCACCCCTGACGTAGATGCCATTGTGGCCGCAGCTCTAATAACCACTCATGCAACAATCCATAATGCCACCGCTTCACCTGCTGCTATCGCGAAGGTTGAAAAAGTCAAACGACCAACCATATCATCTGCCGGCACCAGTGAGGACTGATCATATTTCCTATCCAGATGGACTGATTATGTTGAAACCACCAAGGTTTCCGGCAAGGACAAAGTGTTTCAACTGTTAGAGTGTTGCGTTGAGCACTTACGAAAGAATCTTACTCGTACAGCCGGTGGTAGTTATGACACGAAAAGGAAGATTGGGCGTGGTTATTAGATCGATGTTACTAAGAACAGAAACAGTAAAAAAATAAATTGCTATTTTGTATATACGTACTATATCATATTGCTTACTGAACAACATAATAAGTATCCCTTGTATACCTAATACCGCGATATACCTATTACCGCGAATGCCCGTATAATAACAGTCTGGGAAGACATGCGCAAAGCTCCAACTTCCGTTAGTGTCGGCATTTGTTTTCACTTCGTATCGGCAACTGTTTATTACTCCGCATACTTAAGGAACCTTATTACTGTTTATTATTGATGCAATTCTTAACATGGTTGAAACAAAATTTAGACTCGCGGTATTAGGTATGACCAGTATATATCATACTTGTTTTATCCATATCTAAATGTTGGGAAGTAGTATTGTTATTACTCATCATTGTACAATTGTACTTAATGGCATTTTTATTGTTTTTTATTCAGCGAATTGGAGACATAAACAAGAAAGTAAAATTATAACATGAATAAAAGAAGGTCTATAATAACAATATTTCAGGAGTTCCTACTATCAGTGAAATTTGCGGCTTAGGATTGGAGCAAGCGATCACATTAACAATCTTACAACGCATTAGGAGAAGTAGCGATAATAATTGAACAATAAATTTAAAAAAAATGACATTGGTGTGAGAAACAAATACTGTTATGTTTGCTCAAAAGCGGAAATTGTTGGGTGTGCAGTCAAGAAACATGAATGTTTCAAAAACTGGAATGCGTCAAGTCATGCTATGGAAGCCGACATTATTGCTGAGAGTTTTAAAAGAGCTGACAATTTTGTAATGGATACACAAATGTTATAGGTGATGGTGATGGTGACGCTTCAGTATTTGCTAGATTTCGAGAAGTTCTGGTTTGGGGTAGAAATGGGAACAAATTGGAATGTGCCAACGACGTGTGTATATATGTTTAGGAGGAAATTCGGAAATAATAGTTTTGTATTTCCAATATCTTCGCCATAACATTGAGTAACGTTATTTATATATTATTCGACAGCTGCTGTCAAATTTAATAACACAAACTTGGTCATTGTTATCCTAAATGGTCTGCCATATTCAACTTTGATATTTCTTTAGAAAACACATAAAATGTCAGGTGGTGGGTTAGAAACATAAAATGTCAGGTGGTCGGTTAGAAACATAAAATGTCAGTTGGCGGGTTAGCTCTTCTGTTCAGTATAGTAGAAAATCCTTTATTGAAATGAAAGAGAAATTTAACACAATCAGCAAAAATTATGACTGTTGTGACATTAGAACTAGGTCTCAGATGCCCGATAAACAAAATGCAATAAAAACATTGTTCTGGTATAAGAAACAGTGTTGTCCATGTATTCGGTGAACATGAAAATTGGAGTTAGGAATTCTGTACAGCAAAACAAGTATGTTATCAGGAAGAAATACTGAATGGAATACAGGAATAAAGTGGTGATTTACAAAATATTGATTGTGGAGACTTTTTCATGGGTCTGTGTATATACTGAACAGATGGTCCCGCAACTGTTGATCAAGAGGAGCCAAGGAATTTTTTTAAGCTGACACTAAATGGATATAGAAGTGCCATTATAGAAAGGTAACTTTCCTATTAAACGGAGTTGCTGGCAAATTGGAAATTTCACATCAATCCTCTGTGAGGATGTACATTCATTCAAAGTGCAGCGTGTGGTCTAGTGGTAGAACTCCGAACCAATGATCGGAGGGTCGTGGGTTCGATCATCCTCCACAGCTATATGTGGTGTCTTTGTTTGAGCAATGCATTTTTTCCCGCATATGCTTAGTACTGGTTCTATCCAGGCAGAATTTGAGCGTGATTTGTTTAAGTTGTAAGAACTTCAATCGAAGTAAAATAAATAAGTTTAAACTATTCATCCAAAGTTTGATGGTGGAAAAGTAGTCAATCATTTTAATCGTTTTTCTTGGAATACAAGATGTTAAAGTACACCGAAAGTAAACTTTGGAAGATTTTTAAAGAACATTATGAAAAGAAACAAAGGCAATTACACTTAAAAAGTAAAAGTAAAGATATGCCAAATGCCAAAAAGGGAAGATGGGCCAAGAAAATCAGGAGAATAAAGCAAAGTACTGGTTAAAAAGCAGGAAACGAATATGGACCAGAGGCATTAGATGATACTCCAGATATTTTGGAAAGAGAAAAAGTTTTTTGAACAAGTGAATATTGCACCTTAGGATATAAAACATGTGAAGAAACTACAATAAAGCAATCGGGCTCTCCAAAGCGGAAAGATAAACAAAACAAAATACTAACCTCCTCCAACTTTGGCAAAATATTGATATAAAGATTAAACCCATATAGTTACTTCGTTATTATACAGTAAATGTTCGGGAAATAAAGCAACTAATATTGGCTAAAGAATTAACGTATTAACACATTGAAATTAAACTGTAAACTTGAAAAATATTCCTAAATTGTGTTTAGACGTTATTGGTGGAAATTTACATTAAAAAACAATAACACGATTATAACTGTCAATGTTAATGTGTATTAAACATAACGGGTATGAGTGGCTTGATTTTGTTGTCCGAACAGAGAACCCCTACGGCATACACGGAGAGCAAATTAAACGGGATACTCTGTTTTGGGAACATATGGTTGCAAAGCTGGGCACCTTCTTCTTCAATGTCATTTTGCCTGAGCTAGCAGCTCCTAGACAAGGGACATATCCAGGAATCAGAGAACCTGGATTATCGGTATATTTAATTGTACCCATTTTGTCTATTGATGTTAGTATGAAACTGAATTCCAACACAGATGCTTTTAAAATTTTACTTGTAAGCCTCCTCCTATCTCCACCCCCAACCCTCACCCCCCCCCCCCCCCCCCCCCCCCCCCCCCCCCAAAAATAAATAAAAATACAGGCATTTAAAAAAATGGAACACATACGTTGTTTTCCAATACTATATCTTGATAACTAGTTATTACAATGCTACTTGAAATATGATGATATGTGAACAATGAGCACTTCTTTTCATTATTTTCACAATATGTAATATGTTAAACATCCGCATACAACTACCTAAAGATTTCAAATATCAACAATCCTGCATATATAACAAATTTATCATATTTAATAATATAATGGATAAAACATTGATAATCTTTATATATATTTCTAATATTAATCTGTATAAGATATCATTTGGTGTTTATAGAAAGAAGCTTTTATTATAATTCAATAGGCCATATGCCCGTGTGAACATATACAAAACAGAAATAAATTTACATACATGACATAACACATACTGTATCTTTTATTACAAAAATGTGCAAATAAAAAAGAGCAAATATCACATATACATAACGCAATGTGCATACATATATACATACATAAAACATATATACCAGATACATGTTAATCAATTGGTTTTATTTAACGAGGTTACATATAATCAAATCCATACATAAAAAAATTGTGGAAAATCAAACACAGAAAATTGAGAAATACTGTCATGTTTTCTTTTTACGGAGAAAGTACATGTATGCTGTTAATACACAAGTAAGTATACTTTATAATTATTAGAATATACAAATTATTTTTTAAGCCATAATCAACATGTTTACAAGCAGACTCTTTTTTTTTTTAATCAGATCATTGAAAAGTATAAATTTATTTTATGTGATTTAAAATGAATATGCTTAACATGTTATTTATGCATATAATATAGTAACACATGTCATAACACAAGATCTTACTGACACATACCATATGCATATACATGTACACATTCATACGTATATATATTTTACATGTATATCAAATACAGTTTTAGCCAGAGACACGGTAAATACAATAGCGGTATGTATTTTCAATATGTTCCTCTTTTCAAAAGGTTTAAAATATACATGCTTAAATTTCTAACTACATTTTCATCTTTACTACCGAAAAGTTGTACTAGTTTATACATACTTGGTCTATACCAAACGTATTTATTTATACATGTGCTACCTAATTCTACATATAATGAACACTCCATGATAAAATGAAATTCGTCTTCAATTGTTTGACAAGAATTGCATTTTCTATCTTCAAAAGGGATACTTCTCGGTCTATGCCATCTACCAGATTCTATTTTAAGGTGGTGCGATGAAACGATTAATCTAGTAGCTGCTACCCTAAATTTGGGTATATTTATACATTTTAGAAAGAACTGATAGTTAAAAATAATAATTTCTCTAAAAAAAATCTTGCCCTTGTGTAATTTTCCAAGCGTTCATGCCAAGCCTGTAGACTAGTATCTTTATTTCTTTGACTAAATATACTTAAGAAAATGTTTGTATTACCAACATCTTGTGCAAGCCAGACATTATAAAATCCCAAGAATGACAAGAAGTCACGTTCTAATGTTACCCAGGAAACTTTATTTGGGTTAGTTTCAGCATCATGTTTCAACATGTTATATATAATTTTACAATATTTATTTTCACAGCTATGCAAAATTTTCAACCAATATTTTACAATTCTGTATCATCTTGTATTAATAAGACTCATTCTTCCTAATATACCATAAAAAATCATTTTATGTAGTACGTTTTATCTTTAAAATACATTTACAATACATTGTATGTACTCGTTCAATATTATTTGAACTATGGAATCCCCAGACTTCGCATGAATAATTCAGAATAGGTAATATAAGTTTATAAAAAAAAAATCTAATCTATGACTAATAGAAATATCAGAAAAATTAATGAGATGTTTATTTAGTTTAAAAATTGCTTTTTAAGCTTTTTTTCAGCTATCCTCATTTGAGCTTCACTGAAAGATCCTCCTTGAGTGAAATTTTTTTGCAGTCCTTCAGTGGTTTCATAAAATAAAACAATATCATCAGCATAAAGAATTAGAAAGAGTTTGGTCATACATGTTTCAAAACAATCAAAATTATTAAGAACAGAATGCTCATCAATGTCATTTAAATAAAATAGAAACTAGAAAAGGCGATAAGCATTCTCCTTGACGAACCCCTAGCAAACATAGGAACTCGTTACTTAACGTATAATTATATTTGACACGTGATTTAATACCATTGTACATACTCCTAACAACAGTTAACATTTTACCTCTAATACCAAGTTGTATCAATTTAGTCCATAAACGGTTCCTTTCTACATAATCAAAAGCTTTGCTAAAATCTATAAAACTACAAAACATTTTCTTACCTGTATTATTCATATGCGAAATTAGACCATGGAGAACAAAATATTATCAGTTGTACCTATACCCTTTCGAAAGCCTGTCTGTGCTTCAATATATACGTGATTATTTTCAGCCCAGTTATTCAGCCTATTGTTTAGAATTCTAGTAAATAATGTTCCCATTTTGCTCAATAATGTAATGCCCCTGTAATTATTTGCACTATTAATAATGAAGCCTTCTGCCCATGACTCTTGGAAGTTATCTGTATTTAAAATAGTATTGAATAATGTAAATAAGTATGGTAATAATATATCCATGCCATGTATAAAATATTCATTTAGAAAATAATCATTACTTGCATTCTTTCAATTTTTAAGTTGTTTAATTGCATTTATAATCTCATAATTACTAATAGATTCATCTAGTTCATCGAACATGACCTGAAACTCACCGTTCACAAAACGTTCAGTCTAACAGTACTTCTGAACAGTTTTCAAAGCCAGACTCTTTGAAACCACGAAATATCAAATTGTTTCTTCTGCCGCGGGCTTCAATGTCAATGGATTTGTATGACTGTTTTTAAAAAGACTGATTGCTTGTTCGTTACACGCGATTTAATCGACTTTGCTGCAGGCATATTCTATATACTTATTTGATACGGAAACAAGTTTTTGTGTACTGGCCTGTTCGACTTTCAAATTTAATATCTTGTCAAAAATCATTGACAACTTGGAATCAATATTTACATCATCAAAATCTGAGGAAAGAGTTGTTATGTTGCCACTTGTACTACTGGTGTTATGTCTCTTCCGTTTCAAACTAAATTCCATCTCACCTGAATCGTTACATTCAGTCAACTCCACCTGTGAGAAATTGGTCGCCATTTTGTTTATAGTAAACCAAATGTGTATGCCTTAGATATAATGATTATGCATATAATCGTTAAAAGTACACATTTTTCAATTACAAACAGAACTGTCGCTTATAAAACGACACAAAATTAATCACCAGCCTACTTGATACTGAGTTTGAAATCCAAAAACGTGTATTTTATATATTTTTCTCTAAGCCATTTCTGAAACACAACTAGTTTCCGCCATCTTGTTACGTCCAATCCTTAACAGTTATTGTTATTACAAAAAACGTCTATGTAAAAACAATTACTGGCATATGAACAACATAAGTGACACTGCATGATTGCTTTAATATCAGAGTATTTCAACATTACTTAAGTGATAAAGGTAATTCAAAATGTAATGTACGAACGTTATTGTGTCATATTCCATAACATTTGTGAATATAACTGTTATAATAATAAAACAAGTTCTTTAAATAATTTGACAAAAGGCAGAAGAAACCAGTATAAGAACACCAAAGCGTAATCTGCTATCAAGAGACAGATCCCAGTTCCTCGCAACCTAGTACACCTTAACAGTATACAATCAGGTCAGTTTACGATTAAAAAATGTTTTCATGATTTCTTACCGATTTTCTGAGATTTTTTTGTTTATCACATTATTTTCAAATTTAATAATATAAGCAGTGGCATTCCTGTTTTATGGACATATTTCAATTTTTAAAATACATAATATTCCAGGGCTCGTCGTAAAACGCATACCAAATTCCTGGGAAGAAGGATAACGCACACGTGGATATTAGATGATAAACCACAGTTATAAACATAAATAGATGCGTATATGAAGTGGTATATGACAATGATGACGAGCTGAAACAAATTGACCACCTCATAGAAGACTTCAGAAATGGTTAAGTGAATTTCATTGATGTTTAAGATAAAAATATAAAAACTGTTATCTGACTATTCAGCTTTGTACAGATTTCATTTTTTACACTTACAACTGTATCGAACCATAAAATTTGCTTCACTGTTGTCATCTGTTAACTGATACCAGCAAAGGGTACATAGGAAAAAATAAACTTAAAACAAATTGCACCTTAAAATAATATATTGCAATTCGTAATGTCACAAGCTGTGTTGCTACACTAATATAATGCACATTTAAACAGTCTTTTTACAATGGCATTTATAAATGAAATAGATTTTATTTACAGTTAATATATTAAGAACTCTACTAAATGTTAACATAATGTGGACATATTTATTTGAATTCCGTTCATAATTTCAAATTTTAAGAAAAGAGCAATTATGGGATACCATACCAAAATGTTTTAAAAGTAGTTCCTTACTGCCTCCATGTATTTTTAAAGTCACTGTTTAACAATAATGCATTTTAATTTTCAATAAATCTTTCCATATTTAGTTAAAATATTTAAAAAAAAAAAAATGCACTACATTTAACAGGGTTTTACCTGGGTACTTAAATATTTCCTAACAGAAATGAACACAAATTAATTGTCTTTAGATTCAACCCCAATGGCCTCTGCTTAATCAACTTCTTTCAACACTATAGTTTCTAAACATGCTTGTTTTTTTTTCTATTTCTTCATTATCTTTCATTTAGACGAGATTGAGACAATTACAATGGTACACGTACATATTTATAAATATACATATTATACAAATGTATTGGTCATATTTCAATGATTTACAGGAACGTTAATCCAGAAAAAGACTGGTGGTTGACACGTACATACTACATGACATAGGCGAGGAATAATCCCAAAGCGCGTAGTCAACGTTCAAAATATTGTTGCCAAACCAAGTCAGAATGCTGTACATGGGACACAAATAGGAATGAAATTCAAAGAATTTGTCAGAATGTTATTATTTTAATAAAAGTCTGCTGAAATTTCACTATTTATCTAATTTTGTAAACTGAAATAATTTAATAATTTATTTTTGTGATAAAATGACGATAAACAATCATAAAATTTTGTGTTTTCAACAGTTATCGGTATCTTTGTTTGGGCCTTAACATAATAGTGGTATCTCCTGCACAAACACAGTTGAAATGTGTGCATTATATTGCTGTTAATTCACTTGCTAAGATAGTTATTGACAGTTTAAATAGTAACCAAAATGCAGATGACCCATGTCTTTAACAGTTTAGTTTTGCGGATAACTTTCTTATTGTTTCATGAAAATAAACGAAACAAAGGCGAACGTCGTTGTTTTTTTTGCCAAAGGTGCAACGGCGTATTTTGCTCAGTCGAAAACAGGCACAATTTACAAAAAAAAAGTTAAACTAAAATTTTGCTAAATTTTTACTAAAAAATATGTCAAATTAGAAATTTTACAACATAGTCGAAATGAGACGATGTTGAGTAAAGTGTGAACATGACAACCGTTTATCTAATGATACGATTGACAATGAATCTCAATTTTGATCATTTGAACATAGTTTTATCACGTGTTCCACATTAACCAAGATAACAACAAGATCACAGTGATCTCGGCATTTGAACACGCGTTCAAATAAATCACATATTCGCATAGTTTTACCGCTTTTGGTGTTATCGCATACATTTTTTTACTGTTTTATGACCACTTAATAGCATTTTAAATCGCTTAATGCGTCTAATTGATCAGCTAATGTCCGCGTCTTCAAAGACGCTTACAGCACCAAAAATAATATAAGGAAGCCGGAAACGCATTGAAACTATCCTTTAGGCCTAAGGATTGGTTAACTTTAATATATATCACATGGAAGATTACTTATATAGATTTAAGCGTCATTAAAATAGTGAAAAACATGTTATTTGAGTATAGCCTACCTATCCGACTCGTTATATGAGGCTGCATACATCTTAAATATTGATATTCATTCAAGAAATTTAATATCTTCATCTAACCTACATGTACTAGTATATATATATATAATGCCAGACCAAATAATGTATTATTTAGAAGATAAGTTATATATTCGGCAAAAAATATTGAACAGTTTTCTAATTAAGATAAAAAAAAATACCACTTCAGTGAACTATATCAAATCTTTGTATTTAAGATGGATTAAAGCAAAAGCATTGTCAAAAAATGAATTATTGTTTTTGATTTGCATGCGACTTATCTAACGCATTGATGCAAATGAGTTCTCTCGTTATATAATGGCTTCACTACTTGAACAAGTGCGATATATAACGATTTTAGCAAAATTTCAAACTGAAACGTAACAATGCAACACTTCTCAATTCTAAGGTTATAATGAAACGTTGCATTGTTCTCAAGGGCCCTCTCCTGGTCAAGGCTAAACTCAATACAATATACTAATGTATACCTTAGAAACAGTTAGTATTTCAATCATTTTATTGTTGTTTTCAAACATATCAATAGTGGTAGAGAAGAAACCTTTTTCCATAATGATGTTCAATACGTTGTTTATGGTGCGATCTTGGGTCTGTCTCACAAAAGACTTCAAACAGAGATTTCAATCATAAGCTCTTATTTTCCAGTTTCAATTTTCATTATCATGTTTGCAATCCCTATACAAGTAAATACAGAAGGATTTGGGTACTTCCGATAAGTTTTAATATATTGTTTTGGCAAAACCTGTTTCATAAACATTATGTCCGGAAGGTGACATACACGTGTTCAATTAAAAGCTCATTTAATTTCCAAACATATGATTGGCTTGTGATGCGGAAACACATCGATCATTCATTTGATTAGCGTACAGGAACTTGGCATGTTTAAAAAGACTGATTACCGCATTTGCAGTCCCATAGTCACCTTATCAGTCGATCTGGAAGATTGTTCGAGATGGCGCACCAACTTTGGATAGTCATTAGCTTCTGCTCTTTTGTCGGACTAGCTCTAGGTATGTGTTATCGTAAAATATTTTCTTTCTTTAAACATTTTTATTTTTACTTTTTGTTTACATGAAATAGCAAAAGTGTTGAAGCACAAGTTATCCAACATTAAAATCGACTCTTCCCAACAACAATTATTTTACAAAAATAATACACGATTCAATTAAACATATTCATATAGGAAGAAAGAAAAAAATGAAATAGAGGACATTGTTTAGATGTATTGAGGTGCTGACATTAGATGAGTGGCTCCACCGTGAGGAAAAAGCTACAACATAATACGATATTTGTTTATCAAAACGTTTAGTGACTTTGATATAAGTATTGACATTGTTAAATATAAAAAATATTTTCATCGTCTGAGATATTATCACTCCCATATTTTAAAAAATCTTACTCGTATCTACACTTATGCACGTGCAAAACGCGTTGATTGGCTTAAAGAACGAGTTTTGATAAATACTATCAGTTAAAATACAGTTTTTCTAATCTGATGTAGTCGGATTATACTCTACAGGGGTTAATTTGGCATTAAATGTTAGTGAAGCGCTTGGGAAATCCTATCGAAACTAGACTGTTTCGTATGTCAAGTAAATGCTATTACAATCGTATCTAAACTAGACTGTGTTTCGAATGTCAAATAAATGATATCACAATCGTTATCTAAACTAGACTGTCTTTCGTATGTCAAGTAAATGCTATTACAATCGTTATCTAATCTAGACTGTGTTTGGTCTTACAATCGCAATCTAAACTAGACTATGTTTGGTCCATCAAATAGATACTATTAAAGTCGCCATCTGAACTAGACTGTGTTTGGTCTATCAAATATATGCTATTACAATCGCCATCTAAACTAAACTTTGTTTGGTCTATCAAAAAGATGCTATTACTATCGCCATCAAAACTAGACTGTGTTTGGTCTATCAAATAGCTGCTATTACAGTCGCCATCTAAACTAAACTGTGTTTTGTCTATCAAATATATGCTATTACTATCGCCATCTAAACTAGACTGTTTGGTCTATCAAATAGATGCTATTACAATCGCCATCTAAACTAGACTTTGTTTGGTCTATCAAATATATGCTATTACAATCGCAATCTAAACTAGACTGTGTTTGGTCTATCAAATAGATGCTATTAAAGTCGCCATCTAAACTAGACTGTGTTTGGTCTATCAAATATATGCTATTACAATCGCCATCTAAACTAGACTATGTTTGGTCTATCAAATATATGCTATTGTAATCGCTTTTAGATTGCTGACATGTGCTATTAGTTGTATATTAACTACTAAACTCAAATCATTGTTGTAACAACACTATTTAAAAAATAGAATGGAATAAAATATGTATTATGTTGATTAACAATTAATACAAAAACCAATCAATATATTATGATAATCATACTCACAAATAAATCTTTGTTTAAATGCAAATAAGTCTGCTCATACCTTTGTGAGTTTTGTACCATGACTGTTGAATGTTTAAATTATCTCTATTGTGACTGTATGCATGTTCAACAATTATGGTCTGAGTTACGGACGTTTTTAAGAACAATAACTGTAAATATAAATTTGAATTTGAGAACTGTAAACTTTGAATTATTAAAAGTGAAAATGGAAACAACATAAAAACCTTATCATTTTAAATGCAAATTATTTTATATTCAAACGCAAATGCAATAAGTCAATATCACTATTAATCACACACATGTAATAATTATATAAACAAATAGAACTTGAAAAGCAAATCACAATAGATCATAATAAATTAAAAAGTCATTAAATCAAATGCAACATTTCCTAACTTAAAAACGAACATGTAAATACAGTGTATGAATAATATTTTGAAAATCAGTGATGTATTACTAACATAAGGGGAAAGCAAAATAACATTAAGTTTGACATTTCCAAATGCCCAAGTCATGTGATTAATGTGTATAATGCATAAACATATTCATTTAGATTTCTTGAGAGTATACTAGCAGAGCTAAGAAAATACATGCCAAACACGACACGTAACATTTAATAAAAAAAAACGTAAAAATAAAATAGAGACGTGTAACCTTTAAAAACAATCAAATAATCAACTCAATTTGACGGCACCCACTTGTGTTCATGGTGCTAAACAATGATATTGTTATAAGTGGTAAGTAAATATACAAACATAAACAACACGCCTCGTGAATAAGTAAATTATTAAATAACATTTATGTAAAAAATACTTTCAGCGGGGCGGTAGTCTAATGGATAGAGTGTTCGGGTTCGATCCCCCGATCGACCCGATGCCTCTCATAAAACAACACTCAGTACTGGTTCTACCCAGGAGGCGGACTCGAGAGCGGTTCATATAAGCTCTAAGCTTTCATCGCAATCGAGCTAAAATAAATTAGTATAAACTAAAGAAGCAATGGGGATAAGTATACTTGTTTTTCATCACACGGAAAGACGTCGGCACTCACATCTTACATTTAATACAGTCAAACCTGTCTTAAGCAGCCAGTTAAGGGAAGGGGCAAAAGTGGCCTTTTAAGACCGGTTGTTGCTTAATACAGGTAAATTTGCTCTGAAAACACAGAAAGGGAAACAGCGAATGTGACTGCTTAAGACACGTGACTGCTTAATAGAGGTGACCGATTATTCAGATTTGACTGTATTAACAAAAGTGCTTGAAATGGAAAACCGTTATTACTGTTTTTTTCTCAGAGTCAGCCTGAAGTCTTCCTCCGCCAATATAACTGGATATGCCATATATTACCTGAAATGTGTTGAAAATGGCGTGAAACCCCATTCAAAAAAATATATAGAATGGTTTGACAATGAATGGCATGCAGCTAAACGGCAAAACTTAAGAATCATTACGTGTTTTAATGGCAGTAAAGCTAATTTGAGTACGGAAAATGTGTGTCAATTCAAACTAACATATAACTGTTATATGCTAAAAGAAAAAAACACACGAAGAGATTAGTTATCAAAATTTAATATTTTAAGAAAAATAAATAAAAATAAATAATAACGATATTGAATTGAATTGCACATATTGGAGGATTATTTAAGGATCTAGAAGAAGTGACGTTTATTAATATACAATTGAAATGGAAAAAGAGTTCTCTAAACAATATAACCTTATTGATATTATAAATGAAATTTTAAATGCTACTAAGGGGATAAGTATGCAAAAACCGAATGGTTGTGACCTATTTATTAACGAATGTTTTTGTTATACAGTCTAAATTTGAGTCTGAGAAATAGACTGCAACTCAAAATTTGAATTTTTTTTTTTTGCAAACCCCGTAAACATAGAATTATAGATAGGAGGTGTGAATTTTAACAATTTATGATAGATTATTGTTAAGTCAGTTTGTTTCTGCAAATGTTAAGCTATAATGTTTTTTGTCTAATAATTTAATTAAGGTGAATATGTGAAATAAATTCACACACAAGTCCAACTTCTAGTTTCTTTCCTTTTATATACAATAATCTTAATCAACTTTCGACAATTGGAAAACCAATATTTATCTACTTATGTCGGTATAACGAGACAAAACGATTAATTAAGTAATTCACAATCAACGTAAATTTAGCACACATGTATAAATTGTTTTTTCGGAAATCCGATATCTATAACCACTGTTGAAAACCAACTTTTTATCTTGCTTCTAATATGACTTCTCCCTTTCTAAAATTCTCAAAACTAACTGTCTCGAATTTAAGTCAAAACATATATATAACGTATACTTTGACTAATCAAACTGTCTGATAAAATATAGATTATCTTAAATACCAATCATTGTTATAACAAAAGGTGCTAAATGCCCTTGATGTATATGTTTAAGTTCAGGAAATATACATTATGCAACAAAATGATATATGTTGTTAAGAATGTAACTTGTTTAGACACGAATTAGTCTTCAAGACGGTAATCAACAAATGCATTAAAATGCTTTAATGAAAACACCAGACTAAAATGTTAACTTTCATACAATATGAAAATTGCAAACTTATTCTCTAGATATATTTAATCCATAACCAGTCTTGAATTATATATACTTAGATTCAATCAAATATGCTTTGATTGTTAGTTATCTAACAACATCACATGCAAACCATTTTCAAACATCAAATAAATCAAAGCGCTAAAATTATTACACAAAATGACTTTAAATCTACGAGTGTCAAAGAAAATATATAACAATAAAATGTTGCTACAATTTTTACTGTATATGTGTGGCATAACACAAATAAAGATTGAATTTGAATCTAATATTTTTGACGTTTCGAGTCCAAGTCCGAATCTAAAGTCAGAACATTGGTGAATTTAGGGCCAGCTAATCATTTTGAGGACAAAGTGAGCTTCGAACAAGGGGAGGTAAAATTCGCCCATATATAATATTGATTAATAGTTACAAACAGGCGACATTGTACTTCTATTAAAATTATTATTTACATGATTATTAAAAAAAACGAAGAGCTATTGTCATGACCCTGGCGTCGTCGGCGTCGTCGTCGCCGTCGTCGTTGTCGTCCGCTGGTTAAAGTTTTGTGTTTAGCTCAGCTTTTTCTCTGTTTCTGAACAAACAACTCATGTTACGGTGACTTAACTTCATAAATACATTCAAATCATGTTAGCTAACTTACCTAAATTTACATACTTTGGGCTCTAAAACCTTTGGTTAAAGTTTTTTGTTTAGCTCGGGTTTGTTTAGCTCAGCATTTTCTCTGTTTCTGAACAAATTACTCATGTTTTGGTGACTAAACTTCATAAACACATTTATATTATGTTGTAGAATCAATGTATATAGCTAACTTATATAAATTTCCATACTTTGGGCTTTAAAACCCTGGGTTGAAGTTTTATGTTTAGCACGGGTTTGATTTATTTTTTAAATCAATTTTATTTTTCAGTAATACTATTAATTCTGTAAGCTGATCACCAGCAACTAAAAAAGTTTGCATCACTGACATTGACCTATTTAATGGATTTTCCTGCACGAGCCCAACCAAGACCCCCACCCTGCTGCCCATATTTTTTTTTTCTTTTTATGTTTTAATTTGTTTTGCATTAAATCAAATACTTTGCCCAATTTCATCTTTGTTACCAACCCAAAGATCCTCACCCCTACCTCCCCTCCCACCATCCTCTCCCATTTTTTTATTTTTTGTTTAAATTTATTTTGCATTAAATCAAATACTCTGTCCAATTTCAACTTTGTTACCGACCCAAAGACCCCCCCACCCCCTCACACACACACACACACATACACACACACACACACACACACACACACACACACACACACACACACACCACCACCACCACCACCAACCCATCCGTTCCCGCCCTTTTTTATTAATTTATTTGTATTAAATCAAATACTCTGCCCCATTTCGACTTTGTTACCAATCTAAAGACCCCCCCCCCCCCTCTTCTCCCATTTTTTTTTTGTTACCGACCCCAAGACCCTCACCCCTACCCCCCATCCGTTCCCATTTTTTAAAAATTTGTTTTGCATTAAAGCAAATACTCTGCCCCATTTCAACTTTGTTACCGATCCAAAAACCCTCACCCCTTGCCCCCCCCCCCCTCACCTACCCTCGCCCCCCCCTCCCCCCCCCCCCCCCCCCCCTACGCACACACACACACACACACCATCCCCGCCGATTTTTTTATTATTATTTTTTTTTTTCAATTTTGTTTTACATTTAATTAAATACTCTGCCCCATTTCAACCTTTTTACCAACCCAAAGACCCTCACCTCTATCCCACCCCACAACCCATCCCTGGCCATTTTTTTTTTATTTCGTTTTGTATTATTTGTATTACATCAAATACTCTGCCCCATTTAAACCTTGTTACCGACCCCAAGACCCTCACCCCTAATTTTGTTTTGTTTTAATTAAATACTTTGCCCCTTTTCAACTTTGTTACTGACCCCAAGAACATCCCCCACCGCACCCCCCCCCCCCCCCCCCAGCCCATCCTTTTTTTTTTCTTTTAAATTTTGTTTTGTTCTAAATTTAAAACTATTCTGCCCCTTTGTTACCAACCCCAATACCTCCCACCCAATTCAATTGTTTTTTTTAAATTTTGCACATACATGTATCTACTATTTTGCTAATATGAAAGATGGTTTCATTCATACAGATATATCTGTTTTTCTGATGGTACATTATAATATACTGTTCTGTGATTGACAAGGCTAGAATAGTCGAATTAACGTTGTTTTTCGACATTTCTAAAAAAAATTTTGGTGATTTTTTTAAATCGGTTTTATTTTTTCAGTAATAGTATTGATTTTTTAAACTAATCACCATCAAGTTTAAAAAGTTTACTTCACTGACTTTGACTTACATAATAGATTTGGAAAAAAACGAGCGTCTGCACCCACTTGCGGTGCTGTTGTTTTGTAGTTGCATGCGGCAGCGAATCGACGTGATATGATACTATGGATAGAAAGAAAAGTGTCCGCTACGAGTAACTGTTTTGCAAATCACTTTCTTAATATTTTATGATAGTTCACAAAACAAAAATGAGCGTCGTCTCTGTACTGCGATGAACCTATCAGTGCTATTAAGTGGAGCGCGTGGTCTCGTGGTAGAGTATCGGATCCATACTCGGAGGGTCGTTGGTTCGATCTCCCGTTACGGTTATACGTCCAAGACACTTCTTTCGCAATTGCTTAATACTGACTCTGACCAGGAAAACTTTGAGCGTAACTTGTTTCATAATCGAAGTCAAATAAATAAGTTTTAAACTAGACTGACTAAGTAGTCAATGCAAAGGCCAAATTAATTGCAAAAAATGCAACGGCGTATTTTGTGCAGTTGAAAAGATGAAGGGGTGAAATTTACAAAAATACACCGTTGCATTTTTTGCAAAGAAAATATGAGTTTTGCATGGCCAGTTAATAGTACCGATGGCTCATCTTCATACAGAGACTGCATTCGTCATTATTTTGTAAAGTAATCTGTAAAAATATTACCAGACACGGGTACTTTTCCTTCGATTTTAAGCATATGGCCACGTTGATTCGTCGCCGTGGTCAAACAATTGTAGCATTCGTCTTTGCAGCCTCAGAATATTCCAGTCGGTCCAAAATAGAACGTTCTATTTTTCATGGAATGGAAAATGGAAGTCTGTATGTGAATTGAAACGTTCTATTTTTAAAATAAAATGGTCGATTTCATTGGCTATGAAAGTATGACAACATTTAGATGTTGTCCTACTTTCTCAGCCAATGAACTCGCTCAGAGTTTACAAAATAAAACATTCAACATAGAAACTTCCATTTTCCATTTCATAAAAAATAGAACGTTCTATTTTTGACCGACTTGAAATTTCTTAAGCTGCAATGACGAATGCTACATTGACCACGTGACCTTATGCTGAAAATCGAAGTGCCCGTTTCTGGTAACTTTTTTAAAATTAACATTTCATGAAAAAAACAATGACGAACGCCGTTTTTATAACAGGATGAACCCTCGATGCTATTTTCTGGCCATGCAAAACTTATATTTTTTGCAAAACGTGCAACGGAGAATTTTCAACTAAGCAAAATACACCGTTGCACTTATTGCAATTAATACGAGTTTTGCATGGCAACTTAGTAAGTTTATTAACTTTACTCCAATTATGACCCAAGTTACGCTCGGCGTCTTCCTGGGCAGAACCAGTAATAAGCATATGCGAA
The DNA here is from genome assembly GCA_029582155.1 of Panopea generosa. Taxonomy (NCBI): domain Eukaryota; kingdom Metazoa; phylum Mollusca; class Bivalvia; order Adapedonta; family Hiatellidae; genus Panopea; species Panopea generosa. Next base: position 2,068,639 of record CM055903.1, on the reverse strand, counting down.
AGAAATGTCTCGCAAACACAGCCGTGACGGGGGATCGAGCCCACGGTATTCCGATCATGGCTCTACCACTAAATCATGCACCGCACTTAATAGCAACGACTTATATTAGATTCATATCTTTTAACAAGAGTTTGAGATGGTAAGTGTCTACTTACCTTCCGACAATGTTGTGTTGTTTTTTTCAAGCACTGAGTGATAATTTTATTAGTAAAGTTCTACAATTACAAAATGTCCAAATAAATTTGATTATGTATTGCCACATCAGCCTACTTTTAAATTAATGTTTTTGTAACGATGGTGATAAAATAAAGCATAGTCTTTTAACTAACGCATAACTACAGCGGGCTATGTCACTTTCAAGAGTTGAAAATCTGAGAAAAAGAGTGAACAGGTGGTGAATGAAAAGTAACAGTATCTATGCATTGTTCTAATGTTAGTGGAACTGATCTTGATCTCTTTTCTCCTTAAATCTCGACCTCAATCCCCAAAACAAAATGAGTATTCCTTTTCTGACAAGCATAACACAAGATACCGCTATTACTAAGATAGCATTATAATATTTTTAGTATCAATGATCTTTTATTATATAAAATGTAATATTATACAAAATTCCACCAACATTTTTTCTTCTATACTTTGATATCATTTAGATAAAATTGTGTGTGTAAATTCCATATGAAAGCATTTTGGAAACACTACGCAACAGAACAGACGGACGTACGGATGAACAAACATGGGTAACACTACATGTCCCCATTTTATACCAGGGCAAAATACATTTCTAGTTGGGAAAAAAATGTAACACTAAGTGAACCCGTTTTATAATCAAATGTACAAAACATACGCTTAGTGTAACAATTTAACAATTATTGTTACACTAAGGGTCGCAACCGTAATCCTTAGTGTAACAAAACCCATTTATGTTACACTAAATGTTGCGGTTATGACCCTAAGTGTAACAAAATTGAATTTTACTTGAATTGATTTTTTTTATTTTCTGCCATTTCAGTATCAGTCTAAAGCAATTTGAAAAGTAAAAATGTCACACGTGTAAAGTAGTAAAAGTGTAAATTACGGTCAATAAAAGCATGAATTTATATATCTTTTTTCAGGTATTGGCAATTTAAATGAAGCCTGTAACAGCCCCGGTGACACGTGTAATGATGCTTCACTACAATGCAATGGGACAATGATATGTGTTTGTGCGGCTAGTAATACACCGTCAATAACTAATGCCCTCATATGCACCAGTAAGTTATCTATCTATCTATCTATCTATCTATCTATCTATCTATCTATCTATCTATCTATCTATCTATCTATCTATCTATCTATCTATCTATCTATCTATCTATCTATCTATCTATCTATCTATCTATCTATCTATCTATCTATCTATCCATCCATCCATCCATCCATCCATCCATCCATCCATCCATCCATCCATCCATCCATCCATCCATCCATCCATCCATCCATCCATCCATCTATCTATCTATCTATCTATCTATCTATCTATCTATCTATCTATCTATCTATCTACCTATCTACCTATCTATCTATCTATCTATCTATCTATCTATCCATCCATCCATCCATCCATCCATCCATCTTTCTTTCTTTCTTTCTTTCTCTCTATAACATTGAATATTTTATTTGAATATTTATCGTCATTTGATACCACCGAGGGCTAGCATATGATCAGTCAATCGAATCATTGATCATCTTCCAATTCTTTTTACATCGTTTATGTTGACAGTGGTTATTAAGTTTCACACAGACCGGAAACGAATGATGTGAAGTCTCTAGCTACCACTCACGGTCAGGGAGTTCTGTCACAACGTAGAGTGATTCGCGTCGACAGTTTGTCACAGATTCACGTCGACAGTATTATTGTTTTGTAAATTTTGTCACAGTTGCTAGTCGATAACGGGGACATAATCGCTGATATGTTTATATAATCAAACGTATGAAGTATATGTTTGACATTCGGGGGAATATAGTACAATATAAGTAAAATGCGATCAAATTGAACTTCTGATTATGAATATTTCTTCAAGTTTAATTTTTTAAAATCTCACTGGTTTGTGACGACAGGGAAACGGAGGCGTGTCGATCCTTATTTTAATGTCACGGATTCAGTGTCGATAGTTTAAACGTTGTAGAATAGTGCAACCCTACGCAAATACTGCCATTTACACTTCGGGTCTCGCACGGAGGCTGTCCGGCATATAAGTTAAGAGCATTGTCGTTATGTTACGGATTAAGTCGGTGAAAGTTAGAACCGACACACGGAAGCAAAACAATACCTCGATACTTACAACCCAAAAGCAATAGTTATGTTTCGTGAGACTTCCGCTGGTAGTTTAAAACTCCGCATATACCGAATCATTTTAGGGGAAAATTGCCACTTTTTATACAAATTTCCGTATTTACGTTTTGGGTGATGTATTTATCCACCCCATCGATTGATGCATGTCTTGATCTCAATTAACTGCATAAGATTGAGACCCGGATTAAAATCTTCCGCTCTCCATTATTCGTTTTCTTTTATCTAACAAATGAGAAATTTAATTAAGATTTGAACTTGGAACTTATTCAAATTTTTCAGGATTAATTAAACAAAACACATATTGTAACGTTAAATTCGTTTTTTTATGAAATGATAAAACAAAATGTACACAAAAACTATAATAATCTGCAGGGGAAAACATGAAAGACAAGATAGGGAACGCAAATACTCGCATGCATACTTGGGGTTCTGGAGATCTGCTTATTTAAACATGTCAATATATCGTACATTGGATTCACCCTCTACCTCCGCTGCTGGACATGGCGTCTCAGTACAGACTATTCGTTACCGTTTGCGTCGTAACTCCTAACTAATCAGAGTAGCGCGGCGCCAATACACTAGTGCTGGTCAAATAATGACAGAACAGAACACACACACACACACATATATAGGGTATAAACATTCATACATAATGACCAGACGTCACCTCGCTGTCATGCTTTTGTGTGTTCGACGTCATCTGAACTGGATCTAAGTGGCAGCCCGGGTTCACCAGGCAATACTTGATCCAGGTCAATGTTTTCACATGGCCGAAAGTTTTCCTTGATCCTTGCAAAAAATGAGAATATCTGGGTCATAAAACCACCAAAATGATAATATTTGTGATTTGGCCCAGGCGCTGCTACGAGGATCGAAGAATTTGCCAAATGCTTTGGTTTTGCGTTACGTTACGTCGAGACGCTGTAACATTATTGCATACATACCTGCAAATGGTAAATTGCCAAATTTAATAGTTTGTATTTTTTTTTTATTTTGACATTATTTGGCTTGTAGAAAATTCCATATAACTTCTAACCGGCTTATTTGATCTAATTTTTCGTTCCTGGAATGATGTCATTGGCAGAGGACAGAAGTTAACATCTACTGACAGTCATGACATTCAATGTAAAATGAAATGTTTTATTTTCAAAAATATGAGCGGTTTTCATAGGTGGCTGAGAAACGACATCTAATCAATAATAGGCCTTCATCCAGATCACAATACAGCGAGGAATCTTCGACAAACTGTATGTCTAGTCCTACCAATAGTGTCGACTGGCATCTGTGACCCTGTAAAAAAGAAACCGTGACATTTAAATCAACATCGACACAAACCTGTGACACATAAAGCTTTTTTCAAACGGAACTTCTCGCATGGTATAAGTAAAAAGTCAACTAGTTATAACTCCCTTTTTAAACAAAATTACTTAAACAACAGTTATAAATGATATTCTGCACTGATTAATGTTTTTATTGACAATTTCATCTCTACTTTCGTTTTGCATACATATTTAGCTAGGATTTATTTATTCTTGCGTTTTAAACATTTACTAATTCACACATGATTGATTGTAACATTGAAAATACTAATTAATATTAGGTGAAACTCAATCATGTAAAATATTTAAAACTTTTAGCTGTGTCCAGTAAATAATTGACTTTATACATCAGAGTATGCCGTGCTTTCTTGCATCAGATCGACGTGAATCTGTGACAAACTGTCGACGCGAATCACACCACGTTGTGACGGAGTTCCCTGACCGTGCACTAGGTGGCGCTTATACGCACTGACCTGTGTCTCAACGCATGAATTTTGGAATTTGTTTTCATTAAAACAATTCTATAGCCAACTTTCCCCGCAACATTATCCTGATGAATATCGCAGTGTAGACGTTCTTCTCCGAAACAGCATTCAAACACCCAATTTTCTCTGCTTGACTGGTTTTATGATTCTATTAGATACTGACGTATTATTTCCGGTACGAAAAGGTCAAGGATGAAAGCGTATATGTTTTGTTTCAATCTGATCACCTTGGCCTTTATGCTACGCAATAGTGTATTATACGGAGGATACGGAAATACAATTGATGGTTGTTTGTTAAAATTCATAAACTATATAGTATTTATATATATATACTTGATGTTTATCAATATTTATTTGAAGGAATGTGAAATAAGATACAATTGATGAGCATATTTCTAATAAATTAGTCCATGCCTTCTTACCACCCCGCGCTATAATAACTAACCAAAATCAGCTAGTGAAGTGTCTAAGCGGAGCTAACGGCGTCATCTGGAAAAACATTGTAGGCTGAACACACCAATGGTAACACTTTTGTCGTAAATATCGAACTTATGCATTGCCCCTCGTTCAGTGATTGTTATCAAGATTTGAACGTGGAGCAATGGTCCTGACCGGAAAGACAGATTGGTTGAATATTTAGCGTCATATTATGCTAACAGACGATCAGTTAAATTAACCACTGTTTCCCAGGATCCTGGAAGGTTAACTACCCCATTTTTGCAAGTAACTGATCACTTCCCCACTGAATCAGCGATGAGGGACGAATGAAAATGAGACGCAATGTCTATATCAATCATCACGGAGATTGTGGCCGGGCGGGGATTCGAACTCACGACCCCTGGATTGAACCTATCAGTCTGTGTCAGCCATATTTGATGGGCGATCTGATAGCAAAGTGTGGAGACTGATAATGTATTCGCTATAAGTCACCTCCACTGAAAACATCATTAGTACGCTGGAAGTCAGACGCGCTAGCGACCAAGCTAATCGGTTCCGGCTACGGATAGACAAATCATAGGTGTCAACTTAACGTGTTGTCTGTGCCTTAAATAGGGTATCTGAAGATATTCAGCAGAAATACAATCGTAAAACATCGGGTACTTCCGTATCCTCCGTATAATACACCTCGTGTATAACTCTAGAATACACCAACATTATTCGCCTGTGTAACAAGTCTGTGTTTATTCGCGTGAAAGTAACATATTATTTATCGGTCATTTAGTTGACTATATGGCGTTATTATACATATATGGAAGGGAAGTTGATGGTTATCACATTTAAAACATCCGTGTTTTTCTTCCTCCCAGGAACTTCCACAAAGGTGGCATATGGGGGACGCCATTTTATTTTATCATGTGACTGAAAGTAGTTCCAAAATGGCGCCTTATTATGTCAGAGGTCGAAGTGGTCAGATTGAGCAGAAATAAGCACGTACCGACCTTTGACCTGCGATCGTTAAACAAATTGATCAAGAGTCGGTATCTGTCAGTCCTGCAGACGGGATGTGTGTGTGTGTGTGCGTGCGTGCGTGCGTGCGTGCGTGCGTGCGTGCGTGCGTGCGTGCGTGCGTGAGTGTGTGTGTGTGCGGGGGGTGTGGGGTGATGAGGTACTTCGTCTTAAATGACTGTCAAGTACAATCCTTGATTTGTAGGTTCGGCCACTGATACTCAGATCTGCACTTAAACAATGGTGCGCCCGGGGGGTAAATTCCGCATGTGACACCTCGTTTTGAGTACCTGGGTTCCTCCTAATAGCTGTGCTCTTTCGGTGGCTGTTATGAACAGCTTGTTTTCAGTTTCTTAATCCAATTGACACTTGTTGTTTCCACAGTCCTGTTTTCTGCGCTTACTTGCATACCGGATATTGATTTTTTTATTTCTAATGTGTTGACCTGAGCTACGTTCAGCACCGTTAAATAATGCCTGGTTCCCTAAAATTATCGCTTGCTAATATGAGGTTGAGCAAGTATCCAGGAAAATATGTAAGCTTACGTTATCAAACGTTTAACCGAACTGAATACAGTCATGCCTAATAAAAACCACATGTAAAACAATTTTATATTTAATATAGATTTTTTTTTTATTAAATTTAATATCGCCATAATTCCTTATATTATGGTTTTAATATAACATTTTGTATTGTCGATAGTGGCATACAGACCCATCAAGCCGAGTGCTTCATTATCGTTATTCTGTATGTATGCTTTCTATTGACTCACTCACTTACTCACCCACTCACTCACTCACTCACTCACTCACTCACTCACTCACTCACTCACTCACTCACTCACTCACTCACTCACTCACTCACTCACTCACTCACTCACTCACTCACTCACTCACTCACTCACTCACTCACTCACTCACTCACTTTCTTACTTACTTTATAGTGAACGGAGTGGTAACTGGGCAATGTCCTACTGACACATGCACCACCGCAAACAGCTTCTGTGATAGAACCGCAACTCCCAAACGTTGCGTATGTGAACCGACTTACAGAAATATTGCTGGCGTGTGCACAGGTAGATATAGTTTTTGTTATCTATAAATACAAAATGTCTAAAAATAAAATAATTTTTAAGATTACCCATCACCTTACAGTCATCCCAGACAGGAGTAACGGACTTTGGTTAGTTACCAAACCCCATCAGATTTTTTTCATTCACTTTTTTTTCAAAATCTATGTTCAATCCATTGCATATAACCAAAAAATATTTCAAAAAATAAAAAAGTGACACAAACACCACCAAAATGATCATCCGCAACAGGGATTATTTTATTTTTTCATGTATTTAATATAAGCAAACAGAAATAATTCAAACAATAAAAATACGTATATTGTGGACATTGTATTATGTATAAAAATTTTAAAAAAAGTTGCATAAAATAAACAAAATGATACAATTATGTCATAATAGGAAGGCATATGAACGTTTATCAAAACCGGACTATCCAAACTTTCAAGTACTTCGATTTACTTTGGAGTCATTGCGCTCTTTAAGTGTTTCTTGAAAATAGATTACTGCTTAATACTGTGGAAGGGGCATGACGGGTGTTGAATAAATTCATGAATAGTTTCAGTTTAACTATGTATGGCATCTATTTTCTTGGTTGCTTTCTATCCTGTTACACGATATTTATTTGTTGTGGAAATGCGTCTGATTTTACTTGGAAAAAACATGAATATAATTTGTAGTATAGAATTATAAACAAGAAATAGTCTATCGCTATAAAAATGTTGCCGAAAAGGTTCATTATCATTTATATTTATATCCTTCCTTCCTTCTGGTAATGTAAGTAGTTATTCAACAAAGCATATATTGAGATGTTAAGAAATGTACATGTATATATAAAATGATTTCAGCTATGTGAAGCTCTGGCCAATATAACACGTCCTAACAAATTAATAAATGCACAAAAGTATAATATTCTATTTCAATTATAAACGTGTTTATTTTGGGAAGACAATTGTACATAGACTATACCTAAGTTTGAATATAATAAAAATTGCAAATATTGCAAATATTCAATCAGTAAAGATGTGTTTAAAGATGAAGATATACTAAACTAAGCTATTCCGTTCAGCATGTTTGCAGCAGGAAGAAGTCATGCAACTTTATTCAGCAAACCCGTCAATACATGTTAATGCCACTTTTCCTATCGCCAGGCATTACTTGGCATTATAAAGGGGGTGCCTGAATAAAACTGAAGTTTATTTTAGCAGGTAGCCAAGTAGACTTTCACTACTTCGTATGTGGTACGTGGTTTACAACTACCTACCTTGTAAGTGGTACGTGGTATACAACTACCTACCTTGTAAGTGGTAAATGGTATATTTATCCAAGGGAAATTACTATGGCCCAAAGCACAGAACTATTGACCGAGACGAAGTCGAGATTAATATCATCCTGCTTTAGGTCAATAGTCACACACCCACTTCAATACTACTTTCACTGAGTTTTAAAGGAACTATATCCGGATTTGTCTAAATTTTAAATTGGCTAAAAGCAACTTTCCCTAATATAGCATGCTATACATATATTCACTGACACCGTGCTGTCAAAAGGATATATATTAAAATGCCACAATAATATTGCCTAACTTGGTATACGCGCCTATGTAACACTAGAACAGATTTTCCACTTAAAATTGCAACATATTTTGTGACGTATTAAATAGGTTACCTGATTTCATTTTGATTTTAATTTAATCCGTTATACATGTTAACGCAGTAAAAATTGTTTCATGTTAGAGAGAGTCCGAATGACGGCGCGAAGATAGTCAAGCAGTATTTAAGTGCTGTCTATTCATAGAATAGGAATTTCGTTTCATGTTTACCACTCCAATCGAAATATCAATGTTGACCCATTTTGATAGATTTGACAAACCAAATTATTTATTAATGATAATGACATGCTTTTTATCCATTTTACAAATACCATTAATCGATAACTCCTATACAATGACGGACGCTTACTTTGCTTATCTTCCATTGTCCGATAACTCCTATACAATGGTGGACGTTAACATAGTTTATTTTCCATTGTCTGATAATGACATGCTTTTTATCCATTTTACAAATACATTTATTTTTAAAGACTTTTATAGTGTTTTTTACTGATATAGTCCCTTTAACAGAGGTGTGAAAAGTATTTCGTAGTATTTGTATGTCTGTTCCTCACTAACAAATTCAACTATAACCCCTGCCTACATTCTTAACGATGAATTACTTTCATATATTCGCTGACTTAAGAAAATAGTTCCAACTATTCAGAGTGCAAGGAATAAGTGGTCAATAATTCATTTTGATTGACAAGTTTTATTTAGTTCTCAACCAATCAGATTGGAGAATTCATAAGTATATATTATAATATTCTCTATGTACTATGTCTTACACGTACTTTGTTCCTGTTTCAGCTAGAACGCCATGTCCTATTGGAACCGAATGTGCTGGAGGCGAAAAGTGTTATTTTGATGGGTTTTGTAATCCAGCTGGTACGCCGCCCAGCAGTGTTATGCAAAGTATATCAACTTATTCTTATACATTGAACCATATATATATATATACTAAAACATGACAAATTGGTCTGAAATTTTACTTCAAAATAAATTGATTTAAAATAGCATTCATAAAACAGTAGCTATATTAAAACATGACAAATTGATCTGAATCTTTACTTAAAATAAATTGATTTAAACATTGATCAGAACTCTCATATCAAATAAATTGTTCTAAATATCTTACTTTTCCTGCCTAATTTGAAACACATATGTAGTAAAACTTGTCTTAAGCAGCCTGTCATTGGAAGGAGCAAAGGTGACCTTTAAAGATAGGGTGTAGCTGAATACAGGTTAATTTGTTCTGAAAACATAGAAATGGGATAAAGCAAATGTGGCTGCTTAAGACAAGTGGTTTCTTAATAGAGATACCCGCTTATACAGGTTTGACTGTACATGCATTTATAAAGCAAATCAACCTGTCTTAAAAGATCACTTTTGCTTCTTCAATTGCCTGGCTACTTAAGACCGGTTTTGCTGTAGTTTGATATACACGGTTTCGTCCGACGGGGGAAGAGCGAAGTTTATGCTATCCAGTGTATTGTATTTTGCTATTGTGTTCTATCTGTTGTAAGTGTTATAAGTATAACAAAGTTTTTGTGCCTTGTCATTTGATTGCTATGTCTCCTGTGGGGCATCTGTATTCTAAGGTTGTCATCACCACATGCATTTTTTTTTGCAGCTTCTCCTGGCTTACCGGGCGGTACTTGTGATAGCATGACTCTCTGCAAAGACAAAAATACCGAATGTATTAAGTGCCGCTGTGATTGCAAAACTGGTCGCATGCTAATCAACGGCCGTTGTGTACCACGTAATAATACAGTTCTATTATTATCGTTAAAAATAACAGTAATAATAATAATAATAATAATAATAATAATAATAATAATAAAAATAAAAAATATTAATAATAATAATAATAATAATAATAATAATAGAAGTAATAAACTTCAATTTCCTGATAACTCCTATCAAATGTTGGACGTTTACATAGATTATCTTCTATTGCCCGATAACTCCTATCAGATGTTGGACGTTTACATAGATTATCTTCCATTGCCCGATAATTCCTATACAATGATGAACGTTTACTTAGCTTATCTTCCTTTGTCCGATAACTCCTATATAATGATGAACGTTTACTTAGCTTATCTTCCATTGCCCGATAACTCCTATACAATGATGAACGTTTACTTAGCCTATCTTTCATTGCCAGATAACTCCTACACAATGATGGACGTTAACATAGCTTATCTTCCATTGCCCGATAACTCCTATACAATAGTGGACGTTTACATAGCTTATCTTCCATTGCCCGATAATTCCTATACAATGATGGACGTTTACATAGCTTATCTTCCATTTCCAGATAACTCCTACACAATGATGGACGTTAACATAGCTTATCTTCCATTGCCCGATAACTCCTATACAATGGTGGACGTTAACATATCTTATCTTCCATTGCCCGATAACTCCTATACAATGTGGACGTTAACATAGCTTATCTTCTATTGCCCGATAACTCCTATACAATGTTGGACTTTAACATAGATTATCTTCCATTGCCTGATAACTTCTATATAATGATGGACGTTTACATAGTTTATCTTCCATTGCCCGATAACTCCTATACAATGATGGACGTTGACATAGATTATATTCAATTGCCAGATAACTACCGGTACATTGATGGACGTTAACATAGCTTATCTTCCATTGCCCGATAATTCCTGAACATTGATGGATGTTAACATAGCTTATCTTCCATTGCCCGATAATTCCTGAACATTGATGGACGTTAACATAGCTTATTTTCCATTGCCCGATAATTCCTATACAACGGTGGACGTTTACATAGCTTATCTTCCATTGCCCGTTAACTCCTATACAATAATGGACGTTAACATAGCTATCTTCCATTGCCCGATAACTCCTATACATTGATGGACGTTAACATAGCTTATCTTCCATTGCCCGATAACTCTTATACAATGATGGACGTTAACATAGCTTATCTTCCATTTCCCGTTAACTCCTATACAATGATGGACGTTTACATAGCTATCTTCCATTGCCCGATTACTCCTATACATTGATGGACGTAAACATAGCTTATCTTCCATTGCCCAATAACTCTTATACAATGGTGGACGTTAACATAGCTTATCTTCCATTTCCCGATAATTCCTATAGAATGGTGGACATTTACATAGCTTATCTTCCATTGCCCGATAATTCCTATACAATGGTGGACGTTAACATAGCTTATCTGCCATTGCCCGATAACTCCTATACAATGGTGGACGTTAACATAGCTTATCTTCCATTGCCCGTTAACTCCTATACAATCATGGACGTTTACATAGCTATCTTCCATTGCCCGATAACTCCAATACAATGGTGGACGTTAACATAGATTATCTTCCATTGCCCGATAACTCCTATACAATGGTGGACGTTAACATAGATTATCTTCCATTGCCTGATAACTCCTATACAATGGTGGACGTTAACATAGATTATCTTCCATTGTCCGATAACTCCTATACAATGGTGGACGTTAACACCGCTTATCTTCCATTGCCCGATAACTCCTATAAAATGGTGGACGTTAACATAGATTATCTTTCATTGCCCGATAACTCCTATACAATGCTGGACGTTAATACCGCTTATCTTCCATTGCCCGATAACTCCTATACAATGGTGGACGTTAACATAGCTTATCTTCCATTGCCCGATAACTCCTTTACAATGATGGACGTTAACATAGCTTATCTTCTATTGCCCGATAATTCATATACAAAGGTGGACGTTAACATAGCTTATTTTCTATTGCCCGATAACTCCTATACAACGATGGACGTTTACATAGCTTATCTTCCATTACCCGATAACTCCTTTACAATGATGGACGTTAACATAGCTTATTTTCTATTGCCCGATAATTCATATACAAAGGTAGACGTTAACATAGCTTATCTTCCATTACCCGATAAGTCCTACACAATGATGGACGCAGCGTATCTACGGACGTTTACATAACTTATCTTCCATAACGTGATAACGCCTATACAATAATGAAATGAAATTGTGTTACTTTTTCAGCTGGTTCCCTGTACAGTCCATGTACAGTTACTGCAAATTGCTCGGCCGGCATGCTGACTATATGCGTTAATGGAATGTGTGTATGTGATAGTAATGCCATTGCTAATGACGGTGTTTGTTTCCAAAGTACGTACTATATACTTTTGCTGCTAACTAAACAAGAAAATATTGATGCAAAGCTTCTAATTCGACCGGGAAATAATGTACGAGAGTATGGCTGAAAAAAAGCGAACTTTTATTACAAACCATGTTTTTTTAGCTTATTTACAATCACCAATACAATAACATTATTAGAATATAACAACATATGTGAATCATACTGAGATTATCTTGATAAAACATGCTGCTCCCTATTTCGCATAGTCTGGTTCCCTGACATACAAATCGGTAATATGCCGGAGAACTACACTATACGTCACTCCAGGGACAACTTCCGCAATCTAAAGCAGATAGAGTCGACCGGTCGTGAACACCTTTCTATGTACAATGTACTTCGATATTGAATATGTTTTTATCAAGTAATAATAAATAAGATATTATTCTGTATTAAAATATCCGACAAATAGCTCAATAAGTGTCTAAAACACAACGTTGAACAGTATTATTTGTTGTGTGAAACTCATTTTAACTCACAGCGTCAAATGTAACCTTGTTATTGTATGTTGTGCGAAACTCATTTTACCTCCCAGCGTCTGGTGTAACTTTGTTATTGTATGTTATGTGAAACTCATTTTACCTTCCAGCGTCTGATGTAACCTTGTTATTGTATGTTATGTGAAACTCATTTTACCTCCCAGCGTCTCATTTTACCTCCCACCGTCTGATGTCACTTTGTTATTGTATGTTATGTGAACTCAGTTTACCTAATCGCGTCTGATGCAACCATGTTAATGTAAGTTGTGGGAAACTAAGTTTCTCTCCATCTCAGATGTAATATTGTTAAAGCATTGTAAGGTAATGTCAGTTATTTCATAACTTCTACCGCCTTATTTCTGTTTTTAACTGTAACTTCCTCCCCATGTTATAGATGGGGCTAATGGCGGCAGATGTGATGGTCCCGTGGCAATGATGACGTGTTCACTAGACAAGTTTGCAACCTGCACGAATGGCATGTGCATGTGCATAGCCAATGCTACTAGTAAACATGGCATGTGTGTAGAAGGTAGGTGGTCTGCAATCTTACGTGTGTCTACAAGGTAGGTGGTCCACAATCTGGCATGTGTCTTCAAGGTACATGTAGGTGGTCCGAAATCTGACATGTGTTTACAATGTTGATGGTCCCGTGCAATCTGACGTGTGTCTACAAGGTAGGTGGTCCGCTATCTGGCATGTGTCTACAAGGTAGGTGGAATGCAATCTGGCATGTGTCTACAAGGTAAGTGTTCCACAATCTGACATGTGTCTACAAGGTAGGTGGTTCGCAATCTACCATGTGTCTACAAGGTAGGTGGTTCGCAATCTACCATGTGTCTACAAGGTAGGTGGTTCGCAATCTACCATGTGTCTACAAGGTAGGTGGTTTGCAATCTGGCATGTGTCTACAAGGTTGGTGGTCCGCAATCTTACGTATGTCTACAAGGTAGGTGGTCTGCAATCTGGCATGTGTCTACAAGGTACATGTAGCTGGTCCGCATTCTAACATGTCTCTACACAGTAGGTGGTCCGCAATCTGACATGTGTCTACAAGGTTGGTGGTCCCACGCAATCTGACGTGTGTCTACAAGGTAGGTGGTCCGAAATCTGGCATGTGTCTATAAGGTAGGTGGTCCGCAATCTGGCATGTGTCTTCAAGGTAGGTGTTCCGCAATCTGACATGTGTCATCAAGGTAGGTAGTCCCGCTCAATCGTGCATGTGTCTACAAGGTAGGTGGTCCGCAATCTGACATGTGTCTACAAGGTAGGTGGTCACGCACAATCTGACGTGTGTCTACAAGGAAGGTGGTCTGCAATCTGACATGTGTCTACAAGGTAAGTGGTCCGCAATCTGACATGTGTCTACAAGGTAAGACGCCGATATCTGGCATCTGTGTACTAGGTAAAACTACCTGTTTGGAAAAAAGAGAAAGATAACAGAAGTTAATACATATCATGAATGAATGAATTAATTTATGAATGAATGAATGAATGAATGAATGAATGAATGAATTAATGAATGAATGAAGAACTAATGATTGAACGAAGTAACGATCGAACGACAGATGAACGAAATGATTAATAGATAACAAATTATTTTAATTTTAATTCAGCGATGCTTTAGATAATGTTTGATGAATGGATGAATGATTAATTGATTAATTAATTAATTGAATAATGAACAATCGAACGAACATATGGATGAAACTATTAAGGAATAGAAATATTTTATTGTTAATCCGTGATGGCCTAAATTGTTAAATGTCTAAGTCAGTATAAACGCCCATATCTCTCTGCGTCAGATGGATCCTTGAATGGCAGATGCGATGGTGCAGCCAGGACGCAGTGCACTAAAGACAAATTTGCAGTCTGCATGAACGGCAGGTGTATGTGTAATGGAGACTCTACTGCAACAAGTGGCATGTGTCGACGTAGTAAGTATCAAGTACATGATCATTATTGGTTACGGTTTGTGTAGTCAACAGTGTACTGAGTACAGTCAACAGTGTACTGCGTAAAGTCAACAGTGTACTGCGTACAGTCAACAGTGTACTGTGAACAGTCAACAGTGTACTGTGTACAGTCAACAGTGTACTCATCCATTTCCCCCAAAAAGCCGCTCTACAAAAGCAACTGCTCCTACAAACTATTCTTGACAGACTTGCAAATAGCCCATTGTAATTGCCTAGAAACAATACAAATAGAACCATTGACAATATCAAGGGCTCGTCTCTATATAATTCCTTGACAATACAAACAATGTATTGTATGCAGTCTTCAGTGCAAGTGGATTAGATTAGAGCTACACAATCTCTTATCTTTCCGTATATATATGTTATATGAAATATATTTAAAACATTTTGGTATCTCGTTTTCCATCCACCTCAGAAATATCAATTATTCCATACCACCGCGGTGGTCTAGGTGTAGAGCATCTGGCTCTTATTCCAAAGATCGCGGGTTCGATTCCCAGTCATGTCATATCAAAGATTTGAAAAATGGTACTAGCAGCTTCCTCGCTTGGCGCTCAGCATTAGAACTAGCTCTTGTCAGCCAGGTGTCTAGTCTGTAGAACGAATCCAGCTCTCCCGATTGGGTCCGTTCAACAGCATTTGTAACGAGCAGGGTGATTGGTCAGTTGCTTCAGGGAAAGTTTGAATGACGTCATAATTTAGTATGCGTTCAATTGCTATGAATTGTGGGACAGGCATAGAATTCCCTGCTTTTTAAATTTCGATCGGTGGTTAATAGACCTGATTCGGGAGATATCAGGTTCTGGTATAGACTAGTCCGGTGTCAGTATAATGTGACTGGGTGGGGTATCTAATCATGTGTCTGCAGCATGATACTCTAGTGTGGCAGCACTTAGAATACTGTCTTTAGTAAACGCTGTCGCGATATGACTAAATGAAATATTGAAACTGAAAGCAACGCTAAAGACCATACACCAACAACTACGTCTTAATACATTTTTCGAAGTAGAGTAATAATATAAATAATAATAATAATAATATTAATAATAATAAGTCTTTACTTAATTAGAGAACTCATTTGAACAAGTCAATCTCCCATGTGGCCTTCAAACATGTATATATCACCTACACCAATGTGCTAAATAACAGTCACATAAAAATTATAACAGTAACAGAATAATAAATCATTCCTCGATTGTAGGTACAGGGATACGAATTATAAATATGTTTTGACAATGTGTGTAAGACAAACATTATATATTAAAGTAAGTTATAAACCAATTGTTATAAGCCTGCAGTGCGTTTCACTAACAACAAAAATCGTCGTTATCGTAAACCAACAATTATTCATTATAGTTTTCATATTCATCCAAATGAAGCAAAACTTAGCTCAAATCATGCAGAAAATGATATATTTTCTTAAAATACAATCATTTTAAATGTCAATCAAAATTTAAACATTCCAAGAAAAAATATCTTATTCACTTACGGCAATTTTTATCGTAAGATATTTTGTGAAACACAATCCTGGGCCCTCGAGCGTATGCTTTTAACCTTCGCAAATATACATACAAAGTTTTGAAATAGTTCACTGAATTGGCTTTTTTTTTACAACTATTGGAAGACTGTTCCAAATAATTGCTTCCGAACTTCTAAATATGGTCGGAGAGTGTATACATTCAGGTTAGACGAGGGTCTTACATTCCTTGACTTACAGTTGCTGTTTTATTATAGGAGAGACTGTCGGAGGTGCGTGCAATGGTACGGAAGGAGCCGTTTGTGCACGAGACAAAAATGCAAGATGCATGTCGGGTATGTGCATGTGCAGGACAAACACAAATGCAATAAGCGGCATGTGTGTAGAAGGTACATATTATTGCATTTATCTTATTTGCATTAACATTAAAACTGAACGCATCGTTTAAACTGCCTGATTTCAAAACTGTTTTGTGATAAATATAAAAACGTAATTATATGTTATTAAGACGGTGTCCTAGCTATTTGGGGCCATCTCAGCGTTTTTATCACGATGGTAAACATTTGGTACTAGCAGCTTCCTCGCTTGGCGCTCAGCATTAGAACTAGCTCTTGTCAGCCAGGTGTCTAGTCTGTAGAACGAACCCAGCTCTCCCGATTGGGTCCGTTCAACAGCATTTGTAACGAGCAGGGTGATTGGTCAGTTGCTTCAGGGAAAGTTTAGTATGCGTTCAATTGCTATGAATTGTGGGACAGGCATAGAATTCCCTGCTTTTTAAATTTCGATCGGTGGTTAATAGACCTGATTCGGGAGATATCAGGTTCTGGTATAGACTAGTCCGGTGTCAGTATAATGTGACTGGGTGGGGTATCTAATCATGTGTCTGCAGCATGATACTCTAGTGTGGCAGCACTTAGAATACTGTCTTTAGTAAACGCTGTCGCGATATGACTAAATGAAATATTGAAACTGAAAGCAACGCTAAAGAACATACACCAACAACTACGTCTTAATACATTTTTCGAAGTAGAGTAATAATATAAATAATTATAATAATAATAATATTAATAATAATAAGTCTTTACTTAATTAGAGAACTCATTTGAACAAGTCAATCTCCCATGTGGCCTTCAAACATGTATATATCACCTACACCAATGTGCTAAATAACAGTCACATAAAAATTATAACAGTAACAGAATAATAAATCATTCCTCGATTGTAGGTACAGGGATACGAATTATAAATATGTTTTGACAATGTGTGTAAGACAAACATTATATATTAAAGTAAGTTATAAACCAATTGTTATAAGCCTGCAGTGCGTTTCACTAACAACAAAAATCGTCGTTATCGTAAACCAACAATTATTCATTATAGTTTTCATATTCATCCAAATGAAGCAAAACTTAGCTCAAATCATGCAGAATCATTTTAAATGTCAAACAAAATTTAAACATTCCAAGAAAAAATATCTTATTCACTTACGGCAATTTTTATCGTAAGATATTTTGTGAAACACAATCCTGGGCCCTCGAGTGTATGCTTTTAACCTTCGCAAATATACATACAAAGTTTTGAAATAGTTCACTGAATTGGCTTTTTTTTTACAACTATTGGAAGACTGTTCCAAATAATTGCTTCCGAACTTCTAAATATGGTCGGAGAGTGTATACATTCAGGTTAGACGAGGGTCTTACATTCCTTGACTTGCAGTTGCTGTTTTATTATAGGAGAGACTGTCGGAGGTGCGTGCAATGGTACGGAAGGAGCCGTTTGTGCACGAGACAAAAATGCAAGATGCATGTCGGGTATGTGCATGTGCAGGACAAACACAAATGCAATAAGCGGCATGTGTGTAGAAGGTACATATTATTGCATTTATCTTATTTGCATTAACATTAAAACTGAACGCATCGTTTAAACTGCCTGATTTCAAAACTGTTTTGTGATAAATATAAAAACGTATTTATATGTTATTAAGACGGTGTCCTAGCTATTTGGGGCCATCTCAGCGTTTTTATCACGATGGTAAACATTTGGAACTACAATGTTTCACTATCATGGTTTCGTTGTTCATCTTAGTTTCGGCTTTTCACCATCGTAGTTTCGACTTTTCAATGTCGCGATGGGACACCGTAAATTGATGCGTTGCGAGAACGAAGATGCCGTGTATGGTGTATGTGCACGTGTCGTGTATTGTGTATGTACACGTGCCGTGTATGGTGTATGTGCACGTGTCGTGTATGGTGTATGTGCAGGTGCCGTGAATGGTGAATATGCACGTGCCGTGTATGGTGTATGTACACGTGCCGTGTATGGTGTATGTACTCGTGCCGTGTATGGTGTATGTACATGTGCCGGTACACATGCCGTGTATGGTGTATGTACACGTGCCGTTTATGGTGTATGTACACATGCCGTGTATGGTGTATGTGCAGGTGCCGTGTATGGTGTATGTACTCGTGCCGTGTATGGTGTATGTACACGTGCCGGTACACATGCCGTGTATGGTGTATGTACACGTGCCGTTTATGGTGTATGTACACATGCCGTGTATGGTGTATGTGCACGTGCCGTGTATTGTGTATGTACACGTGCCGTGTATGGTGTATGTACACGTGCCGTGTATGGTGTATGTACACATGCCGTGTATGGTGTATGCTACCTTGATTCCGAATCTCGTAAGATCAACATAACTTGTAGTATCTGTAAAAACAAAACAAAATGTATAAGGACATAATCGTAAGGAATAGAAGACTTTTATTAACGAGATAACTCATTTGAATAAATTCAATCTTCCATGAGGCCCTCAACATATTTACAAAGTAAAACATTATTAAATTTATAAACAAAAGAAGTAAACAAGTATATACATATACATGTAATAATGTAAATCAATTTTGAAGAGAGCTACCCGATTGATAGAGTTGCTTAGAATTTTTACTCGGGCTATTGCAAATATGAAGCTTTGAACTAATTAATAGAATTTGCATATTTTATATACGACAGAATAGAGTTCCACAAACAAGAACCTGAATAAGCAAACGAATTTCAGAATTAACAACTGTAAATTAGAGTATGACCGTAATGTGCGTGTTTGAACATAATAGTCATTTGCGGGAATTTTCACAAACTTTCGTAACTTAATCAATGCTCATTCATTTTATGTGAGAAAAGTTTGACCGGTACGTTGATCATTTATGGATCTGCAAAATTTATATTTTTTTCGTAACTCTATTTTGTCACACTATACGAGTAACGGTATAACACGACCACTATTCGCGTAACAGGACGGCAGTGACATAAATACTCGTGGTTTCTTTTCATTTAAAATACACTTCCTTATTTAAATGGTATTTGGTGACTTGAATGCATGAGCTTCGACAATTGATTGATTGATTGATTGATTGATTGATTGATTGATTGATTGATTGATTGAATATTTAGGGTCATTTTATGCCATCGAAGGCTAACAAACGACCAGTTAACCTAACCACTGATTCATGGGATTCTGAAAGGTTAATCAGTATTCGAGCACATCCCATCTGCGCAAGTAACTGGTAATGTTCCGACTTGAAATAGCGGTGTGAGACAAATGATAATGAGACACAATGTCGTATATCAGTCATTACGGAGACTGTTGCTGGCGGACGATTCGAACTCACGACCTGATCTTCGATAAGACGAAGGAGAAAGACAAACGACAAAAACAGAATGGCATTAAATGGATACATTACATACACGTCATTTTGAAAGATTAGATAAGATCTTTTGAAAGCATCGTGTTTGAATTATGAACTTAGAAAATAATAAGACTAAGGAATTGGGCATGCATGCATTACTTTTAAAGTCTACTTTCACTTTATGAACACGATACATAACACTGTATGAAATAAAGACGTTTATTAAGACACTGTAAACACATAATAAACCTTTTTCTTCTTGTATGAATGTCACAGTGTAAAAAGTTTAACTACAGAAATAAGAAGGAACCCCTATGGTGATCTTATACTATATTTAACCCTTTACTCCATAGATACGCGTTTCTCGCACCAATCAAGAAGGTCTTTGAAAAGAGTGCAGGAAGAGTTCAGATTGCTCGTAACGAGCAATCTGAACATTTCCTGCACTGTTTTCCACTCTGTCAGTTAATATAAACATAATTCACCCAATAATTCAAAAGCCTTCTATATTATGTGTCCAAATGCGTCAATATCAGAGGCGTCCAAAGGCGTCTATATTAAGTAAAGGGTCAAGCGAGTATACACGTTCTTAAGATTCAACTGGAGTATTTTGTGTTTCAGATGGCAGAACCGGGGGTCGTTGTAACGGTGTTGGTAACGCGCAGTGTACTGGAGACAAAAATGCTCAGTGCACGTCTGGAATGTGTATGTGCAAGACTGGATACAGAGGGATAGGCGGCAGCTGTGTACGTGGTACGTAAACAGAAACATACACTAACTAACAAAATGGTATCGGAACTGCTTTTGCTCTATCCGCTAAATATGTTTCTACTTATTCTTTATCAAAAGAATGTTATCTTTTTTCTCTTAAAAAATTTACTTTAACCACTTCACATAAGGATATGTAATTATTTGTTAATCTCAGGAAACTACTTTCATTTAAGTGCTTTACGTAACGGTATAAAATTATTTGTTTATCTCGGGGGAAATGGTTTCCTTAAGCGCTTTACATAACGGTATACTAGTATTAGTTAATCTCGGGGGAACAACTTATTTTGAGCGCTTTACACAACGTTACATAATTATTTGTTTATCTTGGGAAAATATTTTCCTTAAGCGCTTTAAATAACGGTATATTAGTTTATCTCGGGGGAACAACTTACTTTAAGCGCTTTCAATAATTATTTGTTTATCTCGGGAAAATATTTACCTGAAGCGCTTTATAATTATTCCTCTCATTAAGATGATCTGAAGCTCAGAGGTAAAGGTCATACTTTAGTGTCAAAGGTGAAAATAAAGAAAATATATCATATATATGTTACGAAGCTTCAATTCCTTGAATAAATTTAGCTTGAAAAAATAGAGAATGCTATTGCACCCGTCCTGATTTCAGTGTTGTTTTCATTGCTAACCCTTTATAGACCTAGCAGGCTCATCGTTAACCCTTTTATAGACCTAGCAGGCTCATTGATAACCCTTTTATAGACCTAGCAGGCTCATCGTTAATAACCCTTTTATAGACCTAGCAGGCTCATTGATAACCCTTTTATAGACCTAGCAGGCTCATCGTTAACCCTTTTATAGACGTAGCAGGCTCACTGTTAACCCTTTTATAGACCTAGCTGGCTCATTGTTAATCCTTTTATTCCTTTGATAGACATAGCAGGCTCAGTATTAACAAATTTATAGACCTATCCGGCTCATTGTTAACCCATTTATAGACCTAGAAGGCTCATTGTTAACCCTTTTGTAGACCTAGCTGGCTCATTGTTAACCCTTTTGTAGAGCTGGCAGGCTCATTGTTTGTAGAGCTGGAAGGCTCATTGTTAACCCTTTTGTAGAGCTGGCAGGCTCATTGTTAACCCTTTTACAGACATGACAAGCTCACTGTTAGCCCATTTTGTAGACAAAGCAGGCTCATTGTTGACCCTTTTATAGACATAGCAGGCTCATTGTTAACCCCTTTACAGACATGACAAGCTCGTTGTTAGCCCCTTTTATAGACATAGCAGGCTCGTTGCTAACCCTTTTACAGACATGAAAAGCTAATTGTTAGCTCTTTTATAGACATAGAAGACTTAATGTTAACCCTTTTACAGACATGAGAAGCTCATTTTTAGCTCCTTTATAGACAAAGTAGGCTCATTATAAACCCTTTTGTAGGTCTAGATGACTTTCATAAGCCCATATCAATGTGTGATTGGGCGAGGCACTGTGTCATCCGTTTGTATTTGTGGAACCAATCCAGTGACACTCATCAAACGCTTGGTTCATTGTTTCAAGATGCATTTGGATCAGACTTCATGTTGCCGACGCTTTCTACATATAGTATTTGTTTACTGACAATGTGTTTGTGATTTATGTCCGTGTGTATTGTGGTGGTTGGTATGGGTTTACCAAATACAGAACGTATAAGTTGTTTATCCCAACAGATAACGAATAATGCATTCAGAGTCTAGTTATCTTAACTTTGCAAATGCAAAAAGGTTTTTCTTTAAGATCTAGTCTAACATTATTTCTGTACGCGATCTTACAGGAGTGAAAATTAAGGAATATATAGACAACAATGTGATACAGCGAGCATCGTTCTCAATGATTTTGGCCAATATGGGTATGAAAGATGAAACAGTTTCAATGTTAGATGAGTGATTTCGGAGGATACGCTGAGTTATTGTTCAATTAATAGTAATGCATTCTGAAAAATGTTCACCCTTTTTAAAAATAAATTTCTTTATTTTTCACAGATGGAGCTGCAGGTGGATTTTGCTTGTCAGGCAATACATGTCCCCATGATAAAAACGCTCAATGTGTGTCCGGGATGTGCATGTGCAAGACCAAACATTTATACACCGAGGGGGCTTGTCTGAGAGGTATTTATGTATTTATCTATTACGTTTAAGTGGTTTCGTAATAATTTTTCACTTTGTCAAACCGTTTAGATCTAGTAAAACAGTAATAATATAGTTCTTACTTCACAGCTGAAACTATGTTCTCTATTAAACAAGGTTTCCACAATTAAAAACTAGTCCATATAGTTTTTTTTAATGTATTTTTTTTCATAACAGGAATGTCTCCTAACATAAAAAATGCACAATAACTGGTAGGTTTACCAGCATATCTTTCTAAAGAGGATACAGTGAGGCCTATGTTGTTGTTTTTTTTTAAAAAGTCCTCAAATGCTCATAAAAACATGCATCTGTTAAAATCCTACAAAATCATTTACAGCTGAATTATATCACTTCTTATATGTGACTTATATGTGATTTATATGTGACTTATGCGTGATTTATGTGTGACTTATATGTTATTTATATGTGACACTTATGTATGACTTATATGCGACTTATATGTGACTTATGTGTGACTTATATGCGACTTATATGTGACTTATGTGTGACTTATTATTATGTGATTTATATGTGACTTAAATGTGGCTTTTTCTTATTAAAGATGGCAGCGTGGGAGGACGGTGCTGCCCTATGACAAACAGGTGCTATGGAAGATATACACAATGTGTTTCCGGCATGTGCATGTGCAACCCAACAGTTGCAAGACGGATCGGATACAAATGCTTCAGAAATACTGTAGGATAAAACTGACATGTCTGGGCAGTCAGACGGATATCGACATCTGCATACAACTACTATACATCCTATTGTTTGCTGTTCTAATACAACTAAATCACACAACGATAACGTCATGTTTAAGCAATGAAAACCGTCATGCTGGTGTATTTATGATAAAAAAACTAATTTTGACAAGACACGACTTTAGTATCTTGTTTGTTTGTTTGTATTTTTATTCAAATACAATACCATCTATAATGAATAATTACCGTTACATATTTTTGAAAAAGTGAAAAACATCTCGTAGTAAGCAGACTGAAGTTAGTTTGATATTCGTCTTTCGATATTCATTATGAATCTGACGCTAACCCTTATCCTAACACTAATCCTAACCTCCAATTTGAAGAGTTACGCCCTTTGTATATCAAAGACGAAAAAACGAATATCAAACTTCTAATTGCTCTTTAGGTACTTCAGTTACTTGCAGAGATGGGGAATGCTCGAGTACTGGTTAACATTTAAGGATCCCAGGAAACCGTGGTTAGGTTAAATGATCGTCTGTTAGCCTTCGATGGCATAAAAATGACGCTAAATATTCAATCAATATTCACCCTTTAGGTACTTAGCTTAATTGGGATTTTTTTAAAATATTTGATAGTTTATTTTCGGACATATTAATATATCTAGTATATTTGGTATAAACGCCCAGTGTACTATATTGTGTTTTCTTTGATATCGTGTTGATGAGTTTTTATTTGGTATAACAATACCAATAGCATGCGGGAACTCTTTGCTATTAAACATACGTATTTATGTGTTGTGGTTTGGGTAAAAAAAATCTAGTCATTTTACTTTATCAACGTTTTGACAGAGAGATGGATGAATTTAATTTTTTCTTAATGGGTAAAGATATTATGGACTACAGCAATGTAAACAAATTTCAATTTCAATATGTCACATTTCTTAGGTCATTTCAAACAAAACATTTCAAACTATAACGTCCTCAACTGTATATTCTAAAAAAATGGCATCTCAAAAAACACTTTGGATAATTGGGCTTTCTTAAGACTTAAAAAAGGAAGAAAAAATGTTACTATATTTGAAATGGAAACATATTTGATTTAAAAAATCAAATCAGTCAGCAATATTTTGAGTTTTAAGGAAAAAAGCGTATAACTTCATTAAGATTACATTGTAGTCCAAAGTAAATACACACCATGTTTCACATGTCTCTGGCATTACTATTGATAAAGATATGAAAATCACGTACATTTATATATATTTACAATCTGCATCGATGTATTAAGTTGTAAATCTTTGTGTGTAATAAGGCAACTTTCATATTCAAATTCCCACCTGTTCATAAAACAGGTTGAAAAAAAAAGTATTGTAGCTTTACTCAACTACATTTCTCTTTTTGATATAATGTTTTGTATATGAACAAAGTTGTATATTTATATGTAATGTGGTTGGATTTAATATTCTTTTTGTAAGATCCTTTTATACTATCTAAAAGTTGATCTAATAAAGAATTATATTTCAAATAAAATTGGTTTCAAACGTACTTGGGTTCTGTTTTGTTTTCAGTATCCTTTTGAAAAAGATGATATCATCATTAACATCTTGGCATCTGTTTATCAAAAAATCTATCATGGCATAAACATATCGAATATGTAAACACAAAGGCATGAAAGGAATTAACATCATAAACTGATTAATAGATAGATACAATGTAGTTCTTTATCATTAATGTAAGTCTTATCATTGTCATTACACAGCATATACATTACATGTATATAAAACATTATATTAGACAAATGACCAAGCCATTCTATAAATAATTATAAGAGACTATATTTAAAACATATCTATACATTTTTAACCAATTTATCACACACTTATATCACATTGCTGTGTATATATTTGCATGTTTACTGATAATCTTACAAAATAGCAAACATACTTGTAGAATAGCAAATATAACAAAACACGTTTTAACATCTATATACGCAGTAAAAATGAGAGGCCAGTGCTAATCTTGACATATTGTCTAAAATGTTATTAAAATAATATACGATTACGATGTGAGGAGAAAAAGAAATGCTAAAGCATCAATCGAATATGATTCTTTATCAGATCTAGAATGAACTGATTAGCACCGACTTCTCACTACAATATTTAAATGATTAAGATGTCTAAGTGAACTGTTGCATTATTTATATATTTATAATCCGCTCAATAGCTCTTCTCTTGACACCATCTATAACTTGAGTATTTCATAAAACCTCTATTTGACCATGGAGATATTTTCTTTGATTACCGCGCAGTAACCAAAACCTACCAATCGTGAAACATCGGGTATTTCCGTATCCTCCGTCAATTGCGTAGCATAAAGCCCAAGGTGATCAGATTGCAAAACCTACTAAAATGGTATCAGGAACAACTAAACTAGTATCGGTTGTAAACCCATATATTAAAACCAGTTGAAAAAAACCTCTTAATTTTATGTATAATCCTGCACCTGATCGTGTTGGTAAAGTTTCGAGATACAATCGTAGAATCAAAAAAAAATTCAAACAAGTACGAATTCAAATTGTTACTCATAACATGGGGTGCCGTTTTTCTATTTAACCTCAATAAATGATATCACTCATTCGAATAGGTGATATCACTTATTCGAATAGGTGATATCACTCATTCGAATAAGTGATATCATTTCATTTAAAAATATGGTTGACTCGTGTAGTGAAATCGAAAACAATGAACACTTTTTACCACTATAATAAATAAATAGTCCATAGGCTAGTACTTTCTAGACGTACCGTCTTGCGTCGACAATTTGTAGTGCGACATGTTGCACTTCTCTAATAAGCCTTTTAAAGATTTTTTATTTTGCGTCTCCCGAGCAGATGGACAGCTGGTCGCATGTCCAAATAATAAAAGAGACGTCCATTCACGTCTTATTTAATCAGGCTAGGTCAATAAAGACCTCAATTCCCTTCTCTTTGGAGAACAACATTTTGAGTTTCTGACAAATATTTGAATTTTCGATGCGGTTTTTATATATTACTTTTATCTCTGCCAATGAAATCGCTCAGTTTCTGGTAACATTATTTTGCATATAACAACGACGACCACCGTCTCGGTATAAAGATGAACCATCTGTGCAACTAACTGGCATATTGCATATGTTTATGCAAAAATTACAACGGCGTATTTTTGTAAATTCCAACACTTCATCTTTTCAACTGAGCAAAATACAGGAAACCGTACACCCGTTGTTTACGAGACATCGTCTACAAGTTTAAGCTTCAAAAACGGGTCGAACTATGAATTTAGATTTTTTAAAAACAATTTTGATAAAGAAAAATCACATATGTTTTACCTTCCACGTGTTATTTTTACGTTATCTAACTCTGAACAGGAAGTTGCACGTATTGCACAGGCGTCTGTACCATAAGTGCGTTAAGCAGGCGTGGTGTCCATTAACGAGAACGTAGATCAAAATCTAAGCCGGTTTTGATTTTTTCTGTGCGAATACAGACCGCGAAAGTGTGGTCTATCGATCGTTTTGGGTTAAGAGTTTTAAGCAAGAGGTGTCAGAAAAGTAACCACCGGGATAACCGGCATAGAAGAAATTTCATCATAACTACTAACCTATATTTAAAATTGCATCGTACGTTTATTCCCCTGAAATTTGCTATCATCGTATCTATAATAACTAAAATTTAATCAAAACAGATTGTTTATGTTAAAACACGTTATGCATCTTTGTAACTGATCACTGGGGCGGGTCACAGGTAAAAATCGGCTTCAGTCATTCACTGACCTGGGTGCAACGAGCGTATCAATTACACTATCAAAAATTAATCGCAAACAACCTGAAAATATGACCTTGGAATAAGGGCCCTATATTCGACGATTAATTGATTGAATATTTAGCGTCATTTTATGCCATCGACGGCTAGGGTTAGGGCGATCAGTTAAACAAGCCACTGTTTCCTGGGATCCTGGAAGGTTAACCAGTACTCGAGTACACCCCATCTCCGCAAGTAACTGATAACTTTCCAACTTGAATTAGCGGCGAGAGACGAATGATAAAGAGACACAATGTCGTATATCAATCACCACAGCGACTGTTGCCGGACAGGGATTCGAACTCACGATCCCTGGATTGATAATCAGACGCGTAACCGATTGAGCTAATCGGGCCCAGCCTAGATTCGAGGAAGGTCATTACTTTGAGTTAAATTCTGTTTAAGACATTTACCGAGAGGTGGGTGACATTTGCGGGGAGAGCCAAATGATGTATATTATTATCTGTAGATGGGTGGTTAAATTTTTATTTGGGCAACATCAGTTGAAAAATGCTAATCGAGCTGGTTGTCCTGTAACGTCAACAACCAAAGAAAACATCGAAACAATCCGCGAAATCCTGAAAACTGATGTTCGATACACAGTAAGAGACTTAGCACGGATGACAAATGTGTCGTCAGCCGTTAGTACGAGTTCATCTTATTTTGAAAAAAAAAGCATCTAAAAGTTAAGAAAATCAATGCAAGGCCGTTACCGCATTTGTTGACAGAAGACCAAAAGAGGTCAAGGATTGCTTTAGCGGAAAAAAAAATGAAAATGTATCCGAAATACATGTATAGCAACACTTCTTGTGAGAGTCAAGTTATATAAAGTAAGGAGAATGAAACGTGGGTCCATTATTAGGAGCCAAAAGAAAAGCATCTAACAGAATCTGGGCCACGGAAAATGTGAGCAACGCATGTATTGCCAAATGATTGCGATCTGCATGCATTTTATTTCACTAGCAATGGTCCTGCCATATAACAGCGACAAAGGACAGAACCGTGAGCCACAAGTCGTTTCATAAAAAGGTTGCATTAAAACAATTTAAGAAGTACAACAAACAGAGTCGCCCTGTAATAGGTCCAAAGTATGTTCGTCGTTTGCATAACAACGCTACAGTCCATATAGCCTATATTGCGACTGACCTTCAGAGAAGGTTAACGTTAAATACCAGAATTACATTTGTAATTTTCCATTTTCTTATACTCTACCCTTTAAATTATTTTTAGTTGAAAAAAACAACGTTAACCAGTCATATTTACATGAACATACTATTTTGTAAAACATTAGTGTAGAGGTAGTGGGTTAAATATATGTTTTAAAATACCATGACTATATATCTGTCAATTAAGTTGATTGTAGATTATAGGAGAACGTTTTCTTTATATGCTTGGTACAGTCTGTACGGGCCCAGCTTTTCCGATTGGGTCCGTTATCTAGTAATGACGGGAAAGCCCGCTTGAGCACAATTGCTATGAATTGTGGGACAGTCATAGGTGTCCCTGTTTTTTTATTAGGGGTTAACAGACCCGATTCTGGAGTCGTGGGATAGACTGGTTGATATCATTGTTGCATTTCATTAATTATTCCATATATCTAAAAAAATACCATATGTATATACATTTGTAAAACAGATGTCTATGGTTTGTTTGCATAATTAGATCCATGAAAATCTAAGGAGTACATGTTTGCCCTGCTGCGTATGAACATTTTGGTCATGTGTGATGTCCTTGAGCAATACACTTTTTCCGCATATGTTTAGTACTGGTTCTACGCAGTAAGGCTTCGAGTGTGATTTGTCTAAGTTGTGAGAACTTGTTTCACAATCCAAGTAAAATAAATAAGCTTAAACTCAACTTTGAACATTTTGGCAGTGAGCACAATTATCACACTGACATACCTTTGGCATCCATCCCATATGGACATTCCCCAAAAATCAAAAAGTTAAGTGTGTGTATATACAATAACAATTGCTCTATATTATTTTATTCTTGTATATTGTTTTCGCCTCCATTTACTACATGATATACAGGTATGTTTTATCAGGATATTTAAAACTATGCAGCAAATGTATTTAATTGATTCTTTTATTGCTATCATTTTGGGAGGCCACATATACAAGCTTCTGAGACAAGGTTTTATCAAAACTCTTACATTACAGAACTGGGCCCCGTCTTACGTTAAAATTTGTTGTAAGTTTTAACGTATGACAATCGTAACTATTTAAGAGCATCTTACTAAAATAACGTACGCTACTTTTAGTTAAGATATCGTAAATATTTGTCTTAACTTTGCGACTGATGGGAACCAAACTTAACACTGGATTTTATCGTAAGTATCATGGCGGCATTCGTTCCAATTTTTAATGTCAACAAGCGTCTTTGCCGAGCTCCGCGAGTTTTTCGCAAGAGACCCGATATTTTAGGAATGGTTCGAGACAATGAAATAGTATCGCGATACAGGCTGGATCGTGTCCATCAGTTACTTGGAGCACCTTCTGATGGAAGATTTGTGCCAAAATACAGAGCGAAGTTACCCTGTGTCTACATTAACACAAGTATGACCTACAGTTAATAGAGGAAAAGATAATGGCCAAGTTTTAAAATCAACACAGAAAAATGGTCCTGCTCAGATTCATTCTGAGGTCTTCCTGCAACAATAAAACTGGATGCTGACTCTAACCTTACAGGTGTTGATAATGACGTTTAAACCTCATTCAAAACATGTATATATGAATATAAATTCTTTGAAAGATTTTTTTTTAAAAAAATTTTTTGAATGGGGTTGAATGCCATTTTCAACACATTTTAGGTTATATATGGCATATCCAATTTTACCGGTGGAGGAAGACTCAGACTATGTCAGGGTGAGTAGAACCACCGTCCTTCCACAAGTAACTGGAAACTTTCTCACATAAAGTTTTTGGAGTGAGCGGAACTCGAACCTACGTCCTTAGCAGTGAGAGGTAAGTGATCTTGAGACGGCGCCTTAGACAACTCGGCCAAGGAGGACCCTTTCTTCAATAGAAATAGTGGCAAACAAATCTGCATTTAATTTTAAGAATATTAGCAGGAAATAAAAAAAATGAAAAGAGCGAGCTGCATCAATTTTGGTTTTTAATATCAAGTCATGTGATATAGACTATATACAATTATACACATCAATACGGTACTTAAATAACAGTTTGGTATATTACTAAAACTATGAGGAACTTTAATATAACATTTTTTTCACAGTATTTAACACACCATCTATTTACAATAAAAATGGTTCAATAACATGATCGAATAAGTTCGAATAATTAGGCAGTGGAAAAATAACGTATAACAAGGCTTAATGGACACTTAACCAATATCAATATGATAATGTTGTATTTGGCACATGTATGTAAAAGTTACAACTAACATAAAATTATTGATTATTTTTAAAATGCATTAAAATGGGCATAATATGTTCAAGTAAGCACTACATCAGTGTCTCACTACAGAGGTGTGCCCTTTTGTTAGAGATGGTAACACAATGCTTGTGCTTATAAAAAGTTCTATGTTATTCGGTCTGATATATTTTGCAAAATTGTTCTTAGTGGTTGGCATAGCATACACTACAATAAGAAATCACTTGTGTTAAAAAAGTAACTTTTTATTTTATTTTAACAAATGAAAATATTTCAGTGCATTTGAGGACTTCTTTTTATTTTTATTTAATATTTAGCGTCATTTTTATGCCATGGAGGGCTAACAGACAATCAGTTAACCTAATCACTGTTTCCTGGGATCCTGAAAGGTTAACCAGTACTCGAGCACAACCCATCTCAGCAAGTAACTGATAACTTTCCCAATTGAATCAGCAGTGAGAGATGAAAGATAATGAGACAAAATGTCGTTTATCAGTCATTTCGGAGATTGTTGCCGGGCGGGGATTCGAACTCATGATCCCTTGATCGATAGTCAGACACCTAACCGACTGAGCTAATCTGGCCTGGCTCGTTTTAAAGTTTTAAACTTTTTAAATTGTTACTACACTGTCTTTACAATCAAAGCGGGAATATTTGCTACTTGAACAAATTCATTAATATTACGATTCTGGGAAATTGAAAATCTTATTCAAAATTGTATATATGGCATATACACAAAAATGTTTGTGGACGGAGGATGGATAATAATCACAATACATCAGGACACACATGTTAGACTATGGAGCACAACAAACATGACATACTTTTATCTTCTTACAGATGTATGAGTATACTGGCTATTGGTGTAACAACACTCTAGATAAGGTTTTAGTTAATGGAGTAAAGTAAAGGAGAACTGACCAATTTGTAGGATTAAGTTAAAGTATATCAGTATTATGTAATAATGAAGTACAGTAGAATACATTGGCTCGGATACAGACGGCTGGAACACCACATACAGCGTGAACTACTTCATGTATATACATGTACATGTATGGTAAAATGTTGAACAATACTTGGCTCGAACAACCATTAACTGAAACTAATTTGTCCAGTCCTGTCCGGTTCAAGCCATTGAAGTTCTACTGTACTTAGTCACAGTATAATATCAAAGCAGCTGATCAAACCAGTACAGTGTCACTTTGATCAGTGGTTTTGATGACTAAATAAATTATAAAAGACTATTTAGATTACGGTGTCACTTTGATCTGTGGGAGTGAAGACTTTTTTAAATTATAAAAGACTATTTAGACTACAGTGTCACTTTGATCAGTGGGAGTGAAGACTTTTTTAAATTATAAACGGACTATTTAGACAGCGAATATAAAACAAGCCACATTTTAAACTTCAGCACAAAATATTAGCCAACTATGATCATACCCAAACATATGGACGAGAATGGAAAAAAATAGCAGTAAAGCTTGAAATCAGTCAATGTCTAATCTCTCAGTTTTGCACATCATGACTGTCTTTTTTTTATTACTTGTCAGAATATAATATACTATTTCTGGACTTTTAATATCCTTTTCCACATTGATTCCGTGTTTTGATTATTTCCGCAAAAATCAAGTCAACTTGCAACGCCATTTTGAAAATAATATTGACTGGTTTATAACTTTTTCACAAACTTTACCGGTAAGCATATAATTAAAAAAGATGAATAATTGATAACCAGCCTACATAGCTTTGACACATTTTGGACTGAATACTGTACTAAATGGTAATTATTATGGATGGTCATTTCTCGAAAAATAAAATATCAACTTTGTTAACCTCCAATATGCCAGGAAATCAAAACCAGAGCGTACATGAAGATTCTTTGTTAACCTCCAATATGCCAGGAAATCAAAACCAGAGCATACATGGAGATTCTTTGTTAACCTCCAATATGCCAGAAAATCGAAACCAATCATACATGGAGATTCTTTGCTAACCTCCAATATGCCCGGAAATCAAAACCAGAGCATACATGGAGATTTTTGTTAACCTCCAATATGCCCGGAAATCAAACCAGAGCATACATGGAAATTCTTTGTTAACCTCCAATATGCCCAGAAATCAAAACCAGAGCGTACATGGAAATTCTTTGTTAACCTCCAATATGCCAGGAAATCAAAACCAAAGCGTACATTGAGATTCTTTGTTAACCTCCAATATGTCCAAAAATCAAACCAGAGCATACATGGAGATTCTTTGTTAACCTCCAATATGCCCAGAAATCAAACCAGAGCATACATCGAGATTCTTCTTAACCTCCAATATGCCCAGAAATCAAAACCAGAGCATGCATGCAGATTCTTTGTTAACCTCCAATATGCCAAGAAATCAAAACCAGAGCATACATGGAGATTCTTTGTTAACCTCCAATATGCCTGGAAATCAAAACCAGAGCTTACATTGAGATTCTTTGTTAACCTCCAATATGCCCGGAAATCAAAACCAGAGCGTACATGGAGATTCTTTGTTAACCTAAAATCTGCCAGGAAATCAAAACCAGAGCATACATGGAGATTCTTCTTTACCTCCAATATGCCCAGAAATCAAAACCAGAGCATGCATGCAGATTCTTTGTTAACCTCCAATATGCCCGGAAATCAAAACCAGAGCGTACATGGAGATTCTTTGTTAACCTCCAATATGCCCAGAAATCAAAACCAGAGCTTACATTGAGATTCTTTGTTAACCTCCAATATGCCCGGAAATCAAAACCAGAGCGTACATGGAGATTCTTTGTTGTCCTCAAATATGCCAGGAGATCAAAACCAGAGCATACATGGAGATTCTTTGTTAACCTCAAATATGCCCGGAAATCAAAACCAGAGCATACATGGAGATTCTTTGTTAACCTCCAATATGCCCGGAAATCAAAACCAGAGCGTACATGGAGATTCTTTGTTAACCTCCAATATTCCCGGAAATCAAAACCAGAGCATACATGGAGATTCTTTGTTAACCTCCAATATGCCAGGAAATCAAAACCAGAGCATGCATTGAGATTCCTGGTTAACCTCCAATATGCCCGGAAATCAAAACCAGAGCTTACATGGAGATTCCTTGTTAACCTCAAATATGCCTGGAAATCAAAACCAGAGCATACATGATGATTCTTTGTTAACCTCCAATATGCCCGGAAATCAAAACCAGAGCATACATGGAGATTCTTTGTTAACCTCCAATATGCCCGGAAATCAAAACCAGAGCATACATTGAGATTCTTTGTTAACCTCCAATATGCCCGGAAATCAAACCAGAGCATACATGGAGATTCATTGACAGTATCTATAAACTCAATTTTCAAAATAAAGGCATTCTGGACCATTTTTG
Organism: Panopea generosa; assembly: GCA_029582155.1. Taxonomy (NCBI): domain Eukaryota; kingdom Metazoa; phylum Mollusca; class Bivalvia; order Adapedonta; family Hiatellidae; genus Panopea; species Panopea generosa. The sequence continues at coordinate 2,034,364 of CM055903.1, read as the reverse complement.
TTTGTTCATTTACACAAATGCGCATCTTATCTAGAGTGCAGCAAATTAGGTCACTATGAAGTGAGACCTGAAACACATTTATTGGAGACAAAAATGACATGCCACCATGGCATAAAATGGCACACCTCCTTGATACAAGATGCGTGTCTCCTTGGTATCAGATGACATGCCTCCTTGGTACCAAATGACATGCTTCCTTCATATCACATGCCATGCCTCCTTGATATCAGATGACATGCCTCCTTGAAACAAGATGACATGCTTCCCTGATATCGAATGACATGACTCCTTGGTATCAGATGACATGACTCCTTGGTATCAGATGACATGCTTTCTTGTCACCAGATGACATGCCTCCTTGGTATCAGATGACATGCCTCCTTGGTATAAGATGACATGCCTCCTTGGTACCAGATAACATGCCTCCTTGGTATCAGATGACATGCCTCCTTGATATCAGATGACATGCCTCCTTGGTATAAGATGACATGATTCCTTGGTATCAGATGACATGCCTCCTTGGTATCAGATGGCATGACTCCTTGGTATCAGATGACATGCTTCCTTGGTATCAGATGACATGCCTCCTTGGTATCAGATGGCATGACTCCTTGGTATCAGATGACATGCCACTGATGCATAAGAAGGGATACATCTTATGCAGAAGAACAACCCCCAATGAGAAACATGGACCACATTCTAGGAAAAGGATAAGACAGCCTCGTATGAAAACATGGGACCGTCTTCTATGATAAACATGGCAGTCCTAGAATAACATGGAACTCCTAAGAAAAGAAAAACATGAGACAGCTTCCTAGGTAAAACATAGGATTGCCTCCCTTGATGGTATCAATCAGCATTTATGCACAAGGTAGAGACCACTTGACTTTATATCACGTCTATTACATGACATATTTCCTTCTTGCTGATCCTAACAGCTCATTTGCTCTTTTTACTAGGTGTGTTGGCTAATATGCTTTGTCCACTTGGATCCTCTATGGATACTATGATGGCCTTGCAGAAAAAGCATTCTTTCTTTATGAGCAGTTGATGGTTGATGCATGCCCTGCAACGTCATTTAAAATGATTATTACATAGTAGCATATTAGTGTGACAAACTGTATATACTAATTTATTTAAGCTGGATTACAAATAAATCTCACAGATTGTGGTTAACTAGTAGTTTAAAGGTCCAATATTTACTACAAGGGCAGACAGTAATGTAGGCGTGGCTAATGTAAAACAGCTGTTCTTTAAAGAGTCATCTTGCAGCTTTTATATTGCAGTTTGGGTTTTAAGATCAATACACATATTTTTGTTTTTTAATTAGTTTAATGTCATGTTCAACACATGATAGGTTATAAATGAAATGACATATCCAGTTGTATTGTTAGAGGAAGATCTCAGACTGAATCTGAGTAGAACCACCGTCCTTCCACAAGTATCTGGCAAACTTTCTCACATAAAGTAATTGAACCAAGCTAGTTTTGAACCCATGACAGTGATGAGCGGTCATAAAAGGTCATTGTATGACTGTGCCTTAGACCATTTGGCCACGAAGGTCCCTTTAAATGCATTGTAAGTAAATGAATAGTATTCACGTATTTAGAAAATGTAATGTTCAATTTATGTGACAAAGTACAACCAGAGTGTGTGCAAACATACCTGCAAGATTGGTGGCCACATGGTCTGAATATTGCTGAATGGTGATTAGCGTAGCATATTTTACACAGGTCTTCTTCTTTTATCTCCTTTTCATAATGCACAAATGTTTTCTCTTGAGTTTTTATATGACTAATCAATGACTCTAAACTCTCTACTTCCTCCTTTGAAACTTCCGAGTCTGTGAATAGTAAAATAAAATGTAAATTTGCATTGTGTCTTGGCTTAATTATAAACTCTTACAACCTTTCTACCTTACAAGATTCTATCTCATCAGCAGTTTAATGAACTTAGACAAAACAGCTTAATCGATTCAAAACAATTATGTAACTTTTGAACCAATTAGAATAATTTCATTAGACCTTACAATTGAACTGTTTTTGCTACTAATAATAACTAAAATGTTTGGCAGATATACCTAAGAGTTTGCTTTTCACAAGTTACTATACTGACATAATTCAGAATTAGATGTAGATCTCAAAACACAAGTTACATTTAGTTTTAGAGTTTAGAAAAAATGCTTCCATCCATGATGATATTGTTTTTATTCCCCCCCCCCCCCCCCCCCCCCCCCTTTTCGACAGTCAATCAAGCTGAAATTCAGGTCAACATTTAAAACTTACAGTTTTTCAGATCAAAATGCTTTTCTCCGAGCCCAAGTCCTGCCCTTTTCACAGCAGAAGCTCCACCTCTCTGATGGTTACCCAACATGAATTCCAGGGAACCAACCTGGAAGCCAGGGTCAGACAGTAACATCTGTGTAGTTAGTGATTGGCTGAAAAAGAAAATTTGAATGACATATCATAAGTGTAGTACTAAGGAAGAAATTTGTTTTTTATAAACACACTTAGGCTGTTGGCTTTCACTTTGCCCTGTAATTAGTCTTTTTGATAAATTTAAAGTAACAAGCCAAAAATAAACTATCATAAAAATCATAAAAGCTGTGAACTTTGACTGTAAAGGTATAGGCTCCTGTTTCATCAACATATACTTAAATATTTAAATCAAAGAAAAGCATCCATGTGATCATGATTTTAGACTGGCTCTAGAAAAACATATTTAGTTTCAATGATATTGATTAAAAAATAATTAAATGACCAGTCCAAATTAAATTAAGTGTTTAAGTATTTAAGTAAAACTTAAATGTTGGCAAAACAGATGCAATGTCTTAAAAAGGGCACCCAATATGTTGAAATTGGTCAAATCAGGATGACCCAAGAAACAGGCACACATAGTTTAGTTTAAACTTATTTTTTTTACCTAGATTGTGAAACAAGTTCTTACAACTTAGAGAAATCATGCTCGAGGTCTTCCTGGGTAGAACCAGTACTAAGCAAATGCGGAAATTGTGTCTTGCTCATCGACACAATACAAAGCCGTGGCAAAGGATGGAACCATCGACCCTCCGATTACACATAATTCAATCAGCATTGTATAAAGGGTTTCTAGGAAGATTTTGTTTTAAATTTTCTCTGTTTAAAACCAATTTTAGTCACATAATAGTGGAATTGAGGCAAGGACAAGGAAAAATAAAAAAATGCTAAATCTAAACAGCATTTTGATTAAGTTTTATTTAAATTGGACCTCAAAATATCATGATTTGCAAAACCCATTTAACATGTCAATAAGCCTATGATTTTTTTTATAACCGGACCTACCTCTATAAAAACTGAGGTCTACTATATTTAACTCTTTTTGTTTGATGTCAGTAACAAACATACCTTTTACTGTCTGATTTCATTGTCAATGTTACCAAAATACCTGCTACCACAGCCAGCATGGGGAAATGTGTGACGCTCTCTAAACCTGAAATGCCAATTAAATACAGTCAAACCTGTCTTAAGCAGCCAGTCAAGGGAAGGAGCGAAAGTGGACTTTTAAGACAGGTTGTTGCTTAATGCAGGTTAATTTGCTCTGAAAGCATAGAAATGGGAAATAGGGACTGTGGCTGCTTTAGACAAGTGTCTGCTATATAGAGGTGACCGCTTACACAGGTTTGACTGTTTACACATTTTAGTTATCTTGCCACCCGTAACATCTGAACACATTATGTGAAGTTTTACAAACTGTTATACACAAAAAAGGCTTATTCTCGTGATAAATTGTAACAAGAAATCACTCACTCCATCTGTTGTATCAAACAGAATGAGTGCCCTTCATGTCAGAGTCGTTTAAGGTGTTGTCGTGTCACGTTCACTTACCTCTCACCACTGAAGTCCTGGATTAAAGTCCAGCTCGGTTAAATAAACTTTATTATGTGATAAAGTTGACCAGTTAGGAAGGGAAGGATGGTAGTTCTATTCAGATTCATTCTACGGATTTCCTCTACCAATAAATCCCCTAATTTGTTCAAAATGGCTTTAAAAACAATTTAAGAAATAAAAATGAAAGAGAAAAAAAATCAAGATAAAAGGTCCACAATGGTCCCAGCTCATTAAACTGATGCAGAGATTCAAATTTAAATACAAGATGAAAATATCTATTACAAAACTGGTAAAGACAAAATGTATTTTTTGTATGATTCAAGGAAACTTTACGTAACCAGTTAGTCTCATCTTGCAGATTCAAACAGTATTTGGAGATCTTATGTATAGTTGTGGAGTTGTGTAACCAATGTACTAGTTTTCCAGTTACTTGCAGAAGAATGGTGATATTAGTCTGATTTATCTCGAGGTCTTTCTTCCATCAATTAAATGGATGCCATATATACCCTTTTATGTGTTAACAGTTTTCAACACCTATAACTATTGTTTTAATTTAGTTATGATTCAATGAAAAATGTAGGTGTTACTTTTGACACAATTAAATATGAAAAGAATTTGACAGATTGATTGATTTATTGCTGAAACCTACATGTAATCTACATTGTCAAATCTAACTGTGATGTACATAGATTCCTACATCATTTTTAAACTTACCTGTGATGTATATGGAAACAACATTTTCAAACTTACCAGTGATGAACATGGAAACAACATTGTCAAACTTACCTGTGATGTACATGGAAACAACATTGTCAAACTTACCAGTGATGTACATGGAAACAACATTGTCAAACTTACCTGTGATGTACATGGAAACAACATTGTCAAACTTACCTGTGATGTACATGGAAACAACATTGTCAAACTTACCTGTGATGTACATGGAAACAACATTGTCAAACTTACCTGTGATGTACATGGAAACAACATTGTCAATCTTACCTGCGATGTACATCGAAACAACATTGTCAAACTTACCTGTGATGTACATGGAAACATTATCGTCAAACTTACCTGTGATGTACATGGAAACAACATTGTCAAACTTACCTGTGATGTACATGGAAACAACATTGTCAGACTTACCTGTGATGTACATGGAAACAACATTGTCAAACATTCCATTTTTAGATGTTATTCTTGTAAGAACGAGACACAGTAACTGAAAAAGTAAAAAGATTTGATCAATAATAGGTTAAAGGTGGTATATCAAGAAAAAAATGCTATATCTGTCATATGTACAAAAAAATCAAGATTGATACAAAGGATCTCCTTATCATTGATAAATAAAATCCAACCAGTTTGATATATCAAATCCACCAAAATGTGATAAAAACAATGTTTAAATCAAAGTGGTATTAAACTTTAAATAAAATTACCATTCTAAAAATAGACAACACTTAAATACTGCCTGATGACCTTCACATTGTCATTTGGACCCTTTTTAAGATAAAAAAAATTCTACAATATGTAAACCATTGTGATGTATCAAATTTAAATAAAAATGAAACATCTCATTTGATAAATCAAGAAATATGTTGCAATTTTAACCGGAAAATCTATTTTTGTCTAGCCTAGATGCTAAGCCCAAGTTAGGAAATCCCTTTTCAATATATTATTTTGGCATGTTTAAATGGTTATCTTTATGGCATATTTGGGTCAGTGAGTATATATAGGCATGATATACTGGGCAAAATGTTTTAAACCAATTCTAACATTTTGAAAAGATCTGATATTCTTTCTTAAGAGAAACTTATGGGTTGAGAGAAAGTAACACAATTTGATCAATTTTCAGTTAAAAGAAAGTAAGACAATTTATTAGTTAACTTATGGGGTGGGAGAAAGTAACACAATTTGATTTATTATGGGTTGAGAGAAAGTAAGACAATTTGACCAATTATGGATTGAGAGAAAGTAACACAATTTGATCAATTATTGATTGAGAGAAAGTTACACAATTTGATCAATTATGGGTTGAGAGAAAGTTACACTAGATAAATTATTGGTTGAGAGAAAGTAAGACAATTTGATCAATTATGGGTTGAGAGAAAGTAACACAGTTTGATCAATTATTGGTTGAGAGGAAGTAATACAATTTGATCAATTGTGGGTTGAAGTAAAAAAAAAATAATTTGTTAGTTTGGAGAATTTAAAATCTTTATAAAGATACAAAGCATTTTTGTTGCAAATGAATTGCTTACATTTTCTCCTTTAAAGTGTTAGCTGTGATATAAAAAACAAAGGGCTCTGGAACAGGTCTTCATGTAATTCTATACATGATTCAAATCAGAGAGCACTTTTGTCACCACTGCATTGTTTAATGTTAATATAAATTTGACCAAAAATATCCTCAAAATTAAATATAAACTGCCAAAGATTTGAAATTTTAGGGAGTGGCTTTAGTGTCATGAACTCAAAACTGTAAACAAATACACATGGATTCCTACATACACATCATTTTAGCATGCTATACACAGCATAATATAGCAGACAACTTTAATGTTGTATGAAGGGTGATTGATTAGTTTGCGGACTTTTACTATGACTTTCATAAATAATTATGATAGTATATAATAAAAATTTATTAGATATATGAAAATGAAGTAAACATTACAATTTAATGTTTTAAATATACAGCTTTCATTTCTATGGCAATGCATGTATCACTAGCCATAGCATGTCAAATTTACGTTTAAAATCTAAACAAAAGACATTGTTTATTAAAATGATAAGATTAAAGATAATTTATTTTTTGCCAATTTCGCATAACAACATCATGACATCATTCCTGTTAAATTTAGACTGAACAGCAATATTCATCACAAAGCTACTGGAGGAAGTTGCTGAGGATGTATTATGTAACGTCCTGTGTGAGTGGCGAACACTCTATCCACTACACTACTGCTCAACCAAACCAGCACAGCTTCATCAGAGTCCAGTTGCTAAACTACTGCTACATGTAAATCAACAAGTTTATAATTGTTACCCCAAACTAGTATCATTTACCTGTATTAGTCTATTCATTAGCAGTTCTGCAGATGGTTTCGACCAATCAGTGAAGAGATCGGTTGCAATGTTTACAACCATCTCAACGACCCTAAACAGGCACACAGAAATTTCAAAGCAGGTTGCACAGATCTTCAGTTGTCTGGTTTCGAGAAGCATGCGTCTTTCTGACCGTGATATCACCTGCTGAATCTAATATGAAAAACAAGGAACATTTATTTAGTTATTATACATTTTCATATACTTACTCGTAAGTAATATTTTAGATAGTCTATACTTACATGCAAGTAATATTTTAGATAGTCTATACTTACTTGTAAGTAATATTTCAGATAGTCTATATTTATTTGTAAGTAATATTTTAGATATTCTATACTTACTTGTAAGTAATATTTTAGATAGTCTATATTTACTTGTAAGTAATATTTTAGATAGTCTATACTTACTTGTAAGTAATATTTCAGATAGTCTATACTTATTTGTAAGTAATATTTTAGATAGTCTATGCTTATTTGAGAAGTATGAGTAGAGCTTATATGAATTGCTCTCTAGTATATTTCCTGGGCAGAACTGGTACTTAATGGAAATATTTAAGAGGTGATCAGGTTGAACCGGGATTGATGTTTACGGCCATATCACATTGAAGACACCGGTTCTCGTCCGATCACCGAAGCTAAGCAACATCGAGCCCGGTTAGTACTTTGATGGGTGACCGCCTGGGAATACCGGGTGCTGTAGACTTTAACTTTATAACCTGGCATAGGGACTAGAAATGCCAAAAAAAGTGTCTTGCTCAAGGATACCACACATAGCCGTAGCGAAGGATCGAACCCACGACCCTCCGATCATGGGTTTGGTGCACTACCACTGGACCACATCCTTCACACTATGTTTTAATGAACCATTTATGAGTAACATTTGTAGCTGAGCAGATTTAAAAAGTACCAAGATACTATCAATTTGTATTTCAAATGCATTTTTGTATTTTTCCTATTTTTAAATGGAGAGTGACACATGTATTATTCATCTAACCATGGATAATATTGTACATGTATATATTTTTGTCACTTTTGGGTTCGAATCACGAATATACATTTCCCAATCACTAGCACACCATTAGTTTTGTAAAAATTGTTAATAATTTCTTATATATGAAGTGTTAGACAGTAATGTTGGAAGAGTAATATTTTCATATGTTCACACATACATACATAGACTATAAACTGACTGGATTGGAGAATATGAGTATAATTCAATTTTCAACATTGCCTTGTGTCCCAAATATAAGATGTATTCATGAATACACATCAATTAGTCCAGTAGAAACAAAACTGTAAAACCTACATCATAATTACAAAATGTACATGTGTCTTCAATTCAGAATGTTCTTATCTGTTGAAAATACATGATATATTCTCTTTGTAAGTTTGAGACAAGACGAGACAAGACAAGACAGGATGGAACGAAACAAGACAGGATGAAACGAGGCGAGGCGAGGCGAGACAGACAGACAGACAGACAGACAGACAGACAGACAGACAGACAGACAGACAGACAGACAGACAGACAGACAGACAGACAGACAGACAGACAGACAGACAGACAGACAGACAGACAGACAGACAGACAGACAGACAGACAGACAGACAGACAGACAGACAGACAGACAGACAGACATATACATACTTCCTGCATCATTCCAATAAACTCTGAGAATGACCAGTTGAGTTGATTGAGCAGAGTATCTAGAAATCGTGTGGCCACTTCTGGTTCTTTTATCAACAAGTCTGACAACAAACTCTGGAATTTTGGTGATGGACAAGGCTCTATCATGGAAATAAATTTTAAGTTTTAGAAATAATACACATACTAATTGCTTTGTATATTCAGTGTCAACAGATTTAACCCTTTACTTCATGTAGACGCCTTTTGACACCTCTAATATAGACGCCTTTGGACACCTAATATAGAAGGCTTTTGAATTATTGGATGAATTATGTTTATATTAAAGCAACACATCCACGTTTGAACTTTTTAAAAAAAAAAAAATTAATTGAGTTATGAGCACATTTCCCATACAAATATATGATCAATTAGCTGTATATGAGCATATAAACACAATCCGGAACAAAATGATGCCCAAATTATAATGAGTGACTAACACTTTTTACTACAAGCGTGTAACTCACCCGAGTCAAAAAAAATTGTCAAAATGACTTTCAAGGCAGGTAAAGTACACTACGCACTAAAATATGAAGTTTTTTAATACGACTCGCATAATTCAATTTGAAGCCAAGTTGGAATCCTCGGCAATTTAAAAATAATTTATAAAGCGTTTATCACGCTTTATAATTTGGACATCTTTTTTTATAATTCTAAAGCTTTCTGGATAGTGTTTGTTAGCACATATACAGCTCACTGACCATATATTTATGTATGGGAAATGTGCTCACAACTCAATTGAAAAACTTTTTAAAAAAGTTTAAACGTGGAAGTGTTGCTTTAACTGACAGAGTGGAAAACAGTGTAGGAAGTCTTCAGATTGCTCTTCCTGCACTGTTTTCAAAGGCCTTCTGTGATTAGTGCAGGAAAACGTGTATTTATGGAGTAAAGGGTTATACAAGGGAAGTGCTTGATTGAGTAGTTTACCTTCCTGTCATACTGGTGAAGATATTCTGCGGACAAGCAAAAATTACCAAAACTAAGGTACAAAAAGGGGAGATTCTTCTGTCATTATTCCAGATTAGTCATGGCACAAAGATTTTATCCATATTCAAGTAATGTTGGATTCCTTTTTATAGATAAACTAAGAACAAGAAAATATAACTGAAAACAAGAGGGTCAGTCAAGCGCTCACCTGTGGCAGAGGAGACAATGCCAAAGAAGGCAATTTTTGATAATGCAAGACCAAACCTCAGACATTTAAATTTGGTCAGTTGAGATATTACAAATATATGATAACTGTGTAAGTTTGGAAAATATCAAATGAAAACTGCAGGTGCTGGAGTGCAATTTTGTATGTTTCAAGGGCCATAACAAAGTCAATTTTTGAGACTCTCCTGTGTACAGAATACTCCATCAGTGCATATTTACAATTGAAGGAGTGTTTTTATTTCACTAACCTCTTCCTAATTTTGACAACAAATATTTGTCTAACTCTGTGCCATGAACTTACTTTGCAAACTAGCTGTGCCAAATTCAGTTAGTTGTACTTTAGATGGAACCAAGTGGGGTAGATGGGTGTAACGGTAGCCAAATCCACATCCCTGAAATATTTACATGAATTAACATACATATTCCATTATTCTGCCAGGTCCGAATGTAACAATTCCGTATTAGAGAGGAAGTAAAAAAAGTAACACCAATGCAGTAGGTACCAAATTATTCAGTAGCATCTGAAGTAAATAATCAATACCAACACGTACATTTGTACAATAATTACTGTAGGATATGGATACAATTAGACACTCATACTAAATATGTTTTCATATCTTGTCCTGTGTTCTGTTTTCATATCTCTTGTACATTGTCTCATTTTTTTATCACATCAATTTTTTAGCAAAATCAATTGTATTGTATTGTATGGTGTTTAGCGTCGCTTTCAACAATTTTCAGTCATATCACAACGGTGTCTACTTGAAACAGTATTCTAAGCACTGTCACACTGGAGTATCATGCCGCAGACACATGGTATGATACCCCACCCAGTCACATTATACTGACACCGGGCCGACCAGACCTAGAACTCTCCTCTAAATGCTGAGCGTCAAGCGAGGAAGCTTCTAGTACCATTTTTAAAGTCTTTGGTATGACCCGGCTGGGGACTGAACCCATGACCTTCCGCATGCGAGGCGAACGCTCCACCACTAGACCACGCCGTGGTTGACTAGCAAAATCAAGGACTTGTATAGAAAGACAGGAAATTTGCATCTCTTGACTATATGTTGATGAAACTGCACACAAAGGATTCATAATTTGCAAATTAATCATTCATTATTCTGGCAACTGATTTCTTGTATATAAACTGTAAGTTGTACATAATCTTAGGTGTTTAAACATGTTTCGATCACGCAAAATGCTCTTGAATTAAAGATATTAAGGTTTGAAGGATAATTTTTCGTAATTTGTTGTTATTTTAGCTAAAGCATACAAATTTTGTTATTGCAATCACAAGTACTTCAACAATTTTAAACACAAATTTCTGGGAATGGTATCGTTTTGATGACAATTTCGTTCTGCGGTGTAAGATTTTGATTTGTATTCCTGAGATGAATGGAAGTTACGATAATTACAAATGAGATATTGCGAGATTTTGCGTGAATACGAGTGTTTGCACAATCTTAATCAGTTGCCTTTCCTTCTCTATATAATTCCTTGAAAAAATGCAATACCTTGATTAATGATATACCATACACAACATATTTCAACAGACAATAAAATATTATGTTGTAAAATCAAATTGATACTTTATAATACAGTCTTCATCCAACATAAAATAGGTAGACAGTGTGTTTGTTACATAAATTTGTTATACCAGTACATACTTTCCAAATGCGTACAAGAATCCAGTTGGTCTGCACCCATGAACGGTTTTCATACGGACCAATCAGGGAGCGCAGAAGAAAATTGCAACTGAAAATAAATGGAATGATTTTGTGCATTGTTCCATACCAAGAGCTATTTTCCATCTCAGATGAATTGGTTAAGAAATACAGGTGTAATTAAATCTTAAAAACTATATCCGGTTAACCTCATCAGAACAACCATGGTTGTTGTCTTTGTATCTTGTTAACTTCACCAGAACAACCATGGTTGGTGTCTTTGAATCCTGTTTACCTCACCAGAACAACCAAAATTGTTGTCTTTGTATCCCGTTTACCTCATCAGAACAACCATGGTTGTTGTCTTTGTATCTTGTTAACTTCACCAGAACAACCATGGTTGGTGTCTTTGTATCCTGTTTACCTCACCAGAACAACCATGGTTGTCTTTGTATCCTGTTAACCTCACCAGAACAACCATGGTTGTTATCTTTGTATCTTGTTAACTTCACTGGAACAACCACAGTTGTTGTTTTTGTCATTAATCATTCTCATCATCATTCCCATCATCAATTGTGAGAAATTTATAAATTGCACACCAGGAGTGAAAAAATTAAATTTCTGATTTTGTGTGTAATTATCTTCTCTCCTAGGCAAGTTTTGAATATCCTTTATGATGTAATGAACCACTGTCATTATAACCACAATTACAACAACCATAAAGACTTGTTATCATCATCATCATTTCAATGTCTATCACAATCACCACCAATTACAATTTTAATAATTATCATCATAAACATTAAAATCATCATCAGTATCATTTTTGTCATCATCTTCATCATCACCTTACTTCAATGTTTTAATGTCTTACCTTTCTAAGAAAAGAATTTCCAAGATCTTGAGAGAGTGTTTGAAACATGAGAAACAGGCCACAGCTTGTATGAATCACCTAACTCCAATGTTTTATTGTCGTACCTTTCTAAGAAAAGATTTTCCAAGATCTTGAGAGAGTGTTTGAAACATGAGAAACAGGCCACAGCTTGTATGAATCACCTAACTTCAATGTTTTATTGTCGTACCTTTCTAAGAAAAGATTTTCCAAGATCTTGAGAGAGTGTTCGTAACATGAAAAACAGACCACAGCTTGTATGAATCACTTAACTTCAATGTTTTATTGTCTTACCTTTCTAAGAAAAGATTTTCCAAGATCTTGAGAGAGTGTTTGTAAATGAAAAACAGACCACAGCTTGTATGAATCACCTAACTTTAATGTTTTATTGTCTTACCTTTCTAAGGGAAGATTTTCCAAGATCTTGAGAGAGTGTTTGAAACATGAGAAACAGGCCAGAGCTTGTATAAATCACCTAACTTCAATGTTTTATTGTCTTACCTTTCTAAGAAAAGATTTTCCAAGATCTTGAGAGAATGTTTGTAACATGAAAAACAGACCACAGCTTGTATGAATCACCTAACTTTAATGTTTTATTGTCTTACTTTTCTAAGAAAAGAATTTCCAAGATCTTGAGAGAGTGTTTGTAACATGAGAAACAGCCCAGAGCTTGTATGAATCACCTAACGTCAATGTTTTATTGTCTTACCTTTCTAAAGGAAGATTTTCCAAGATCTTGAGAGAGTGTTTGTAACATGAAAAACAGACCACAGCTTGTATGAATCACCTAACTTCAATTTTTAATTGTCTTACCTTTCTAAAGGAAGATTTTCCAAGATCTTGAGAGAGTGTTTGTAACATGAGAAACAGCCCAGAGCTTGTATAAATCACTTAACTTCAATGTTTTAATGTCTTACCTTTCTAAGAAAAGATTTTCCAAGATCTTGAGAGAGTGTTTGTAACATGAGAAACAGCCCAGAGCTTGTATAAATCACCTAACGTCAATGTTTTAATGTCTTACCTTTCTAAGAAAAGAATTTTCCAAGATCTTGAGAGAGTGTTTGTAACATGAGAAACAGGCCACAGCTTGTATGAATCACCTAACTTCAATGTTTTATTGTCTTACCTTTCTAAAGGAAGATTTTCCAAGATCTTGAGAGAGTGTTTGTAACATGAAAAACAGACCACAGCTTGTATGAATCACCTAACTTCAATTTTAAATTGTCTTACCTTTCTAAAGGAAGATTTTCCAAGATCCTGAGAGAGTGTTTGTGACATGAGAAACAGCCCAGAGCTTGTATAAATTACCTAACTTCAATGTTTTAATGTCTTACCTTTCTAAGAAAAGATTTTCCAAGATCTTGAGAGAGTGTTTGTAACATGAGAAACAGCCCAGAGCTTGTATGAATCACCTAACTTCAATGTTTTAATGTCTTACCTTTCTAAGAAAAGATTTTCCAAGATCTTGAGAGAGTGTTTGTAACATGAGAAACAGGCCAGAGCTTGTATGAATCACCTAACTTCAATGTTGTATTGTCGTACCTTTCTAAGAAAAGATTTTCCAAGATCTTGAGAGAGTGTTCGTAACATGAAAAACAGACCACAGCTTGTATGAATCACCTAACTTCAATTTTTTTATTGTCTTACCTTTCTAAAGGAAGATTTTCCAAGATCTTGAGAGAGTGTTTGTAACATGAGAAACAGCCCAGAGCTTGTATAAATCACCTAACTTCAATGTTTTAATGTCTTACCTTTCTAAGAAAAGATTTTCCAAGATCTTGAGAGAGTGTTTGAAACATGAGAAACAGGCAAGAGCTTGTATACATCACCTTACTTCAATGTTTTATTGTCTTACCTTTCTAAGGGAAGATTTTCCAAGATCTTGAGAGAGTGTTTGAAACATGAGAAACAGGCAAGAGCTTGACGTATACATCACCTTACTTCAATGTTTTATTGTCTTACCTTTCTAAAGGAAGATTTTCCAAGATCTTGAGAGAGTGTTTGTAACATGAAAAACAGCCCAGAGCTTGTATAAATCACCTAACTTCAATGTTTTAATGTCTTACCTTTCTAAGAAAAGATTTTCCAAGATCTTGAGAGAGTGTTTGAAACATGAGAAACAGGCAAGAGCTTGTATACATCACCTTACTTCAATGTTTTATTGTCTTACCTTTCTAATGGAAGATTTTCCAAGATCTTGAGAGAGTGTTTGAAACATGAGAAACAGGCAAGAGCTTGTATACATCACCTTACTTCAATGTTTTATTGTCTTACCTTTCTAAAGGAAGATTTTCCAAGATCTTGAGAGAGTGTTTGTAACATGAGAAACAGCCCAGAGCTTGTATAAATCACCTAACTTCAATGTTTTAATGTCTTACCTTTCTAAGAAAAGATTTTCCAAGATCTTGAGAGAGTGTTTGAAACATGAGAAACAGGCAAGAGCTTGTATACATCACCTTACTTCAATGTTTTATTGTCTTACCTTTCTAAGGGAAGATTTTCCAAGATCTTGAGAGAGTGTTTGAAACATGAGAAACAGGCAAGAGCTTGTATACATCACCTTACTTCAATGTTTTATTGTCTTACCTTTCTAAAGGAAGATTTTCCAAGATCTTGAGAGAATGTTTGTAACATGAAAAACAGACCACAGCTTGTATGAATCACCTAACTTTAATGTTTTATTGTCTTACCTTTCTAAGAAAAGAATTTCCAAGATCTTGAGAGAGTGTTTGTAACATGAGAAACAGCCCAGAGCTTGTATGAATCACCTAACGTCAATGTTTTATTGTCTTACCTTTCTAAAGGAAGATTTTCCAAGATCTTGAGAGAGTGTTTGTAACATGAAAAACAGACCACAGCTTGTATGAATCACCTAACTTCAATTTTTAATTGTCTTACCTTTCTAAAGGAAGATTTTCCAAGATCTTGAGAGAGTGTTTGTAACATGAGAAACAGCCCAGAGCTTGTATAAATCACTTAACTTCAATGTTTTAATGTCTTACCTTTCTAAGAAAAGATTTTCCAAGATCTTGAGAGAGTGTTTGTAACATGAGAAACAGCCCAGAGCTTGTATAAATCACCTAACGTCAATGTTTTAATGTCTTACCTTTCTAAGAAAAGAATTTCCAAGATCTTGAGAGAGTGTTTGTAACATGAGAAACAGGCCACAGCTTGTATGAATCACCTAACTTCAATGTTTTATTGTCTTACCTTTCTAAAGGAAGATTTTCCAAGATCTTGAGAGAGTGTTTGTAACATGAAAAACAGACCACAGCTTGTATGAATCACCTAACTTCAATTTTAAATTGTCTTACCTTTCTAAAGGAAGATTTTCCAAGATCCTGAGAGAGTGTTTGTGACATGAGAAACAGCCCAGAGCTTGTATAAATTACCTAACTTCAATGTTTTAATGTCTTACCTTTCTAAGAAAAGATTTTCCAAGATCTTGAGAGAGTGTTTGTAACATGAGAAACAGCCCAGAGCTTGTATGAATCACCTAACTTCAATGTTTTAATGTCTAACCTTTCTAAGAAAAGATTTTCCAAGATCTTGAGAGAGTGTTTGTAACATGAGAAACAGGCCAGAGCTTGTATGAATCACCTAACTTCAATGTTGTATTGTCGTACCTTTCTAAGAAAAGATTTTCCAAGATCTTGAGAGAGTGTTCGTAACATGAAAAACAGACCACAGCTTGTATGAATCACCTAACTTCAATTTTTTTATTGTCTTACCTTTCTAAAGGAAGATTTTCCAAGATCTTGAGAGAGTGTTTGTAACATGAGAAACAGCCCAGAGCTTGTATAAATCACCTAACTTCAATGTTTTAATGTCTTACCTTTCTAAGAAAAGATTTTCCAAGATCTTGAGAGAGTGTTTGAAACATGAGAAACAGGCAAGAGCTTGTATACATCACCTTACTTCAATGTTTTATTGTCTTACCTTTCTAAAGGAAGATTTTCCAAGATCTTGAGAGAGTGTTTGTAACATGAGAAACAGCCCAGAGCTTGTATAAATCACCTAACTTCAATGTTTTAATGTCTTACCTTTCTAAGAAAAGATTTTCCAAGATCTTGAGAGAGTGTTTGAAACATGAGAAACAGGCAAGAGCTTGTATACATCACCTTACTTCAATGTTTTATTGTCTTACCTTTCTAAGGGAAGATTTTCCAAGATCTTGAGAGAGTGTTTGAAACATGAGAAACAGGCAAGAGCTTGTATACATCACCTTACTTCAATGTTTTATTGTCTTACCTTTCTAAAGGAAGATTTTCCAAGATCTTGAGAGAGTGTTTGTAACATGAGAAACAGCCCAGAGCTTGTATAAATCACCTAACTTCAATGTTTTAATGTCTTACCTTTCTAAGAAAAGATTTTCCAAGATCTTGAGAGAGTGTTTGAAACATGAGAAACAGGCAAGAGCTTGTATACATCACCTTACTTCAATGTTTTATTGTCTTACCTTTCTAAGGGAAGATTTTCCAAGATCTTGAGAGAGTGTTTGAAACATGAGAAACAGGCAAGAGCTTGTATACATCACCTTACTTCAATGTTTTATTGTCTTACCTTTCTAAAGGAAGATTTTCCAAGATCTTGAGAGAGTGTTTGTAACATGAGAAACAGCCCAGAGCTTGTATAAATCACCTAACTTCAATGTTTTAATGTCTTACCTTTCTAAGAAAAGATTTTCCAAGATCTTGAGAGAGTGTTTGAAACATGAGAAACAGGCAAGAGCTTGTATACATCACCTTACTTCAATGTTTTATTGTCTTACCTTTCTAAGGGAAGATTTTCCAAGATCTTGAGAGAGTGTTTGAAACATGAGAAACAGGCAAGAGCTTGTATACATCACCTTACTTCAATGTTTTATTGTCTTACCTTTCTAAAGGAAGATTTTCCAAGATCTTGAGAGAGTGTTTGTAACATGAGAAACAGCCCAGAGCTTGTATAAATCACCTAACTTCAATGTTTTAATGTCTTACCTTTCTAAGAAAAGATTTTCCAAGATCTTGAGAGAGTGTTTGAAACATGAGAAACAGGCAAGAGCTTGTATACATCACCTTACTTCAATGTTTTATTGTCTTACCTTTCTAAGGGAAGATTTTCCAAGATCTTGAGAGAGTGTTTGTAACATGAGAAACAGGCCAGAGCTTGTATGAATCACCTAACTTCAATGTTTTATTGTCTAACCTTTCTAAGTGAAGATTTTCCAAGATCTTGAGAGAGTGTTTGTAACATGAGAAACAGGCCAGAGCATGTATGGATCACCTAATTTCAATGTTTTATTGTCTTACCTTTCTAAGGGAAGATTTTCCAAGATCTTGAGAGAGTGTTTGTAACATGAGAAACAGGCCAAAGCTTGTATGAATCACCTACATGTAACTTCAATGTTCTATTGTCTTACCTTTCTAAGGGAAGATTTTCCAAGATCTTAAGAGAGTGTTCGTAACATGAGAAACAGGCCAGAGCTTGTATGATGTTATCTCTTGTATCTACAAAATCAAAATATATGGAATTTTGTTAGAAGCAAGGACTTGTATAGAAGGATAGGAAAGTTGTATCTCCTGACTAAATGTTGATAAAACAGCACACAAAGTTTTCATTTTTTGGCAAATTAATCATTGATAACTCACAGGCAACTGATTTCTTAACATAAACTGTAAGTTGTATGTAATCTTAGATGTTTAAACATGTTTTGATCATGCAAAATGATCTTGAATTAAAGATATTGAGGTTTGAAAGAAAATTTTTCATAATTTGTCATTATTTTAGCTGCCATATACGAATTTTGTATTAAATCAGATTCACATCAACAATTTTAAACACAAATTTCTGAGAATGGTATTGTTTTGATGAAAATTTCATTCTGCAGTGTAAGAATTTTGATTTGTGTTCCTGAGGTGAATGGAAGTCAAGATAATTGAAAACGAGATATTGCGAGATTTTGCATGAATACACGAGCATTCACAAACAGTCAATCAGTTGCATTTCCTTCTCTGTATAATTCCTTTTTAGAAGTCATATACAATTAGGGAGGAATATGATTTTTTTTACATTTAATGTAAAGATCTGGAATATTTTACATATGTATCACAACAAACTGCTAAGCAACAACTGAAAGTATGTAGAAATGGATACTGATTCAAGCAAAACAAAACAGTAATACCTATATAAACATTAAATTTAAAACTGAAGTACAGCATAGTAACTTAGTTAAGTAAACGTTGTTGAAACCCTACCCAGTTCTGACAAAATGAAGATATTTGAGGTGATTAAGAATGTATATAAAGCATTTTCAAAGTAATAATAACGGTAGCAATTGCATTAACATACATGTAGTATTACCAGAACTAATTTGTTAAGATCAGGGTCCGAGGTGGGTAAACTTTGTTTTAAGCCCAATTCAAAAACATTATAACAAAATAAATGTAATTGTCTTTCACCTCCAAATCTGCATTAATGATTTTGAAGGGATAATATCAGGAATAAGCACTATAAATGTCTCGAAAAAATGAAATTATTTTTAAAATGGTTAACATACATCTCATTATCATTTATTTAATAAAAAAAATTTAAATGTCTTAGCATGTCAAATCGACATAAATCCGATAAAATTGCCATTTAAATTGGAAGGCAAACTTAAAATGAAATCCCTGTCCTAAAAAAAGACAGCACTTGAATACTGCTGGATGACCTTCATATTGTCATTCAGACTTTTTCTAAGATGAAACAATTTTTACTACAGGTAAACCAATATAACAGATCAAACTGAAATCACATGACTCATTTAATATATCACAAAATAGGTTGCAATTTTAAGTGGGAAATATATTTTAGTCTAACCTAGGTGTGTAGCCCAAGTTAGCCGAAGTTAGGAAATCCCTTTTCAATTATTATTTTGTCATGTTCAAATAGGTATCCATTTCAGTGAGTACATGTATATTTAGGTATCATATATCAGAAAAAAAATGTTTACAGCCAATTTTAAACTTTTGAAATATCCTGATAAATTCCCTTTAAACTTGAGGTAAGTCAAATGTCAACTTGTTAATTTGTGTTTTTCTATGAATCCTGGAAACTGTGCTTTAGTTTGGATTTTGAGTTGTGCTTGAAAAAAGTTTGATAACCTCGGAACCAGTTGGTGAAATGCAAAAGGGTTTGTTAAGGATAACAGCATCTGATTTCACTTTTTAAAAAAAACACAGTCTTACCTGATATAACTATCTTTCCATCAGAGAAATGGTTGACCAGGAACAGTGCAAATCCTTTCACAAGGTCATCGTAATCTAAAATTATGGAAAACGTATATTAATCAAAATGATAGTCATTTGCATATATGGGCTGATATTTTTTATTGAATGTTTCAAGATTCCATGATATATGATGATACATGATTATAACAATAATAATCAATCATGAATTGATATCTATGATTGAATTGATTGATTGAATATTTAGCATCATTTTTATGCCATTGAGGGCTAACAGACAATCAGTTAACCTAACCCCTGTTTCCTGGGATCCTGGAAGGTTAACCAGTACTTGAGCACACCCCATCTCCACAAGTAACTGATAACTTTCCCACTTGAATCAGCGGTGAGAGATAAATTACGATGAGACACAATGTCGTATTGATATCTATGATTGAATTGATTGATTGAATATTTAGCATCATTTTTATGCCATTGAGGGCTAACAGACGATCAGTTAACCTAACCCCTGTTTCCTGGGATCCTGGAAGGTTTACCAGTACTTGAGCACACCCCATCTCCACAAGTAACTGATAACTTTCCCACTTGAATCAGCGGTGAGAGATAAATTACGATGAGACACAATGTCGTATATCAACCATCACAGAGGTATAAGCCCCCAATACATTATCTATCCCACTACCACCCCGCAGTACCACTACCACAGACCGGGAAGGGATTCAAACTATGATATCTATGAATATCAAATGACCATACAACAATCGTTTAAATCCACAAATGCTAAAATTCACATCAATGACCCTACTATGTGGCAATCTATTTTCTGATCAGATCTGTTCAATGTTATTTTGTTATATTACTCAGTAAAAATTGTGAGGAATATTTCGGTGCTACCATTATTGCAACAAAATTGTAACGGACAACAAACATACAAAGATCATCAAAAATGATAAACAAATAAGACAGTAACAATCTAACTATTTTGATACATTAGAACATTCTTCTGTCATTTTACAAAACACACATCACTACATCAACCATGCTTACTAGAGAGTGAATGGAAAGGCTGAGTGGGATGAAAATAGTTCTTCAGGGCGTTATAGGAGTGCATGACTATTTCCAGGTAAAACTCTGGCATATACTGGAACAGGAGCTTGAACTTGGACGCCTTCTCCACCGTACGCAATGCAACCTTCAATAACCATGCCACATCCTGCTGTTTTTGCTGAAGATATCAAATAAACATAATGTAATCTGATCTTAGTAACATCACTTTTTTTTTCAGGTCATGAAATCTTTTTTTTGTGATTTTTTATTTTGTTCTCCAGTACATTACAATATATTACAATATTACAATTTCAATTTTCAGAACATATAGCATTTACACAAGTGTTATTCTTTAAATGACAATTGTACACAAGTAGTTTTTTATTACCAATTTTTTTCTATAAAGAATGGCATGTTTAAAATATTAATCATTTATTCAAGTTTATTCAATCATCACATAATTATGGTGTTTTATGTTACAATTATAACTGTGAGTTGATCATTTTCAGTAGATAGTTTATGTTTAAATTTAATGTCTCATATAAACAAAGTCTCTTGCTTGTATGGTAAGTTTGATTTTGAAGCATTGTTACTTAAGAGCAATCCTCACAGATGTCACTGGTAGCCTTACTTTATACTACTTTATCTTAACATAACTGAGAAGAATATCAAAGCTTAAATGAATAGGTCTGAAGTCTGTTTACTGTTAATAAGAATATGGCTACCAGGACTGTAGTGGTACTGCGGACTGGTAGTGCGGTGGATAATGTATTGGGGGCTTATACCAGAATAAGGCTAGCAGGACTGTAGTGGTACTGCAGAGTGGTAGTAAAATGGATAATGTACATGTATTGGGGGCTTATACCAGAATAAGGCTACCAGGACTGTAGTGGTACTGCGGGGTGGATAATGTATTAGGGGTTTATACCAGAATAAGGCTACCATGACTGCAGTGGTACTGCGGGGTGGTAATGCGGTGGATAATGTATTTGGGGCTTATACCAGAATAAGGCTACCAGGACTGTAGTGGTACTGCAGGGTGGTAGTGCAGTGGATAATGTATTGGGGGCTTATACCAGAATAAGGCTACCAGGACTGTAGTGGTACTGCGGGGTGGTAGTGGGGTGGATAATGTATTGGGGGCTTATACCAGAATAAGGTTACCAGGACTATAGTGGTACTGCGGGGTGGTAGTGGGGTGGATAATATATTTGGGGCTTATACCAGAATAAGACTATCATGAATGTAGTGGTACTGCGGGGTGGTAATGCGGTGGATAATGTATTGGGGGCTTATAACAGAATAAGGCTACCAGGACTGAAGTGGTACTGCAGGGTGGTAGTGTGGTGGATAATGTATTGGATGCTTATACCAGAATAAGGCTACCAGGACTGTAGTGGTACTGCGGGGTGGTAGTGGGGTGGATAATGTATTGGGGGCTTATACCAGAACCAGGCTACCAGGACTGTAGTGGTACTGCAGGGTGGTAATGCGGTGGATAATGTATTGGGGGCTTATACAAGAATAAAGCTACCAGGACTGAAGTGGTACTGCAGGGTGGTAGTGCGGTGGATAATGTATTGGGAGCTTATACCAGAATAAAGCTACCAGGACTGTAGTGGTACTGCGGGGTGGTAGTGGGGTGGATAATGTATTGGGGGCTTTTACCAGAATAAGGCTACCAGGACTGTAGTGGTACTGCAGGTTGGTAGTGCTATGGATAATGTATTGGGGGCTTATACCAGAATAAGGCTACCAGGACTGTAGTGGTACTGCGGGGTGGTAGTGGGGTGGATAATGTATTGGGGGTTTATACCAGAATAAGATTACCAGGACTGTAGTGGTACTGCGGGGTGGTAATGCGGTGGATAATGTATTGGGGGCTTATACCAGAATGAGGCTACCAGGACTGTAGTGGTACTGCGGGGTGGTAGTGGGGTGGATAATGTATTGGGGGCTTATACCAGAATAAGGCTACCAGGACTGTAGTGGTACTGCAGGGTGGTAGTGGGGTGGATAATGTATTGGGTGCTTATACCAAAATAAGGCTACCAGGACTATAGTGGTACTGCAGGGTGGTAGTGCTGTGGATAATGTATTGGGGGCTTATACCAGAATAAGTCTACCAGGACTGAAGTGGTACTGCAGGGTGGTAGTGGGGTGGATAATGTATTGGGGGCTTATACCAGAATCAGGCTACCAGGACTGTAGTGGTACTGCGGGGTGGAAGTGCGGTGGATAATGTATTAGAGGCTTATACCAGAATAAGGCTACCAGGACTGTAGTGGTACTGCGGGGTGGTAGTGGGGTGGAAAATGTATTGGGGGCTTATACCAGAATAAGGCTACCAGGACTGAAGTGGTACTGCGGGGTGGTAGTGGGGTGGATAATGTATTGGGGGCTTATACCAGAATAAAGCTACCAGGACTGTTGTGGTACTGCAGGATGGTAGTGTGGTGGATAATTTATTGGGGGTTTATATCATAATAAGGCTACCAGGACTGAAGTGGTACTGCAGGGTGGTAGTGTGGTGGATAATGTATTGGAGGCTTATACCAGAATAAGGCTACCAGGACTGTAGTGGTACTGCGGGGTGGTAGTGGGGTGGATAATGTATTGGGGGCTTATACCAGAATAAGATTACCAGGACTGTAGTGGTACTGCGGGGTGGTAATGCGGTGGATAATGTATTGGGGGCTTATACCAGAATGAGGCTACCAGGACTGTAGTGGTACTGCAGGGTGGTAGTGGGGTGGATAATGTATTGGGGGCTTATACCAGAATAAGGCTACCAGGACTGTAGTGGTACTGCAGGGTGGTAGTGGGGTGGATAATGTATTGGGTGCTTATACCAAAATAAGGCTACCAGGACTGTAGTGGTACTGCAGGGTGGTAGTGCGGTGGATAATGTATTGGGGGCTTATACCAGAATAAGTCTACCAGGACTGAAGTGGTACTGCAGGGTGGTAGTGGGGTGGATAATGTATTGGGGGCTTATACCAGAATCAGGCTACCAGGACTGTAGTGGTACTGCGGGGTGGAAGTGCGGTGGATAATGTATTAGAGGCTTATACCAGAATAAGGCTACCAGGACTGTAGTGGTACTGCGGGGTGGTAGTGGGGTGGATAATGTATTGGGGGCTTTTACCAGAATAAGGCTACCAGGATTTTAGTGGTACTGCGGGGTGGTAGTGGGGTGGATAATGTATTGGGGGCTTATACCAGAATAAAGCTACCAGGACTGTTGTGGTACTGCAGGATGGTAGTGTGGTGGATAATTTATTGGGGGTTTATATCATAATAAGGCTACCAGGACTGAAGTGGTACTGCAGGGTGGTAGTGCGGTGGATAATGTATTGGAGGCTTATACCAGAATAAGGCTACCAGGACTGTAGTGGTACTGCGGGGTGGTAGTGCGGTGGATAATGTATGGGGGGCTTATACCAGAATAAGGCTACCAGGACTGTAGTGGTACTGTAGGGTGGTAGTGGGGTGGATAATGTATTGGGGGCTTATACCAGAATAAGGCTACCAGGACTGTAGTGGTACTGCAGGGTGGTAGTGCGGTGGATAATGTATTGGGGGCTTATACCAAAATCAGGCTACCAGGACTGTAGTGGTACTGCGGGGTGGAAGTGCGGTGGATAATGTATTAGAGGCTTATACCAGAATAAGGCTACCAGGACTGTAGTGGTACTGCGGGTGGTAGTGGGGTGGATAATGTATTGGGGGCTTATTCCAGAATAAGGCTACCAGGATTTTAGTGGTACTGCGGGGTGGTAGTGGGGTGGATAATGTATTGGGGGCTTATACCAGAATAAAGCTACCAGGACTGTTGTGGTACTGCAGGATGGTAGTGTGGTGGATAATTTATTGGGGGTTTATATCAGAATAAGGCTACCAGGACTGAAGTGGTACTGCAGGGTGGAAGTGTGGTGGATAATGTATTGGAGGCTTATACCAGAATAAGGCTACCAGGACTGTAGTGGTACTGCGGGGTGGTAGTGCAGTGGATAATGTATGCGGGGCTTATACCAGAATAAGGCTACCAGGACTGTAGTGGTACTGTAGGGTGGTAGTGCGGCGGATAATGTATTGGGGGCTTATACCAGAATAAGGCTACCAGGATTTTAGTGGTACTGCAGCGTGGTTGTGTGGCGGATAATGTATTGGGGGCTTATACCAGAATAATGCTACCAGGACTGTAGTGGTACTGTGGGGTGGTAGTGGGGTGGATAATGTATTGGGGGCTTATACCAGAATAAGGCTACCAGGACTGTAGTGGTACTGCGGGATGGTAGTGCAGTGGATAATGTACTGGAGGCTTATACCAGAATAAGGCTACCAGGACTGTAGTGGTACTGCGGAGTGGTA
The DNA here is from genome assembly GCA_029582155.1 of Panopea generosa. NCBI lineage: Eukaryota > Metazoa > Mollusca > Bivalvia > Adapedonta > Hiatellidae > Panopea > Panopea generosa. The sequence goes on along the minus strand of CM055903.1, from coordinate 2,009,370 downwards.
GTACAGTGGATAATGTATTGGGGGCTTATACCAGAATAAGTCTACCAGGGCTGTTGTGGTACTGCGGCATGGTAGTGCAGCGGAGTACAGGCAGCTTATGCCAGAATTGAGGGTTCAGTACAAAAATAGATTCGATGGCCTCTCAAGAAACAACAGTCACAACCAGTTCTTCACCGGCTTATTCATTGAATACATAAACATGATATTCTTGAAGACAGATTTCTTTACATCTGTCCTAGTATTAAATGATTCTCTCTACTTTTGTACAGTGTATATTTACCTTGGAGTACACAGCAGCACGCACCCAGCACATATGTCTGGCTTGTTCTGTGATCTTTTGAAGAAATACATCTTTGGCCCTTACTAGTTCATTTCGCACTTCTGACATCTAAAATAGAAATAAAAATTCATTCCTGAAGTTCTAAAAAACATTTTTTTTTAATAAGAATTAATGATTTTATTTACTTTATTTTTCTATTTCCACTCATTCTCTGTAAAAAGAACCATAATGAATGATATTATTAATTCCCTTCAAATGAAAATTTTAAACATTATTTGTATTACACCTTTTAGCGGTGGCATCGTCTGTAGACACCAGGTTAAACTTTTGTGTTTAGTTGTGTTTAAGTTTTGGTGTTTGCCGCCAATCACAATCTTTGCATGGGTGGTGAGTTTTATCCCATAGGCGAGCTTTGTTGTCTTCTGACAGCTCTTGTTCTTTAACACCTAGTTCTACCAATAACTATAAAGAAAGACTTTCATCTGATTATACTTGCATAATGATGATAATAAACTTACATTGATTTGCATTCAGTTTAAACAATTAGTACAAAGAACATTTCAAATCAAGTATGCTCCAATTATGTGCTCGAGTACTCTTATTTTATTTCATTGAATTTATTTGTTTATATATTTATCTTTTAAACATTTTATATCGTGTAATTATACGTCAGTGCAGAAAGTTATATATCTTTAATCTCAACCTAGATCTTCCAATACACATACATGTACTATCAATACACACAATACAAACTTAGCTGACATTTGCCCAAATGCTGTCCTCCCCCACCCCCCCAAAAAAAAAACAACCCCACACCCATCAGCAACAATAAAAAGACTCTCCCTAGATTTCAAGGTCACCTGCATATTTTGAATTTTAAGTGTGGAAATAAAACTTTTAAAATATTATTAGGAAACTACAGACAGCATGATACTCCAGTGTGGCATTGCTCAAGTACATGTTTCAAGCAGTGACCACTATAAATTTCTGTGATGCAAAACATCAAACGTTACAGAACTAATTAAAAAATTCCCACCCCAATTCACTTACCTGGAAAATTTAAAATTTTAAATGACAAACATTTTTAAACCCTGTATATGTATAACATGTGGGACAAATATCCCCATCATTTCTTTTAACAATCAAAAATAAGGAATAATTTTTTGAGTGATTAGTTTCGACACACATAGTTCGACCTTCGATTATGCGCATGAAAAAAAGTTTCATTCTCACTTGCTGAGAAGTATTTGTCCCATGTTTCAACACTGCCGGTGTCATATTTTTATAACTACATTGTGATTTACAGACAAAAGAACTGAATTTTGTAAAGAAAAGAATAACAGAAAAAGAAAATAATAGAAGAGCAATGGAGGAAAGGTTAAAATAACTGGAATAAATCCCGGCCTGTCCCTTAACAATACCTCTATAGGACAAGTTTCCAATTTCTTTACTGTATCTTTATAGGATTGTATAAACTCCTGCATGTTGTCTCTTAAGCTGTTCATCTGTAAACAAACAAGCAAATTATCAAATAATACAAACCCATTGCCGATTACAATTTCATTGAAACTAATTTCAGATCACTTAGTACCTTGGTCTTTAGCAGAGGAAACCTTTTTTGTTTTTATATAATGTATATAATGGTATATAATGTATATAATGGTATATAATGTGTATAATATGTATAATGTATATTATGGTATATGATGTGTATAATGGTATATAATGGTATATAATGTATATGTCGAAACTCGTTATCTTGATATCGCTTGAATCGATATTCCGGTAATGTCAATATTTTTTGCCAGTCCCAACTTTTCCCCTACTTTGCTTATATAAATAAACTCCTTTTAACTCGATATTGTCTCTGTTGAGAGTCCGGATATCACGATCCCAGTTTTAGTCCCCGATTGATCACTGAACACCTTTAATTGATTGTTTGTCTCAATATATTTATTGTTGACATAATACTGTGTATTTCCATGCTGTGTGCCATTTTTCACAGTTTGTTTATGACGCAACACTAATTACCGGTCAACGACAAAGGTGTCAGTTTTAAGGACTTACAGAACGTTGCAAACATCATGTCACCGAATTCGGTGATTGCATGTTAATTTGGTTTAAATATCATTTGATTCAATCAATCAGCTTTAACTTATATCTCACACTGCCGAGAAATTCGAATAAGGACCTGGATATTAGAATTTATCACGACAGTGTAATTTTACTGCACAGACCATAATATGAAAGTGAAAGTACAATTGACGTGCGACAATTATATGGGCTTCGTTAATTTGTTTGCAAACGTTTGATTACAGAAGTGAACTGAACAACATGTTCGCTTTAATCGTTAGCTAACAGATTAAACACCTCCGCGAGCTGTTTCCGCGTGTTTAATCACGTGACTTAATGGGAAGTGAAAGGACAACATCAAGTACACCGATTTCCGTTTACTTTCCGTTCGTTAGCTCACTGTTTCCATTTATAAACAAAGTAAACATGAACGCAGCCCAGTTGATGAAAATAAATATTGATTTTGAGACAAAATCTATGTCGATATTCGGATATCTCGAGTTTTATTGGCAGTCCCTCCAATATCAAGGCAACGAGTTTCGACTGTATTGTATATAATGTGTATAAAGTATACTGGCTGCCTTTTTACTGAACCATTTTGTCTTATGGGGTTCAACACCATTTTCAACATATGACAGTTGGCATGTCCCATTTTATTGGTAGAGAAACACCCCCAAAATGAATCTGAGTTGAAGAACCACTGTCTTTCCACATGTAACTGGCAAACTTTCTCACATAAAATGTTTGAACTGAACTTGGCTCAAACACACCACCTCCATGATGAGAGGTGTCAAACATAGCACCTCAGTGATGAGAGGTAAGTGGTAAACACACCACCTCAGTGATGAAAGGTTAGTGTTAAACACACCACCTCAGTGATGAGAGGTTAGTGTCAAACACACCACCTCCATGATGAGAGTTAAGTGTCAAACACACCACCTCAATGATGAGAGGTAATTAAACACACCACCTCAATGATGAGAGGTGAGTGTCAAACACACCACCTCAATGATGAGAGGTAAGTGTCAAACACACCACCTCCATGATGAGAGGTAAGTGCCAAACACACCACCTCTGTGATGAGAGATAAGTGTTAAACACACCACCTCAGTGATGAGAGGTATGTGTCAAACACACCTTCTCCATGATGAGAGGTAAGTGTCAAACACACCACCTAAATGATAAGAGTTAAGTGTCAAACACACCACCTCATAGATGAGAGGTAAGTGTCAAACACACCACCTCAATGATGAGAGGTAAGTGTCAAACACTCCACCTCATAGATGAGAGGTAAGTGTCAAACACACCACCTCAATGATGAGAGGTAAGTGTCAAACACACCACCTCATAGATGAGAGGTAAGTGCCAAACACACCACCTCAGTGATGAGAGATAAGTGTTAAACACACCACCTCCATGATGAGAGGTAAGTGTCAAACACACCACCTCCATGATGAGAGGTAAGTGACAAACACACCACCTCAGTGATGAAAGATAAGTATCAAACACACCTTCTCCATGATGAGAGGTAAGTGTCAAACACAAAACCACCTCAGTGATAAGAGGTGAGTGTCAAACACACCACCTCCATGTTGAGAGTTAAGTGTCAAACACACCACCTCAGTGATAAGAGGTTAGTGTCAAACACACCACCTCCATGATGAGAGTTAAGTGTCAAACACATCACCTCAGTGATGAGAGGTAAGTGTCAAACACACCACCTCCATGTTGAGAGTTAAATGTCAAACATACCACCTCCATGATGAGTGGTAAGTGTCAAACACACCACCTCATAGATGAGAGATAAGTGACAAACACACAACCTCCATGTTGAGAGTTAAATGTCAAACATACCACCTCCATGTTGAGAGTTAAGTGTCAAACACACCACCTCCATGATGAGAGGTAAGTGTCAAACACATCACCTCATAGATGAGAGGTAAGTGACAAACACACAACCTTCATGTTGAGAGTTAAATGTCAAACATACCACCTCCATGATGAGAGGTTAATGTTAAAAACATAACCTCAGTGATGAGAGGTAAATGTGAAATACACCACCTCTCTGTGATAAGAGGTAGGTGTCAAACACACCACCTCAGTGATGAGAGATAAATGTCAAACACACCATGTCAGTGATGAGAGGCAAGTGTCAAACATACCACCTCAGTGATGAGAAATAAGTGTCAAACACACCACCTCAGTGATGAGAGAAAGTGTCAAACATACCACCTCAATGATGAAAGATAAGTGTCAAACATACCACCTCAGTGATAAGAGTAAAGTGTCAAACACACCACCTCTGTGATGAGAGGTAATTTAAAACACACCACCTCCGTGATGAGAGATTCCTAAACATCACAGAAGGCTCAGATTATTTATTCCAAAAGATGGATATTTTTCAACTATAATGCACAAAGCATTGATTTATACAAAGAAATAAAGTTCCTTATTTTAACCATAGATCCACATTACTGTTCTGGGGTTATGCTTGCAAACTTTGCAGAAGTATTGTTCTCCATGTATGAGTGGCCTCAGACAGAGTCTCAAGATCACTTCTTACTGCTGAAATTGTAGGTTCAATCCAAGCCCTGCCAAAAGAACTTAATGTGATAAAGTTTGCCAATTACTTGCGGAAGGACGGTGGTTCTACTCAGATTCATACTCGAGTATTCCTCCTACAATAAAACTGAATATGCCATATATAACTTGAAATGTATTGAAAATGGTTTTTAACTTAATTTTAAATAATTGCAGTAAAGTACAGTCAAACCTGTCTTAAGCAGCCAGTCAAGGGAGGGAGCAAAAGTGGCCTTTTAAGACAGGTCATTGCTTAGTGCAGGTTAATTTGCTCTAAAGCATAGAAATTGGAAATAGCGAATGTGGCTGCTTAAGACAAATGGCTACTTAATAGAGGTGACCCCTTACACAGGCTTAACTGTATATTTACTTACTTTGCCGAGTTGTTTGTGTGCAGCTATATGATAGAGAAGCATTACTCCGTCTAAAATCTCCATCAATGAATTTCCACTGGGCATCTCTGTTTTCGGATAAGCCCCTGTTCCTGTGTGATAAAAGATTTCAAAATCATACACACATTCCATCGAAAAATTGTGTACACATGGATAATGGATATTTTTTTGTAATAAGCTACAAAATTTATGTAAGTAAGGTATTGGATTATATTTATCACAACATGAACATGTACTTGAATATTGGAGTTTATGTCACATACACTCATTTCAATATTCCTTTTATTAACATATCTTTAAAAGCATATAAACATTTTGGTTGTCCACTTATTGTCTCTTACCATATAATAACAGCCAATTTTTCTATTAAATATGTATCCAAATTAACTCTTATACATGTACATCTATTCTACGGTAAACAACGATGTTTTTTTTATTCAAGATCATTTTAATGATGAAAATATTATAAAACATCTAAGGTTATATACAACTTACAGTTTATGTACAGTCAAATTTGTCTTAAGGGAACGAGCAAAAGTGGCATTTTAAGACAGTTTGTTCTTAATACAGGTTAATTTGCTCTGAAAACAAAGAAGTTGGAAATAGCCAATGTGGCTGCTAAAGACAAGTGGCTGTTTAATACAGGTGACTGCTTACACAGGTTTGGCTGAATAAGAAATCAAATGACTGAATTCTGAATAACTAATTTGCCAAATAATTAATCTTGCATGCTATTTTATCGAGATTAAGTCAGGAGAAGCAAGTTTCCTATCCTTGTTTATAAGTGCTTGATTTTACCTAGTATGCAGAAATCTCATGTTTTACACATACACATGTATGTAGGCATAGAAAACGATAAGCTTTTATGATCACTGACAAGTGCAAATAATAAAAAGCGAATATGATGTTATTGGAGACATGTTTTACACTAATTATGTTTCTACCTGCTTCCATCTTCTTCTGCACAACTTTGCCATCTTTAGAAACCTCCAACCCCTGAGCTTTATTGACCTCCGCTGTAAATTGTATAAAATGTAACACAGTTGCAGACAATGTATTACTCATCACAAACGCATACTATATTTATATAGTCAAACCTATCTAAAGCAACCAGTCAAGGGAAGGCACAAAAGTAGTATTTTAAGACTGGTTGCTGCTTAAATAAGGCTGATTGCTCTGAAATATGCTAAATATAATGATTATGAATTAAAAATATGGAGGTTTGAATGAAATGCAGTATACAAATTTTGTAATCATAGGAGCTTCAACAATTTTAAACACAAATTTATTGGAATGGTATCATTTTGATGAGAATTTCATTCTGCAATGTAAGAATTTTAATTTGTGTTCCTGAGATAAGCGAGAGTTAAGGTAATTTAAAACAAGATATTGCAAGATTTTGTGTGAATACGCGAGCATTCACAAAATCTCAATCAGTTGCCTTTCTTACTCTATATGATTTCTTGCTCAAATTACACTGTTTGTATTGTTTTTTTGTATATGTATTATGCACAAACTGGTTGGTCTAAACTAATATCTAAAGTCTTTACAATTGGACTATTCTGTAATATGTAAAATTTAAATATATTAATAATCTCAGTTTGTATGCACACAACTTACATCCAAGGATTCTGTTGAGATGGGACATTGACCCACCACACCTCTGGAAGTCAAAGTAGTCCCTGGAGTCAGACCAAAACTCTTGGATTGGAGTAAAGGCGTCTGAAATTATATAAACGAAAAGTTTTCTGGAAAGGATATGTAACCAGCAGTGAGAGACCCATGGCAATGAGACACAATGTTGTCTATCGATCATCACAAAGACTGTGTGTTTATATAAAAAATAAGACATTGCATCAATAAAAATATGAAATTGTATCCATTAACATTTGACAATTGAATATAATTTTGTAGCAACAAAGCATTGATTTAAATCTTAAACTTAATTTTGTGTAGGTAATGAAAGAGAGCACTTTATTTTTTGCTTTTTGACAAATTTCTCAGTGAAATATCTATGGTAATTTTACTGTTTAAAATAATGTGAAAATGGTAATTTCACTGTTTTCAATAATAAAATAAGAAGGATTAATGGTAGCTCAATAATCTAATTTATTTTAGAACAAATCGTGATGTTTTAATTAGTTAAGTACTTTTGGTATTTTGATTTTTACAGTTTAATTTTACTTCCGGTTCACCTCCTTTTCCGGTTACAATTTATCGGCCACCAAATAGCCAAAACAAATTATTTGGAACAAAATTGTATTGGCAGTTTTCCACATAGGGCCCAGGGACCATTTAGTTCTAACTGGCAGTATGCCACATAGTTATGGTGTGAAAGCCATTTTTAAATATAGCAATACTTTATTTAGTTGTAAAGTGTGTGTTGGTTGATCGATTACTCTTCTCTCAGCTCAGTGTCATGACCCATCTGTGCCAAACATTTCATCTAGTCAAATGTAAATGTTTTATTGAGTCACATAAAAGAAATTTTAATAAAATATATATGAAATGGTTGAATTTCTTCTTTACATGCATATGTAACAAATCGTCAGATTGTCTGACTAATTGATATTCTCGCCTCGTCGCTTCAGTGTTCACATGTGTGGAGCTTGTGGTCCAGTGGAAGAGTACCGAACCCATGATTGGAGGGTTGTGGGTTTGATCCTTTGCCACGGCTATGTGTGGTGTCCTTGAGCAAAACACTTAATCCGCATATGCTTTAAAATTGGTCCTTACCAGGAAGACTTGGAGTGTGATTTGCACAAGTTGTAAGAACTTGTTTCACAATCGAAGTAAAATAAATACGTTTAAACTAAACTTGATAAAATAAAACTAATTGAAACAAACAACTACCGGTATTCTGCATTATGATAATAACTGTTATGGTCACTTAATAACGTACCTGCACTCGTTACAAATCTGCTGGGGTCTTCCTTCTGAAAGTCATCCCAGTAGAAACGGAGGGCTTGAATGAGACGATGGAAGAAACACAAGGTGACAGGAAGTGGCCAGTTGTTCAACTGGTTAAACTGAAATATTTATTAGACTGTTTTATAATAAGAAAATAGTGTAAATTTGGCATGTAGTTATTTCTTTATAAATAGTTTTTACAATCTAGGAAGATCAGAGATTCATTATTAACCTGTAAAGAGATTTTGATTCCTATTTTTATTTATCATGTTATTAGACACATGGTTTTTGATTTCTATTTATCATGTTATTAGACACATTGTTTTTGATTTCTATTTATCATGTTATTAGACACATTGTTTTTGATTTCTTTTTATCATGTTATTAGACACATTGTTTTTGATTTCTATTTATCATGTTATTAGACACATTGTTTTTGATTTCTATTTATCATGTTATTAGACACATTGTTTTTGATTTCTATTTATCATGTTATTAGACACATTGTTTTTGATTTCTATTTATCATGTTATTAGACACATTGTTTTTGATTCCTATTTATCATGTTATTAGACACATTGTTTTTGATTCCTATTTATCATGTTATTAGACACATTGTTTTTGATTCCTATCTTTATTTGTTATGTTATTAGACACATTGTTTTTGATTCCGTTTTATCATGTTATTAGACACATTGTTTTTGATTTCTATTTATCATGTTATTAGACACATGGTTTTTGATTCCTATCTTTATTTGTTATATTATTAGACAAACTGTTTTTGATTCCTATTTATCATGTTATTAGACACATTGTTTTTGATTTCTATTTATCATGTTATTAGACACATTGTTTTTGATTTCTATTTATCATGTTATTAGACACATTGTTTTTGATTCCTATCTTTATTTGTTATGTTATTAGACACACTGTTTTCATGCAAAATGTCAAGTCTCCAGGCCTTATATATTCATAGAAGAAGATTTTTGAAATTTTCAACAAAAGAAACAAACTAATAAGCCCCTGGGACCATATTCCCCAACCATTCTTGAGAATATTCTTAGACTTAATCTTGAAAATCCAAATTTCAACCTTAGATATCAAGTTTATCATTAAAATGGACGGTAGGGAAATGGATAGAGTGTTGGCGGATCATGCCTGAGGTTGGGGGTTTGATCCCCAGCTCGACCTGATGCCTCTCATAAAACAACACTCAGTACTGGTTCTACCCAGGAAGCAGACTTGAGAGCGGTTCATATAAGCTCTGGACTTTCATCGAAATCAAGCTAAAATAAATTAGTATAAACTAAGTTTACCATGACAGAAAGAATAACTGTGAGAGTTTACTTATATATTACAATATGTAAGTTGTCCATGTATGCTTATGCATTTTGGTTTCAAAAAATGTGTGTTTTTAAAAAATCATTCTTGACTTCTATTCCAAAGAATGGTTGGTGAAAACCAGCCCTGATTTACTCCAGATTCATGATTGGAACAAACTTGAAAGACCTTCATATAAGAATGCTTCACACCTGTCCAAATGTTGTGAAAATTTGTCAAGCTATTTCAGAAAAGTCGTTTGAAGCAAATGTTAACGACAGACGGCCGATGAACAATAGACACAGATTAATCACAAAAGCTCACCTGTGGGCCTTTGACTCAGATTAGCTTAAAATGGTGGATGTTGACCATTGGAAGATGACAGGCAACTGACTTACAGGAATAAATATGTAAGTACATTATTTATACATACCAAATTTTCCTTCAGGAATTTCTTCAACTTTTCAATGAATAAGAGTCTGGACGTCTTAGCCTGGTACTGTAAATAAGAAGATAATATTATAACTTTGTTAAGTGACAATATCAATAAAACAACTAGGAGGCAACAACAAATATCTCAGTATAGCAAGACAGATTACATCAGTTTGTAATAATATTAGGCTATTATGTGATGTTCTGAGTAATACAGGTGTGTACATTTGGACTGGTACCCAGAATAGCATGAATAATTTCGGCCTTTTGTTTTTTTTAGTGTGTTTAAATGAAGTTAAACATGTAACTACACCAGAAGTTGTTTTAACAATTGTCTTAATGGAAATGGAATAATATCTGTAAAATAGATATTTAAAAAGATACTAATTATGTTAAACAGTTATCGGCAATTCATCATGCACAGTGATGTGCTTAGGATTTATAACAACATTGGATATAGGCAAATCATCATGCACAGTGATGTTCATAGGATTTATAGCGACATTGGATATCGTCCATTCATCATGCACAGTGATGTGCATAGGATTTACAGCAACGTTGGATATCGGAAATTCATCATGCACAATGATGTGCATAGGATTTATAGCGACATTGGATATCGTCCATTCATCATGCACAGTGATGTGCATAGGATTTATAGCAACATTGGATATCATCCATTCATTATGTACAGTGATGTGCATTGGATTTATAGCGACATTGGATATCGTCCATTCATTATGTACAGTGATGTGCATTGGATTTATAACAACATTGGATATAGGCAATTCATCATGCACAGTGATGTGCATAGGATTTATAGCGACATTGGATATCGTCCATTCATCATGCACAGTGATGTGCATAGGATTTATAACAACATTGGATATAGGCAAATCATCATGCACAGTGATGTGCATAGGATTTATAGCAACATTGGATATCGTCCATTCATCATGCACAGCGATGTGCGTAGGATTTATATCAGCATTGGATATCGGAAATTCATCATGCACAGGGATGTGCATACGATTTATAGCAACATTGGATATCGTCCATTCATCATGCACAGTGATGTGCATAGGATTTATAGCAACATTGGATATCATCCATTCATCATGCACAGTGATGTGCATAGGATTTATAGCGACATTGGATATTGTCCATTCATCATGTACAGTGATGTGCACTGGATTTATAGCAACATTGGATATGGGCAATTCATCATGCACAGTGATGTGCATAGGATTTATAGCAACATTGGATATCATCCATTCATCATGCACAGTGAAGTGCATAGGATTTATAGCGACATTGGATATCATCCATTCATCATGCACAGTGATGTGCATAGGATTTATAGCAGCATTGGATATCATAAATTCATCATGCACAATGATGTGCATAGGATTTATAGCGACATTGGATATCATCAATTCATCATGTACAATGATGTGCATTGGATTTATAGCGGCATTGGATATGGGCAATTCATCATGCACAGTGATGTGCATAGGATTTATAGCAACATTGGATATTGTCCATTCATCATGAACAGTGATGTGCATAGGTTTTTTAGGGGCATTGGATATCGTCCATTCATCATGTACAGTGATGCACATAGGATTTATAGCAACATTGGTCACCATCCATTCATTCTGTACAGTGATGTGCATAGGATTTATAGCAACATTTGATATCGTCCATTCATCATGTAGTGATGTGCATAGGATTTATAGTGGCATTGGAATGTCCATTCATCATGTACAGTGATATGCATAGGTTTTATAGCCACATTGGATATCGTCCATTCATCATGTACAGTGATGCGCATAGGATATCGGCCTTTTTGGATTGCGTTAAGTGGTTAACAGAATAATGTTGGATTTGTTATGAATATTTGGTATTTTTTACTGTGTCTCTGTGACAGAGGATACAGAACATATTATGGTTAGTAAAACAAACCCTTCTCCTGACAATGGTGGCTGACTTTTGAAGAGACACCCTTTGTTACTTGATATCAGTGTATATCTATAATTTACTTTAGGCCATAATTTATTTTTAAAAAAAAAAAAAATATTAAATAATTTTTTTTATTAAAAAAACATCAAAAATTTTAAAAATAAAAATGAAATACAAAATCCTCCCGCCCTCCCCATTTTTTAAGAAAAATTTGGATAACACTCTAGCAATTGATTTAAAATGGCCTTATCTACAAAATTTTATGTTTTTTAAGTTAAATCTTTAACTCGCAAACTATTCCATACATTATTTTTGCCACCATTCCAAAATACATCATAAATCGTGTTTATTACATTTTATTTGTTGTGTGAGAATCTTGTTTAATGGTATAACTACACAGGTCCTTGACATTCCTACTGCCATATCATGATGCCTTGGGCGCAGGTGAGCTCAAATTGCCCTGCTTATTGGGCAGACACTAATTTCAATCTGTTCACTCATCGATAAAGGGTGAAAACATTATAATTTTTTTATTATGTCCCTGGCGATAAAAAATGTTCAAGATTATAATATTATAACCTATCATAAGTTGAAAATGGTGTTAAACTCCATTAAAAAAAAAGTATAATCTAAAAAAATGTATTTTCCATTAATGTCACACTAGTTCTTCGAAACAAATTTCTCTAAACCTGCCAACACTGTGTACACCAAACATACATTGACTTGCATACTCCCTAAAACTTGTTTTTGTCCAATTGACACCAGTCTACAACATATTTCCCAGTGACATCTTTCTATGACATATTTCCCAGTGACACCTGTCTATGACATATTTCCCAGTGACATCTGTCATCTACATATTTCCCAGTATCACCAGTATATGACATATTTCCCAGTGACAACTCTCTACAACATATTTCCCAGTGACACTTGTCTATGACATATTTCCCATTGACAACTGTCTACAACATATTTCCAAGGGACACCTGTCTATGACATATTTTCCAATGTCAACTATCTGTAGCATATTTCCCAGTGGCACCTGTTTACAACATATTTCCCATGGACAACTATCTACCACATATTTCCCAGTTTAAACCATCTATGAAATATATCGATCCGATTATGCAGGAAGATTATCATCACTAATTAAAATTAAATTTTGACACAAAATGGCCACTGGTTTTGTACCTTGTATGCTTTAAAAATAACAACATTGGAACTGTAATCAGAATGTAAAAGGAATATTTGGTGTGTGTGTTTTTGGGATGGATGTAATTAATGTGGAGAGCTCTTGTGGCCAAACCCTTTTGCCTTTATTTATTTCCATGTTCCTTGAATGCTTGTAATATGTATATGGGTATAATTTTGGCTATAAAATATGTTTAAACTGTATTTTGTAAATCTGGACAGACAGATAGAGCAAATGACAGAAGTGCCCTCACATCATATCCACTAGAGTATGCAAATACAGCACTTATGGGTGACAGGTCATTGTGGTACATCAATACTTACAGGTGACAGGTCGTTATGGTACATCAATACTTATGGGTGACAGGTCATTGTGGTACATCAATACTTAAGGGTGACAGGTCATTGTGGTACATCAATACTTACAGGTCGTTATGGTACATCAATACTATGGGTGACAGGTCATTGTGGTACATCAATACTTATGGGTGACAGGTCATTGTGGTACATCAATACTTAAGGGTGTCAGGTTGTTATGGTACATCAATACTTATGGGTGACAGGTCATTGTGGTACATCAATACTTACAGGTGACAGGTCGTTATGGTACATCAATACTTATGGGTGACAGGTCATTGTGGTACATCAATACTTACAGGTGACAGGTCGTTATGGTACATCAATACTTATGGGTGACAGGTCATTGTGGTATATCAATACTTACGGGTGACAGGTTGTTGTGGTACATCAATACTTACAGGTGACAGGTCATTGTGGTACATCAATACTTACAGGTGACAGGTCGTTATGGTACATCAATACTTATGGGTGACAGGTCATTGTGGTACATCAATACTTACAGGTGACAGGTCATTGTGGTACATCAATACTTACAGGTGACAGGTCATTGTGGTACATCAACACTTACAGGTGACAGGTCGTTATGGTACATCAATACTTATGGGTGACAGGTCATTGTGGTACATCAATACTTACGGGTGACAGGTCGTTATGGTACATCAATACTTACGTATGACAGACCATTGTGGTAAATCAATACTTATGGGTGACAGGTCATTGTGGTACATCAATACTTACGGGTGACAGGTTGTTGTGGTACATCAATACTTACAGGTGACAGGTCATTGTGGTACATCAATACTTACGGGTGACAGGTCGTTATGGTACATCAATACTTAGGGGTGACAGATCATTGTGGTACATCAATACTTACTGGTGACAGGTCATTGTGGTATATCAATACTTACGGGTGACAGGTCGTTGTGGTACATCAATACTTTCAGCAGCTCAATCTGGATGAACTCCAACTCTGTAAAGACAAAACATACATTTGTTATGTCTAACATGGTAACCTGGGTACTCTGTTGCCAACTGGTCTAAGGCGCTGCTGTCTAATAATCTCTCACTGCTGAGGGCTTGGGCTTGAGCCATCTCTCACCGCTGAGGTGTGGGCTTGAGCTACCTCTCTCTGCTGAGGCGTGGGCTTGAGCCACCTCTCACCACTGAGGGTATGGGCTTGAGTCACCTCTCACTGCTGAGGGTATGGGCTTGAGCCACCTCTCACTGCTGAGGGTATGGGCTTGAGCCACCTCTAACCGCTGAGGGTATTGGCTTGAGCCACCTCTCTCCACTGAGGTATGGGCTTGGGCCACCTCTCACTGCTGAGGGTATGGTCTTGAGCCATTTCTCTCCACTGAGGCGTGGGCTTGAGCCATCTCTCACCGCTGAGGTGTGGGCTTGAGCCACCTCTCACTGCTGAGGGCTTGGGCTTGAGCCACATCTCACTGCTGAGGGTGTGGGCTTGAGCCACTTCTCTCTGCTGAGGAGTGGGCTTGAGCCACCTCTCTCTGCTGAGGCATGGGCTTGAGCCACCTCTCTCTGCTGAGATGTGAGCTTGAGCCACCATTCACTGCTGAGGGTATGGGCTTGAGCCACCTCTCTCAGCTAAGGCATGGGCTTGAGCCACCTCTCTCCGCTGAGGCGTTGGATTGAGCCATCTCTCTCCACTGAGGCGTTGGCTTGAGCCACCTCTCACTGCTGAGGGTGTGGGCTTGAGCCATCTCTCTCCACTAAGGCATGGGCTTGAGCCACCTCTCACCACTGAGGGTGTGGGCTTGAGCCATCTCTCTCCACTGAGGCGAGGGCTTGAGCCACCTCTCTTCGCTGAGGCGTGGGCTTGAGCCACCTCTCACTGCTGGGGTTATGGGCTTGAGCCACTTCTCTCCGCTGAGGCATGGGTTTGAGCCACCTCTTACTGCTGAGGTATGGGCTTGAGCCACCTCTCTCTGCTGAGGTGTGGGCTTGAGCCACCTTTCACTGCTGAGGTATGGGCTTGAGCTACCTCTCTCCACTGAGGTGTGGGCTTGAGCACCTCTCACCACTGAGGCTTGGGCTTGAGCCACCTCTTACTGCTGAGGTATGGGCTTGAGCCACCTCTCTCTGCTGAGGTGTGGGCTTGAGCCACCTTTCACTGCTGAGGTATGGGCTTGAGCCACCTCTCTCCACTGAGGTGTGGGCTTGAGCACCTCTCACCACTAAGGCTTGGGCTTGAGCCACCTCTCACTGCTGAGGGTATGGGCTTGAGCCACATCTCACCTCTGAGGGTGTGGGCTTGAGCCACCTCTCTCTGCTGAGGAATGGACTTGAGCCACCTCTCACTGCTGAGAGTATGGACTTGAGCCACCTCTCACTGCTGAGGCATAGGCTTGAGCCACCTCTCTCAGCTGAGGCGTGAGCTTGAGTCACCTATCACTGCTGAGGGTATGGGCTTGAGCCACCTCTCTCCACTAAGGCATAGGCTTGAGCCACCTCTCTCCGCTGTGGCGTGGGCTTGAGCCTTCTTACTCCGCTAAGGCATGGGCTTGAGTCACCTCTCACCACTGAGGGTGTGGGCTTGAGCCATCTCTCTCCGCTGAGGCGAGGGTTTTAGCCACCTCTCTCCACTGGGGCATGGGATTTAGCCACCTCTCACCGCTGAGGGTATGGGCTTGAGCCACCTCTCACCGCTGAGGCGTTGGCTTGAGCCACCGCTCTCTACTGAGGATATGGGGTTGAGCCACCTATCTCTGCTGAGGCGTGGGCTTGAGCCACTTCTCTCTGCTGAGGCATGGGCTTGAGTCACCTCTCTCAGCTGAGGCATGGGCTTGAGCCACCTCTCACTGCTGAGGTATTGGCTTGAGCCACCTCTCTCTGCTGAAGCATTGGTTTGTTGGTTTGAGCCACCTTTCTCTGCTGAGGCGTGGGCTTGAGCCACCTCTCACCACTGAGGGTATTGGCTTGAGCCACCACTCTCAACTAAGGCATGGGCTTGAGCCACTTCTCTCCACAGAGGCATGGGCTTTAGTCACCTCTCACCACTGAGGGTATGGGCTTGAGCCACCTCTCACAGCTGAGGCGTTGGCTTGAGCCACCACTCTATGTTGAGGGTATGGGCTTGAGCCACCTCTCTCCACTGAGGTGTAGGCTTTAGCCACCTCTCACTGCTGAGGTATGGACTTGAGCCACCTCTCACCGCTGAGGCATGGGCTTGAGCCACCTCTCACCACTCAGGGTATGGGCTTGAGCCACCTCTTACTGCTGATGCATGGGCTTGAGTCACCTGTTTCTGCTGAGGCGTGGGCTTGAGCCACGTCTCTCTGTCGAGGCTTGGGCTTGAGCCACCTCTCTCTGCTGAGGCGTGGGCTTGAGCCACCCTTCTCTGCTTAGGCGTGGGCTTGAGCCACCTCTCTCTGCTGAGGGTATGAGCATGAGCCACCTCTCTCTGCTGAGGCATGGGCTTGAGCCACCTCTCTCCGCTGAGGCGTGGGCTTGAGCCACTTCTCTCCACTGAGGTATTGGCTTGAGCTACCTCTCTCTGCTCAGGCATGGGCTTGAGCCACCTCTCTCCGCTGAGGCGTGGGCTTGAGCCACCTCTCTCCGCTGAGGTCCGGGCTTGAGCCACCTCTCTCCACTGAGGCTTGGGCTTGTGCTACCTCTCTCCACTGAGGCGTGGGCTTGAGCCACCTCTCTCCGCTGAGTCATTGGCTTGAGTCACCTCTCTCTGCTGAGGCGTTGGCTTGAGTCACCTCTCACCGCTGAGGGTATGGGCTTGAGCCACCTCTCTCAGCTGAGGCATGGGCTTGAGCCACCTCTCTACACTGAGGCATGGACTTGAGCCACCTCTCTCCACTGAGGCATGGTTTTGAGCCACCTCTCTCTGCTGAGTCGTGGGCTTGAGCCATCTCTCTCCGCTGAGGTGTGGGCTTGAGCCACCTCTCTCTGCTGAGGGCTTGGGCTTGAGCCACCTCTCTCCACTTAGGTGTGGGCTTGAGCCACCTCTCTCTGCTGAGGCATGGGCTTGAGCCACCTCTCTCCACTGAGGTGTGGGGTTGAGCCACCTCTCTCTGCTGAGGCGTGGGCTTGAGCCACCTCTCTCCACTGAGGTGTTGGCTTGAGCCACTTCTCTGCTGAGGTGTGGGCTTGAGCCACCTCTCTCCACTGAGGTGTGGGCTTGAGCCAAGCTTGGTACAAAACTTTTGTGAGAAAATTTTGCCAGTTACCTGTGGTTGTATGAAGGTTCTACTCATTCTAAGGTCTTCCTCCACCAATAAAACTTAATATGCAATATATATAACCTATCATGTGGTGTAAATGGCATTAATTCCTGCTCACGATTACCCAGAATTTTATGATGTCGACCATAATAGAATGGTAGATGAATTTCAATACTTATTTTTTGTTATGTTTAAAAATACCATAACTTATGATCATTGGTGAAACAGTCTCTGGAATACATACAATAAGTTCACTAAGGGCAACAACTCTGTTAAACTGAAAGGAAGAGTTACTGTGTGACACTTAATAGTTAAAAAATATATAAAGTTTCATTCTCCAAATAGTTTCTTAGAAAATAAATTACTTACACAAAACGTCGAAAGTTTTCAAGTTCACCAAGGGCTTTAAAACTTTCAAAAATGAATGGAACATGAACATACATGTATGTGAAATTTCAGTTCATTACTATCGGTGCTTTCTGAGACATATGAGCTTATATGCAAAACCTTAACCAAACTGATAAGTCGAACAGGAAGTTTATTTATTAAATTCATACAACAGAGTTTTGTGACTGTTTGGCTTCAAGTAGTGCCTTTTTAATGATTAAAATGTGAAAACTTTGGTAACAATATAAAGAAGTTGATAAAATATAACCTTACATGCAAATAAAATTTAATGATGCTAATTGCAATAAATGAGCGAATGTAAAAGCTCAACCTGCACCTGGAACAGTCGAACTAAAAACAAAAACCACTTTATGAATAAAGCTTTAAGTTTCTTAAGTATCTCATACCTTCAATTTTTATGCGAAGTTCATCACAGGTTTTCATATATGTTTCTTTCCTTATTTTTTCATCATCTGTTAACATGTTACTGGCTTCATTCTGTCAGAAGATATCAATAAGAAACTATAACTAATTACTAGTATTATGAACCAACCTCAGCATTACTGTCCTCTTTGTAAAGTCAAGTCAACTTCAATAAATCATGTCATATTGATATTAATAAGGAAATCATATTAAGATTTGTATCACCTTGTCACATAACAAGCGGGTTGGTAGTGCAGTGTTGGCCGCTCACGCTAAAATTTGCAGGTTTTTCATCCCTAGCTTGATCCGTTGACCTGTCTTAAACAACATACATGTACACAGCTGGAACTACCCAGAAAGTGGATTCAAGAGTGGTTCGTTTCAGCTATGAACTTACTTTTTAAACGAGCTTAAATAAATTAGTATAAATGAGGGCTGAAAGACGATCAGTTAATTTAACCCTCTTTTCCTGGGATTCTGGCAGATAAACCAGTACTCGAGCACACTCATCTGCGCTAGTAACAGATAACTTCCCAATTGAGCGATGAGAGACAAATGATTATGAGACCCAATGTCTTATATTAATCATCATGGATACTGCGGCCAGACAGAGAATCAAACTCTTGACCTCTGGATTAATAGTCAGACGTTTACCAACTGAGCTAATCAGGCCCGGCTAATAGACTGCTGCAACTTACCTCAGGGTTCATATCCCACCACACAGTAGGTGCCAGCTGTTCTAAGCCATTATCGTCCAGAGGTTTTATGTGCAGAAACATTGGAAACTTAACCTTCTCAAATGTGACATAAACAGTGAAGGAAAATATATGCATTGTCTTGGTGAAGTTGTTTTATTTTTGATAGGATGGAAACTAATTTTGTTCCATGAATACAATTTGTACAAACTTGATGAAGCATCATGACCTGATGATAAATGCAGTTTCAGAGTTTGTTTTAGAAAGATGACTTTTAAAATTATTTCAAAGTAATTCTTAAGCACTATGATGCCTTGGGTTTGGCCAAATTTGACCCCTAGTTTACAACTGTATAACCTTGGTAGAGCCCACTTTACATACCTTACTTTTACTAGAGGTGACTGCTGAACTTAATGGAGCACATGGTCAGTGGTAAAGCATTGGACCCTAGATCATAGGATCCTTGGTTAGATCCTCCATCACAGCTATATGTCGTGTCCTTGAGCAACACACTTTATCATATGATTAGTACTGGTTCTACCCAGCAAGACTTTAAGCATGATTTATCTAGGTTGTAAGAACTTGTTTCATGATCAATTAAAATAAATAAGTTTAAAACAAATGAACCGACAGTAAAGCACCCAAACGAAGGATCACAGTTCAGTTTTCTATGCGATCCCACAGTACAAAGGATATAATTCAGTCTCCAACAGGTATCTTCTGGTCTGCTGATGGCGAATAATTCCCAACACAAGAGTCAGGTAAATCTTCTGCAATAAAGTAAGAGTAACATGAACAACAGATGACACCTTAGTACATATTACAGCTAAATTCCCCGGGGTGGGGGGCAACTATGATTCCAGAGTCACTGGAGTAATTGTGTAAAAGCTTGTAAAAGATCATGAAGTTACTGTACATAAAATAAAATAAGTCCATGTAACATTACATATATGATTTTGAAGGTTTCCTATAACAAGTTTTTGTAAAAATTTGAATCGTCTAAGAGACTGATGCATTATTTACTTATATTTTTCATGGGTTTGAGGTGGAGACGGAACATTGCATCCTAATGGAAAAGTATTTGGTGGTTAGAAGGCTCCATGAAAGATACTTTACATTAAGCATGTAATTAGGTTTAAATGCCAGTATTATTCACAAGTTTTGTAAAGAAGTAGTACAAAAAAGTAGTACAAAAAAGTACAAAAAAGTAGTACAAAGGTACAAAGTCATGCTCAAGCTGAACTATTTTGTGACTACAGGTAAGACCAGTTGTTTAGTGGATAGAATGTTGGCCACTTAGGCCAGATGTTGCAAGTTTGATCCCAAGCTCGACCTGATGCCTCTCAATAAGTCAAGACTCGGTACTGGTTCTACCCAATAAGAGGACAGTTCATATAAGCTCTGAGCTTTCTTCACAACCGTGCTAAAACAAATAAGTATGAACTAAACCTATCAAAGGGCTTGAGTGTTTGGTAACAGGAAAAAATACCTGATGGTTGAAGTCTACAGTTGCTGGTGTGAATCTGTATGATGACAACAATGATTGTATCATGTTCTCCAAGCATACTTTTATCTCAAAACTCTGTAAGCAAAAGAAAACATATATCTCAAAACTCTGTAACAAAAGAAAACCTTTATCTTAAAACTCTATAAGCACAAGAAAACATATATCTCAAAACTCTGCAGCAAAAGAAAACATATATCTCAAAACTCTGCAGCAAATGAAAACATTTATCTCAAAACTCTATCTCAAAACTCTGTAGCAAAAGAAAACATTTTATCTCAAAACTCAAGCAAAAGAAAACCTTTATCTCAAAACTCTATAAGCAAAAGAAAATATTTATTTAAAACTCTATAAGCAAAGGGAAACATTTATCTCAAAACTCTGTAGCAAAAGAAAAACATTTATTTCAAAATTTTGTAGTAAAAGAATTTTTTTTTAATAGTCAAACCTGTCTAAAGCAGCCAGTCATGGGAATGAGCAAAAGTGACTTTTTAAGACAAGTTGTTGCTTAATACAGGTTAATTTGCTCCGAAATAACAGAAATGGGAAATATCTAATGTTACTGCTTAAGACAAGTGACTGCTCAGTGGAGGTGACTGCTTGCACAGGTTTGACTGCAGTTTACATTATTACAGATGGACGGACAAACAAACAAACAGTGGGATAGAGGTAACACTCAATGCCCTTTCAACATTCTTTTTGGTAAATATTCAATATAAAAATGCTTCTTTTTATAAGTATATAAAGTGACTTGTTTACTGAATAGATATTATTGCAATTTATTTTTATATATTTTGAGTTGGTAGTCTGATTCTCTGACTCAAAATATTGATGCATTTAGACCCTGATTCATGTACTAATTATCAATATCTAGTTGAGATTGGAGGACGGTATTGTGACTCACCTGCATGAATGCCCACATGTAGTCAAGTAACCTTGAGATACGTTTCTGCTCCTTGGTTACTATGGTGATATCATTCAGGGTCAAAAACGACTGTATGAGACAGGCTTCTGTCAAATATGTACTCCTCTGGAAATGTACAAACATACTGAATCTCATTTCTGATATTTTTATTTTAAGTTGCTGTTTTCATCTTGACCAATTAAGGTAAATGTTGCTGTTTTCATCTCAATCTATTTTAAGTACATGTTGCAATTTTCATCTCAACCAATTAAAGAACATGTTGATGTTTTCATCTCAATCTATTGTAAGTACATATTGCTGGTTTCATCTTGACCAATTAAAGTACATGTTGCTGTTTTCATCTCAATCTATTATAAGTACATATTGCTGTTTTCATCTTAACCAATTAAAGTACATATTGCTGTTTTCATCTTGACCAATTAAAGTACATGTTGCTGTTTTCATCTCAATCTATTATAAGTACATATTGCTGTTTTCATCTTAACCAATTAAAGTACATATTGCTGTTTTCATCTTGACCAATTAAAGTACATGTTGCTGTTTTTATCTCAATTTATTATAAGTACATATTGCTGTTTTCATCTTAACCAATTAAAGTACATGTTGCAGTTTTGATCTCAACCAATTAAAGTACATGTTGCTGTTTTCATCTCAATTTACTATAAGTACATATTGCTGTTTTTATCTTGACCAATTAAAGTACATGTTGCTGTTTTCATCTCAATCTATTATAAGTACATATTGCTGTTTTCATCTTGACCAATTAAAGTACATGTTGCTGTTTTCATCTCAATTTATTATAAGTACATATTGCTGTTTTCATCTTAACCAATTATGGTACATGTTGCTGTTTTCATCTTGACCAATTAAAGTACATGTTGCTGTTTTTATCTCAATTTATTATAAGTACATGTTGCTGTTTTCATCTTGACCAATTAAAGTACATGTTGCTGTTTTTATCTCAATCTATTATAAGTACATATTGCTGTTTTCATCTTGACCAATTAAAGTACATGTTGCTGTTTTCATCTCAATTTATTATAAGTACATATTGCTTTTTTCATCTTAACCAATTATGGTACATGTTGCTGTTTTCATCTCAATCTATTTTAAGTACATGTTGCAGTTTTCATCTCAACCAATTAAAGTACATGTTGCTGTTTTTATCTCAACCAATTAAAGTACATGTTGAAGTTTTCATCTCAACCTATTTTAAGCATATGTCGCTGTTTTCATTTTGATCTATTTTAATTACATGTTGCTATTTTAAACTCAATCTATTTTAAGAACATTTTGTTTTCACCTCAACCTATTTTAAGTACATGTTGCTGTTTTCATTTTTACCTATTTCAATCATGTTTCCTTGTCAATATTAACAAAAACTTAAGTTAATTATATCTGGGTTGAGTATTGAAGAATTTACCAAGATTCCATGTAAATTATCATTTTACAAAGAATAAAAATATTCAAGTGAAAGATAAAAACCCTGTTGTGATACATGCAACAGGACAAAGACTGTATTTTTAATGAAATTTGAGTTTGAGCACATACTAGACTTCAAGATGTTTATATGAATACAGCACCAGAATATTACAGTTGTTACGAATTGATTTATATCTAAAGTGAATGATAATGTCACATACCAAATAAGGAGCCAATTTTTCAAATATATGAGATGTGATGAGCAGCAGGTTACTTTCTTTACTTCTTGTGTCTGTGAGAGGGGGTGGGACCATCTCTGAACCAAACACACATGCTTCTTCTGTGTACTTAGATTCCTGCAAAATCGTAAATCTCGTACTTATTGAAATATTGTGCAACAGTTGCAATTAACATGGGCTGTTGGATGCTTGTTTCAAATCAATAGCTGTCAGATACATACTGTGTAATAATAGAATGTCTAAACTTCAATACACAATCAGTGGCTACTGAGGCAGGAACATGCTATAAAAAATTAACCCAATTGTCTAAGTATAGAAAGGGACATAATTCTAATAAAATATTATTAATATAACATTATGGCACTTGTCCCCTGAGCACCAGAGTTTCTTTTCAAGTAAATCAAAACAATACTAAGCGGGGTGGTAGTCTAATGGCAAGAGTGGTGGCCGCTCACACCAGAGGTTGCAGTTTTGATCCCCTGCTCAACCCAAAGCCCCTTATAAAACAACACTCAGTATTGGTTCTACCCAGGAATCGGACACGAGAGCAGTTCATATAAGCTCTGAACTTTCATTGCAATCCAGCTAAAATATATTAGTATAAACTAAACTAAAACAATACTTCTGAGATATTAGTTGCCTGAGACATTTTAGTCAAATTTCATAAAACAGACTTATTCAACTTGTGCCCTTAGTGGAAGTGGACATAATTGGGATGTTTCACTGATTAAAGGGATGTTTTACTGATTAAAGTACATGTATAAGAAGGGCCAAAATACTACCTAAATTCCTAACTAAATCCCTTTAGTCACTATGATCAAAACAGATTTATCCCACGTATCCTCAAGATATTTATACAGCAGCTACATGTTGATCCTGAGATACAACTTTTATAAAAACAACTTTAATCATTTTTTTAAGTATAAAAGGGACCATAATTTTGCCTAAAATCAAAAAAGAGTAATCCCAGAAAATTCCCTTGAGTTCCTTTTAAGTAGGCAAGAACTGGCTTGCTTAGTCGGCAACACATCTGAATATCAATTCAAGGGTTGAATCCAGCCAGCCAGTCTCGATTACGTCTCATTGTCATTTGTCTCTGATCAAGGATTCAAGTGGGTAAGTTATCAGTTAATTGCTGAGATAGGTGTGCTTGAGTACTGGTTAACCTTCCAGGATCCCAAGAAAGAGAGGTAAGGATAATCAATAATCTGTTAGTCCTCACTGGCATAAAAATGACTCTAAATATTCAAACAAACAAACTAACAACAAATCCCTTCAAGAAGTGAACACTCATACATTTTATTACTGTATGGCTAGCAGATACTAGGACATGAGCGTAAAAATTTTAACAAGAAAACTATCGACTACACCGGCACCAAAAGTTAAAAAAAAAATATAAATTTTTATTCACCAGAAGTTCAGCAACAAAAACCTAAAAAAAAAAATTCTTTTATTTTATTCTTAATTCTATTTTAAAACATATATTCTACTTTATAATAAATACACTTACCTTATCCACCTGTAAACTGATGTCTACAACTTTCTCCAGGTATCCAAGCAGTAAGTTGGTTTTCACTACATCCGCAGAAGGTAAAGTTTGAAGAGGCTTGAACCCTGCTACAGGGTATCTAATCACAATCAAGGATATATAATAAGGGTACTAGTTTCTCTGTTATATACCATTCATAAATATTTATGAAATAACACTGTCCTGAAGGATTTTAAACAGGAGGTGTCCTAGTTTGTTAACAGCGTGGGTTTATTAAGGGTTAAAATTATTAAGTATTCTGGAAAATTATTAAAAACATCTTATTTTTAATGTTATTGCAATTTAAATTCTAAAACGGTCCTTCGAGGCCAAAACAATACATGGTTTAAAACACAGCATACTGATTAATATTACTTCAGATTCTTCTTTACACATGTGTCTGTAGCTTTTATAATTAATTTTTATTGAGTGTCTGAGATTATCAGTTGGTTTCATGTTTTTATACCCCTTTGAGGCCAAGCGGTCTAAGGCTGAGGTTGAAGGTTCGCTGATTCTACTCAGATTCATTGTGAAATCTTCCTATACCAGTAAAACTGAATTTGCCAAATATAACCCGAATGGCATTAAACCCATTAAATGTTTTTTTTTTCTAAAGGTAGATCTACATGTATACATTGGATCCTCCGTGGTCAAGTGGTCTGAGGCGCTGCCTCTAGATGACTTACCTCTCACCGCTAAGGTCGTAGGTCGAGTCCCACTCATTCCAAAAACTTCATGTGAGAAAATTTGCCAGTTACTTGCGGAAGGATGGTGGTTCTACTCAGTCTGAGGTCTTCCTCCACATTTAAAATTGGATACGCCATATATAACCTGAAATGTGTTGAAAATGGCATTAAACCCCATTCAAAAAAAAAAAAAATACATGTATATAATAAAAAAAATCATTGCTAAACTAACTTAATATGGTTACCTACATCGTCTCTCATGAATATGTCTGATCAGCTTAACATACTCAAGGTTTTGCCTAATGAGCGATAAGATGATCTGATATACTCTCAAGCAATGATACAGGTAATGGTTACAAGTTAATCTTGTAATAATCTGTATAGATTTATTTGACGAAACAAGGATACCTAAGAGGGGTAGAACCAAAGTTCGCCCTGAGATTCTCATTGAGTGACAGACTAACAGCAGGAAAATATGCGTATCCTGGACCACGATGTATACTTGAGAAAGCTTCACCAAGGCTGTGTCCATTTCTGAAATCAATAATTATACATGGGATTGATAATTATTCATTAGGACTAAACAATGAATTACACACACATATCATGAATAAAAAAATTTCTGAGTTTTACCAAATACATTGTATATATCTAACCACTCGTTTTAATTTCACTGGTATTCAACTACCTCATGAGTAGCCTGAGCATACCAATCAACGTGATTATGCATATGATCTGACATTATTATTTAAAAAAATATGAATTGTGGAGAATGATTGTGCTGAATATTACACAAGGGTGTATGATGCTATGTACGGTGCATAGAAATACAGATATTACTGAATTTACCCTATGCATAAGGACAGTAAAATATTAACTTTAAGTATTGGGACAGCCAAAAAATTAAGTATGTATTGCTGTCCCTATACATAGCGTAAATATGTTAAGTATGAATTTGAGCTTTGAAAAGTGTAGGCCCTATTTTAATAATCAAAGGCCTGAATGGCCTGAGGGGAGGCTCACTAGTTCACAGTTTTACCCATCATGTCAGCTCTTTCTTAAATTTCTTGTCAAAATATGATATACAGATCGAAATTCAGAAAGAAAGAAATTCTGTTATAACAATGAAAATAATTTTTTTCAGATGACCTATGGATATTTTCTAATTTTTAGTTGGTGTTGATATAATTGTATATAGTTATATTTCCTTTTTCATATCATAAACCAACATATTGATGACCCATCTAACACAATGCAATAAAACCAAATTTGGATCTCTATGTCCTCTGCTATGACAATTGCATTTTGAAACTTTTGAAACTACTTTATTGGGAGGAAAAAATGAAATCGTGGTCAACAAAATAACAAGGTTATAGAACAAAATTGTATTATGGGCCACACAATCCCTACAGAAGGCTTTGCCTTCCAATTAATCATTGTCAATAATATTAAATGCACAAAATTAAATTAATAGTTAAATTCAACAGGTGTAACGATGGTTCTCTTGTTATTCGGTAATGGTATTGGGTAAGTCACTTACAACTGACATCACTCATAGCACCTCACTTGCAAACAACTCATAATTATTTTTCAGTTACGGAATGGGTTACCATCAATAAACCTGGATATGCCATATATAACCTGCCTTGTGTTGAAAATGGCGTTATACCCCATTAAAAACAACAAAAAAATCACCTATAAAAGCAGATTGAACCAGTATCACAGTCTATAGTACAAGTTATAACATCTCCAGTATACCAGGCCTGCAAATATAAAGAATAGCAATATACATCAATGTATTATAATCACATGATCAAAATAGTAAATGTACAAGAAACTAGAAATTTGCCTATCGACACAAAGGCTGTGTATGTAGGCTTATTGTAACAATGCCGTTTGACTCATGAATTTCGGCTAGTGACAGTAGTAATACTACTACAGAAGATACAATATGCACAACGGAATTTCAAACTGAGTCTTACTAGCAAGTTTGATCACAATCAGTTGAAACTTTAGGTGTAATGCTTACAAGAATAAAAACAAAAATAATCAAACTGCCATAACTCTGATTTTTTTAAAAAAATAAATGATGGACTGAAATACGAAGGGCATTTCAAAAGTAATGCAACTGATTATTGTGTGGCCTCGCCTTGCACTGGATTTTTGTGAAAATTGTACAGATGTAGCGAGACATCCACTCTCTACACATACATACCAAGTTTACAGGTGTACACGCAGTATTATCGCTAATACAGTGATAAAAGCAACATATAGTCATTGACACTTATAATAAAATGGTTTGCAAGAGAAGTGTAAAGGCAGCTGAAATTCGAGGTTATGTAAAGACTTGATGCCAGCTTGAAGTATCAGCGAAGGAGATTTTTGACGAATTGTGTGTTGTTCATGGACATAATGAAGTGTCGTATGCCACCGTCATGAGGTGGATTAAGAAGTTTAAAAGCGGTTGAGAATCCATTAATGATGCACCAAAATCGGAATCCTTGTAGTGCTACTTCTAACATTATGGTTAACAAAGTATGTGATGTGGTTAAGTCTGATGCCAGACTAACTGTTCATCAGATAGCTAGTTTTGTTGATATTTCAGTCGCAAGCGTATTCCGCATTCTAAAACGTAATTTAAAAATGAGACGTATTACAGCTAGATGGATCCCTCATTTGTTGTCAGACAAGCAAAAGTGTGTCCGACTTGAAACCGCCAGAAAACTGCTTAAAATGTTTCCAAAATATCAAAGAAAGCAGTTTTCTGACATTATTACTGGAGAAGAGACATGGGTACACTTTTTTGAGCCTACCAGAAAAATTAACAACAAAATATGGATTACCAAAAACTGTCGCCGCCCCACAATTGCCAAAAGATTGATCAGTGCTAAGAAAGCAATGTTTGTTATTTTCTTTGATATATGTGGTCCTATTATGCAACTGGTTGTACCAAATAGAAATTCTGTGACTGGTATATTTTATAAAGAAAAAGTGTTAAAGAAACTTAAAAAAACAATGTTTCAAACGTTGCCCACACACTGGCTTAAAGCACCTATCCCTGTTGCATGACAACGCCCCTGCACATAAGTCTGCTATTGTGACCTCGTTTTTGAACAAGGAAAGGGTTCGAGTTCTTCCACATGCACCATATTCCCCAGACCTAGCCCCGTGTGACTATTTCTTGTTCCCTAAACTGAAAAAACATTTAGCTGGTAGACGGTATAGGTCCCGATAGGCCCTTGGGTCAGCTGTTTATCAGTGTATGCTGGATATACCTGAAAATGAGTATGAAGATGCCTTAAAGAACTGGATTAAACATTTTGAAACTTTGTGTACATAACAAGGGGGATTACTTTGAGGGTATGACACGTAAATAATTTAATATCTATCAAACACGTGCTTTATATTACCCCAGTTGCATTATTTTTGAAATGCCCCTCGTACAATGACAATTTGATAATGCACAACTGAAAACATGCTTTAATTCCCTAGCAAATTTTGCCAAAAGCAGTTGAGAAATTTTAGGAGTAAAGCTGACAAGAAACTGTAACATAGATTTACCATTAACATTAAACGACAACAAATCTGCCATAAGTCAATAGATCACAATGCTAGAAGATTAAGAGGAGTAGAGCTGACAACAAAGTCTGATGTACAGACAATGGCATGATATCATTAAACTGGAGTACTGGTAGATATGGCACAAAATGTGGACATCCGTAAAAGTAAATCTGTTTATAACCCGCTATATGTTATGGATTAGAAAATGACAAATGCTTTCCTATCAATAATGTTGATTGATTGAATATTTAACGCCATTTTGACGCCATTAAAGGCTACAGACGATCAGTTAACCTAACCACTGTTTCCTGGGATCCTGGAAGGCTAACCAGTACAGGAGCACACCCCATCTCCACAAGTAACTGATAACTATCCCACTTAAAACAGCGGTGTGAGACAAATGATAATGAGATGCAATGTTGTATATCAATCATCACAGAGACTGTAACCAAATATACCCAAAGTGACCTATACATATAATCATCAAAGCCATATAGCCAGTAACCTCAGTTACCAAAGTGACCTATATATATAATTATCAAAACCATACATTCAGTAACCTTGGTTACCAAATTGACCTTTACATAAAGTTATCAAAGCATTATATCAAGTAACCATACATGTACTTACCAAAGCAACCTATACATATAGTTATCAAAGCCTCATATCCAGTAACCATAGTTACCAAAGCAACCTATACATATAGTTATCAAAGCCTTATATCCAGTAACCATAGTTACCAAAGTAACCTATATATATAGTTATCAAAGCCTCATATCCAGTAACCATAGTTACCAAAGCAACCTATACATATACAGTCAAGTCCTAAATATTTGTAACAAACCCATTAAATCGTACACTGTACATTTGCAAAAAGGTCAACTTTTACAGTACTTTACATGGCATGCTCACATGTACTCTAGTGGACAACTGTACTTTGTAAAATTGTTTTTCGAAAAGTTTCCATGTATTGACCTTTTAAAAACATGGTGACAGTTATATTGTAAATCTGTCAGCACCACTGATCAAACAGTACAAGGCAGTACAGGGAATTCCATGTTACATGCTGGATGAGGATAAACTATTGTGAATTCATAGGTACAATTGGGTCAGATACAAAGATTTGTAATCACTTGAAACATACACATTTACATGGTTACAATATATACCTGATAATGAACAAAAAAACACATGTATATCAATCAGTAAAAAGTACATTGGCAACTCGGCCACAATATTATTTCTGTTCTAGAGAGGTATCAGCCAGCTATAGGCTAGCTTTAACATGTTATTAATAAATTCCTGCAGGGAAGAGAATATGTGTGTGCTAAATTTTTCTGGCATTTTTCTGTGACAGAAAATCAGAACTTGCAGTTTAGGATTTCTGTAGTAT
The DNA here is from genome assembly GCA_029582155.1 of Panopea generosa. Lineage (NCBI taxonomy): Eukaryota > Metazoa > Mollusca > Bivalvia > Adapedonta > Hiatellidae > Panopea > Panopea generosa. Next base: position 1,978,914 of record CM055903.1, on the reverse strand, counting down.
TCATATTGGAATTTATAGAAAAAAACTTACACAACAACAATAGTAATCAACACTTTGTTGAACTAATGTTTTGATGTGATTAAAAATATGTGAAAATGAGCATTATGGTGGTGCCTAGGAACAATGTCAACTCTGCACTTCGAAAACAAAACAGAAGAAAAAAGGTTACTCAAATTGATTAACACCATTACAGTGTATTACTTAAACAATTACAACATCAAAAGTTTGTTGTTGTTTTGGTTATGGTCACTTTCAAAAGTCTTCATTTTTCAAAAAAACATAATACTTTTTATACACATGACATGACTGTGCTGTGATGAAATATCAATATTATTTATGCAACATCATAAATATTAATTTAGGAAATGTCATAAATAGGACAATTTTTTATTAAGAAATGACAAATTATAATATTCAATTGAAAATGGTGATATTCAATGTACCAGTATGTCTGGTTGATGCTTAAAAATGGATAATATAAGAAGTTATGTAATAGTTTGGTGAGTTGTGCATGATTTTTAGTTTGCTTCTTATTCTATAGTCATGTGAGCTATAGCGTACTAGTTTGTTTACAGACAGTGGACACAGGGTTGAATTGGAACAGAGTATTTATTCAATATATAAACAATAATTCCAAAAGGGTGTTATGAAGATGTGGTTGGGGAAGAGAAATTGAGAGGGAGGTATTGTGTTGGTAAAAAAAGTTGAAATGGAGCGGGCATTGAATTTAATACTAGTTGAATATTAGTATGAAATAAATAGCTCCACCAATTGCATCAATATAGCCTGGGCACTCAATGTTATTTTCTGGATTATGGGGTAAGAGCACATGCTCCTGATCTATTCAGTCTAAGTGTAACCTATAAAATTATCTAAAGTATAAACAAATTTGTCAACTGGTAGTGCACATTATATATTACCTGGACACACAGCATTTGCATTAAGCTGAAGTATATATAGTTGCAAAAATATTTAGCCAGGACAAGAATGGAATATACTGACTGGAGAACAGATGGACAGATGTTGTGTAATCCCCTCCACATACCCAGCTGGTCCAAGTTCAACCCTACCTTTTTACTGATAAGAAAAAAATAATTTATGTCTTTTTACATAATGTACGAGTATACCAATGTGTAGATATTTTCTCTATTTTTTTTATTTAAAATTGACTTAATAATGTGATCCATTTCAAAAGTCACTCTCAATAGAGAAGATAAAGATGTTAACAAAGTTTCATGAAGTCACCTTGAAAAGTTTTTGAGTTGTGTTCCGGAAACAGCAAATTTTGATATTTGTTTCCATTGGTCACAAAAAAAAAATATTGAAAATAAAAACTCAATCAAACCAAATGGCACTACTTCACCACGAGGTTGATATATGAACAAAGTTTTGTGAAGTGACCTTGAAAGGATTTGGAGTTGTGCTTCTGAAACAGTCAATTTTATAATTTTGGATATTTGTTACCATGGTAACAGAAAAGTATTAGAAATGGAAACTCCACAATAGCAAAGGTACTATAATACCACTAAGGTTGACAAGTATATAAAGTTTTGTGAAGTTACCTCAAACATTTTTTTGATCTGTGACACACATATTGTGCCCCCCCTCCCCCATGATTGAGATGTGATATTTATTAGTAAAAGACCATTCATAATTAAGCCTTCCCCCAATTACAATATTGACAGTATAAGCAAACTGTACATGTACCAGAGTGTATTTCACGAACATATTCTGAATATATTAATTAACATATTTGCATTCTTATTGTCTTATATAGAATTTGTATTAAGTATTTATTTGTCAACTGTCTTTTCTCGAAGTAATCTGCAGTGACTACTCCCAAATACTACAGTGCAGAATGATCAACTCCTACTTATATAACTACATGTCCTTGGAATAATAATATACTTTAAAAGTAATACTTTATAGTGAATAAAAGCTCTACCTCTATATTAATAACCAGCCTAGTTAGAATTTAAAATTGGATAGACACCCTAAAATTAACCAAATTCAGTGCCGAAAATGTGTACAGTTTATAAGCTAAAGAAAGGAGAGGGAAAAACCTATCTTTACATGTATAACCATGGTTTACACGTAAAGTGTATGTGGCCCTCATTTGTTGACTGGCCTTATTTAGTTGATTCAACTTACAGTCAGTGTGGTTTATCTGGCCAATAGAATGGAACAAAGAAAAGCAATTTTATTGTTTAGATTGATTTTACATTTTAGGGATCCCTGGGTGATGTCCTAACTTGACCTCATGCCCAGGTTAGATTAAAATAAATTTCCTGCTCAAAATTACAACAGTTTTTATGATTTATCAAATGAATCAGGTAACTTCAATTTTATTCAGATCTGATCTGTCATATCATTTACTTATTATTAAATTTGCTCCATCTGAAAAAGATTCTGAATGACAAGGTCGTCAAGAAGTTGGTGCACGATACTTATTTTTAGATTCAGAATTAGGTTGCAATTTCAACATTTTGCTTAGAATATAAAATTGGTCATGTTTTGATGTACATTGTATTTAAAATCCAAAATCATTCATATATCAGTTATAAATGATAATTAGATGCTACATATTATTGTTCAGACATTTGCTGTATTTTTTCCTTATAACCTACCACAGTGGTGGTCTAGAGGTAGAGCATCCACCTTGCATGCAGAAAGGTTGCGTGTTCAATCCTCGGTCGGGTCATACCAAAGACTTAAAATGTTACTAGAAGCTTCCTTGCTTAGCGCTAAGCATTTAGAGGATAGGTCTAGGTTTGGTCAGCCTAGTGTCAGTATAATGTGACTTGGTGGGGTAGCATACCATGTGTCTGCGGCATGATACTCAAGCATGGCAGCACTCAGAATATTGTCTCAAGCAGACAATTCACAACATATATGAAATTTTTTTAAAAAAACACCATGCAGCTGCAACTCCTTGTGTACTGCCTTTAATAAGTATTTTATTTTGAAATTTAAATAATGACCATGAGTTTATTATCTCAGAGTCTCAGAGTTGAAAAAAACATAGGAATTGAATCTTCCGGTATACAGAGGATAGGATATGGTTCCCAGATTCCCATGTAACTTTATCCTCTCTCTGGTGTGACTATAGATATATGTCCTATTCCATATGTTAATAAGACGTAAAGCAACAGTGCAATTTAAAATTATGCTTTTTGTAAATGTGCTATCAACAGCTTGTACTACTGAGATGACATATTTCTATATGATAAAGAGGTTATACCCATGAGAATTGCACTGGATGGACCTCAGTATAATAACAGATATATCAGTGCACTGTATAACACAAAATTAATTAAAAAGTGTATGGTCTATTTAGAAAAAGTTTTTTTTTGTAATTGTTAGATTCCATGTACATGGCCACATCTTATCAAATGGACAGACACATATGCAATAAAATCAGCTAGTAAAGAGAAATTTTCAAGACAGATGGCTGTTTGATACAGGGTCCATTTATGCTAAACTAAAGATTATGGGAAACTCCTTAAAACTTGTGGTTTAATTTTTAAGCAAGGTGCATTTTTATTAAAATAATAAATAATAATGGGAAAATGAAAGTTCGATTCCAAAAAATAGGTTTCTTAATAAATGTACATTTCCACTGAAAAAAAGAACAGATACAATTTCATTAAAATAATAAATATGGGGAAATAAAAATGTGGCTCCTTTAACAATGGGTAGTTCCATACAGGTACATTTCCACTAAAACAACTCATATGGAAAAATCAAAGTGTGACTCCTCAAAATGGGTATAATAAAGAAGACCAGTTTGGCTGTACATGGTATAGTGTAATAAGCTACACATTACAAATGTAAATAATACTACAATGTTACTGTTGAAATGTTTATGACTGAAAACATTTCTATTGACACACTGATGAAATACCAAACACTTTGACCTTTATGCTTTAGGAGAGGGATAAAACACTGGAAAGTTGAAATGCCTCATTTACAGTATATAATGTAGCACATTTTTTTCTGATATTAAAAGGCTCTTGTCACACACCTCCACTCACCAGCAAATAACTTTTATACTTTTAATTTTTTTTTTTTTAACTTGCATTTCTTATGTTCCACCATCATCCTCAATTTCCCCCTCCCCTACTCTGTAAAAACTTTCACCATGCTTATCTGCTGATACACTTATTGTTTACCCTTCAACTCTTTATTTTAACCTATTTTTCTTTTTTACATTACAATTATTTTTTGCCTCAACTCCCCTCCACCCCCTTGTACATTATTTCAGTATATAATCAGCACTAGACTAATTTCATCTCTGAAAGTTGCTTACTACTTCCTCACATATTCAGAGGTGGGAGACTTATGGATATAGAACAAAGTTTATGACTTATCCATAACTGAACATTCTGGCTGGGCGAGAATTTTAATTCATGACACTTGGAGACTCATTAACCAACTGCACCAGTCAGACAAAGACATAGTGTGTATGTTGCCCTAATAGTTCTAGTTAGACAGTGGCCCATTCTACACCAATATGTGAAATTTAAAAAGTCTAAGCGACATTCTGAAAATTCTATGTGACAATATACTTAAACATGAAAACGCAATAAACATAAACCTACTCATAAATAGTAATTATATATTTTTATGTCACTTTGACCCAGAATTTGGCACTTAAAAAAAAAATCCCTGCAACACCCATGGATTTCGAACACAAAATCACTGCTTGCATAAAATCGTATATGCACTTAGCTTATACAGATATGCAGTAAGACGCTTGCATTAACCATATTTCATCATGTTCATAATGAAAATGTATAGTACATAAAAAATTACCAGGACACAGGAACATTTATGTAACATTTTGAGATTTTATGGGACTATGGCCAATGGGTTGACCGGTCACTGCTTACATGCATCTGCTCTTTTGATGATAATAAAGTTAGTTGATTTGCTAGACAATGCTTCAGATATGAAAAAACGCACAAAGTTTTTGCATGAATGGAAGAGAGAATGATAAAGAAGAAACAGATTCAAACCGTTCGGATCCTCTTCTGGAAATTTTATCCTCCTTATTGGATTGATTCTAATTTGGCATAACTGGACAATGGTACTGATTTCAAACTGAATCATATTTCACAAATGAAAAAGAAAATGGAAATCTAACTGTCACATGTCGAGTAAGAACGTTGTGTTTTGAGTTGAAAAGTCAAGTGTCGAGTAAGAGTAGTCGAGTATCGAGTAAGAATAGTGAGGGTGAATTATAAATTTCGAGTGTCAAGGAATAAAATAGAAAATGTTGATCTATTTCGAGTTTTAAATTTCTTATGTGTTTAATACGATTTTTTTTATCTGAGGCATTTTTATACCAATAGATTATAAGACAATAGGTCACTTACTCATTAAGAAAGGTCAAATATTTAAAAAAAAAAGTTAAATACATGTATTTAAAAAAGGGTGTTCTATTACATTTTTATTTCAAATGCAACAGTTAAAAATTCAAATGACCATGCATGAATGTAAACTGTTTTATATGAAGATATTGACATGAGCTGTTGACACTGATAACCTGAATTAGTGTTGTAACCCATGAAGACAAGTGAGACAGAGACATATTTTATTTGACAAACTCTCTGCTGTTGATATAACCCTCATAATTAGGAGTGATAATTGTGTTTGGATCAGGCAGGCATTCTGTTACATGCTAAAGGTTTATGGAGACCATTTGTTTTGTTTGTTTCCATTGCAGATATGTATACAAGTTAAAACTTTTCTGAATGCTTTTGAAAAAATTGCATTGACAGAGAACTGATTATAATCTCATTTGCAGACCAACTTGTTCTTTTAAAATAAAGCAAGTACATATTGACACATTGATGTTGAACACACTATTTCAATTGTTATTAAAATATTTATTACAGTTTTTGTGTCAGAGTGAACTTGTCATACATATAACTGCCATGCCATACTCTATTCCCATACTTAACCAGCCATTTAGACTGCCGTACTAAATCAGCCATTCTAAAACAGAAACAACTACCATACTAAACCTGCCATAATTATCACTACAAAACCTGCCATAATGAGGCCTGCTATACTTGTCATACAGACTGTCATACTAAACCCAGCCTTGTTGACTGCTATAATTAAATCGCTATAAGGACTGCCATCGTAAACTAAGCATACTGACTTCCATACTAAACCCACCATACAGACTGTCATATTATACCAGGCATATGAACTTCCATACTAAACCTGCAAAACATACTATAATTCTAAACTCATAATACAGACTGTCATACTAAATCCACCATACCAATTGCCATACTTAACCTGCCAGTGACTGCCACAATGACCGCCATACATACTGCCATTCTAAACCCACAATACAGACTCATACTAAACCCCACATACAGACTGTCATACTAAATCCGTCATACCAATAGCCATACTTAACCCACCAGTGACTACCACAATGACCGTCATACATACTGCCATTCCAATTGTCATACTAAACTCACCAGTGACTGCCATACATGCTACCATTCTAAACCCCCAATAGACTGTCATACTAAATCCACCAAACCAATTGCCATACTTAACCTGCGCGTGACTGCCCTAATGACCACCATACATACTGCCATTCTAAACCCACAAAACAGACTCATACTAGACCCCCACATACAGACTGTCATACTAAATTTGTCATACCAATTGACTGCATAATGACAACCATACATACTGCCATTCTAAACCTGCAATACAGATTGCCATACTAAACTCGCCAGTGACTGCCATCATATAATGACCGCCATACATACTGCCATTCTAAACCCCTAATACAGACTGTCATACCAAATCCGTCATACCAATTGCCAAACTAAACCTGCCAGTGACTGCCATAATGACCGCCATACATACTGCCATTCTAAACCCCCACATACAGACTGCAATACTAAATCCGTCATACTAATTGCCATACTAAACCCACCAGTGACTGCCATAATGACCGCCATACATAATGCCATTCTAAACCCTACATACAGACTGTCATACTAAATCCGTCATACCAATTACCATACTTAACCCGCCAGTAACTGCCATAATGACCGCCATACATACTGCCATTCAAAACCCCACATACAGACTGTAATACTAAATCCACCATACCAATTGCCATACTTAACCCGCCAGTGACAGCCACAATGACCACCATACATACTGCAATTCTAAACCCCCACATACAGACTGTCATACTAAACCCACCATACATGTCTCACTACACAGTTACGCCCCTTTTTTCCCATGGTAGTAAGATTCTTACACTTAAAAAATAGGCCTATGTACTTGATTTTTTAAAATGTTTCATAGTGGCTGTAATTTCTTGCTGCAGATGAGTAAAGCAAAAGTTGGCATAGCATATACTGCAATAAGACATCACTGGTGTTTAAAATGTGACTTTTATAGGATTTCAACATATCCATGTATTTATGAGCATTTGAGGACTTCTTTTTTCAAAAAAACTCAGGGTGTCACTGCACCCTCTTTAAAAAAAACAACGTGGACAACCTACCAGTTATTGTGCATTTTTATTTGTGTATACATTCCTGGTATGAAAAAAAAATACTTTAGAACAAAATTCAACTGTGCAGTGAGACCTTCATACTGCCATTCTAAACCCACGTTACAGACTGTCATACTAAACCGCCATACTAAACCCCATTTTCAGACTGTCATACTTAACCTGACAGACAGACTGCCATACTAAACCCCACATACAGACTGTCATACTGAACTTGCCATACAGACTGCCATACTAAACCTACCATACTAAACCCCAGATACAGACTGTCATACTAAACCTGCCATACAGACTGCCATTCTAAACCTGCTTTACAGACTGTCATACTAAACCCCATTTTCAGACTGTCATACTAAACCCGACTGACAGATTGCCATACTAAACCCGTCACACAGACTGCTATACTAAACCCGCCATACTACACCAGTTTTCGGATATGCGCCTTATTTCAAGTCATGTGCTCATTATCAGATACAAAATTGACAGTTAGACTTACTTCTGGTGTATACTTATCATATTAAAGTCATTCTGCCTGCCATACTGACTAGTAACTACCATACTAAACCCAACATACCATCTTTATATAACCATAATATGTGGACTAAGTTATTAAACTAGGCTGGCCAGTTGTCATTAGTTGAGTTTTCTGACCTTGATTAGGATTAATGCTATGTTTCCTCTTGTTTCTTAAATTAAAGTTATTTTTATGATTTGATTTCAATCAAGCTTTGATATGTAAGTGAGACCTTTGATAACACTGCCAATCAAACAGTCACTGACTGAACTGTCTGCACTGAAATTGTAAATAAGTCCATCACCTGATTCCACCTGTCTTTTTTTTTACAAATTTCAATGGACTATAAGACCTTTAAAAAACTTATTGATGAGAAAATGAGAGTGAATCTGTTTTTCCATAGCATTTCCATGTAAAGTCTCGTTCAGTGTGGCTGCTGTTTCAACAAATATAAAATCCCTACTCATACATATTATTTAAATCCAAAACAATTAAGAACAGCATTTAACAAGTTGTAAAGTTTTTAGTTTCACTAAAGGCATCTCTATTCATGAAATATTGGAATTGTTTACATTTGTAACTGCATCCATTAGTGTAAAATCAGACGCTCATCCATGGCATTATATGGTTATTTTAAAAAAAATAATCTCTGTGATGATTGATATACAACATTGTGTCTCTTTATCATTCATCTCTAACTGCTGATTCAAGTGGGGAAGTTATCAGTTACTTTCGGAGATGGGGTGTACTGGTTAGCCTTTCAGGAAACAGTGGTTAGGTTAACTAATCATCTGTTAGCCCTTGATGGCATAAAAATGATGCTAAATATTTAATCAATCAATCAATACTCAACACTCAATTTTCTTATTCTACACTCAATTTTCTAACTCTACACTCAACTTTCTTACTCTACACTCAATTTTTGATTGATACCCTTGATTGATACAAATTTTAATCTCTTTTTTTGAGACCTCTCTAGATCCCTTCAGACATAATTAACCCTGTCATTTTTACAAGTATGAATCTCCTTGTCATGCTAATGTGAAATATCTGTGAAAATTTCAGCAAAAAAAGTTCAACTTTAAAAACATCTTATTAATCTTTATGAGTATCACATGTTAATCCTAAAATCCCTATGATCAGGGTCCTTTTTAACCACAGGATCTCCATTTGCACTATTCTGATAGCAAAACTATATTTGGTGACACTTTTGATAAATTATTATCTGCATTTTACATGTAAAGTCTGGTACATGAACAACAGCAGGAGCATGTCTGTGTAAAGTGATGACAGCTGTTAATTGACATTATTCAATACTACAGTAAAAACAACACTGAAGGTCAAGTGTAAAATATGCCAGTGAAGCTAAAAAAAAAAGTAACTGTAAAATGTGTGTGTTTACATGGCCCACCGTCATACCCTTGACGGCCTAAATGAAAAGTACATGGAATGCCATTATACACAAGCGATTACAGTAACTTTTATTTAGGACTTGACTGTAGTTATCAAAGCCATACAGACAGTAACCTAAGTAACCAAAGCAACCTATACATATAGTTATCAAAGCCGTATATCAAGTAACCATAGTTACCGAAGCAACCTATACATATAGTTATCAAAGCCTTATATCCAGTAACCATAGTTACCAAAGCAAACTATACATATAGTTATCAAAGCCTTATATCTAGAAATCATAGTTACCAAAGCAACCTATCCATATAGCTTTCAAAGCCATACAGCCAGTAACCAAAGTTACCAAAGTGACCCACCTCTCCATATTTTTGGGTAGTTGCATTCCATTTTCTCTGTCTGCTGCCATCATATGCATACGAATCTTTCGTGTCTCCAACCCCTTCCTAAAACAATACAGTATAATTTCAAAGTCAATTGTTTAAACAAAAAGTTTTGTTTCCCTATGTGATATTTATAGCAATACAAGAAGACATGAGTGTTTTTTTTTCAGGTATTGATGGTCAGTCATTATATACATGTCAAAGGACATAAATAAAATTTTGTATTTTGATTCTTGCATTTTTTTTCATTCATCCTGAATTTCTAGACCATTTTTTTATATTTTGGAAAAGTTAGCCTTACATTCTGTATCACAAATACACAAAAGATTTGACCTTTGGCTTCATGTTCTTACCTGCATTTTGAAGTCAATCTCAACACAATATCTCTAGTGATGAACATGTGTACCAAATTTAATCCAAATAATTTCAGTAGTTCTTATATTAAAAGGATGGCACAAAGAGTTTGTAAGCCACAAAATCATGAATGAGATCTTCAATCTGAATAGGAAATCCTCATGTTAAATATTTGGACCTAGGAAAAGTCTCAATTCATCTTTCAGGAGTGAAAAACCGTTTATCTAAAATGAATAGTGCATCACACCATTTTTCTTGCATACCGGAAAAGGATATCTGCATTTTAACTTGGGTAAGATATAACTATCTCGCCCTAGGGCCAAGATAAAATTCTTGCGCTAAGATGTTAGACTCATTTATGATGTAATGTAAAAATATATGACGTAAATCATATTATTTAACGTCTTAAAAAAAAGAGACCCTTGTAAAAAATATAATGATAAAGTAAGAAAAAACAGTTATTTAACATGTTTGGTAGGCAAGAAAAAGAATCATTTATGGCTTTTTTTTTGTTTGGATAAAAAATTCCATCCCTTGGGATAACTGTTTTCATGGGAACTCGGCAGAGCCTCGTCCCCGCCAAAACAGTTATCCCTTGGGACAGACTTTTCTATCCATACCTCAGGCCCATGTAAGATTCTTATAGTATCATACTATCATCCTTTGCTTACCTCTTGTGAGAATTTACACTTAATGGTGCACCATCCCACTTGCATTACCCCTTTTGATCCAAGCATCACCTCGTACATCCATTTCCCTGCAGAAGATGCAGGAAATATAATTATAAAATATATATAAAAATACAAAACTATATTTTCTAAGATTTTTCTCTCTGTCATACCTGTAAATTTGATGAAAATACAATATTTGTGGTTTTGGCCTCAAATCTGAGAAAAGGAATGACATTCAAGCATTTGCCACAGTTATGCCCCTTTGCAATATAGAAATGGAATTAGGGATCTGACAACATACCAGGTAATTTTAATCTTATATTAAATTTTGCACAATGTAGAAATATATAATATTAAAAAAGAGTGTTGAGTGAAAATTTATTAAAATTACCATGTGCCCCTTTCACAAAAGTATTAACATCATCATGTGTCCCTTTAACAAAAGTATTAAAATTACTTAGTGTCCCTTTAACAAAAGTATTAAAATTATCATGTGTCCCTTTAACAAAAGTATTAAAATCATTATGTGCGCCTTTAACAAAACTATAAAAATTATCACGTATCCCTTTAACAAAAGTAATAAAATTATCATGTGTCCCTTTAACAAAAGTATTAAAGTTACCATGTGTCCCTTTAACAGAAGTATTAAAATCACCATGTGTCCCTTTAACAAAGGTATTAAAATTACTATGTGCCCCTTTAACAAAAGTATAAACATCATCATGTGTCCCTTTAACAAAAGTATCAAAATTATCATGTGTCCCTTTAACAAAAGTATTAAAATCACCATGTGCCCCTTTAACAAAAGTATTACAATTATCATGTATCCCTTTAACAAAAGTATTAAAATCATTATGTGCCCCTTTAATAAAAGTATTAAAATTATCATGTATCCCTTTAACAAAAGTATTAAAATTATCATGTGTCCTTTTAACAAAAGTATTAAAATTACTATGTGTAACTTTAACAAAAGTATTAAATTCCTCATGTGTCCCTTTAACAAAAGTATTAAATTTACCATGTGTCCCTTTAACAGAAATACTAGAGGTAAGGTTCACAACTTCATCTAGCTTTTCATGGTAAACAGCGTTCTGACTATGTTTAGTCATGATCCAATGACAGATGCTACAGTATTTACAAAGTAAACATCAGAATGTTTTTATCCATCAACGGCCATAACTCTGACCATTCTGGTTCAATGTCACCTACTGAAAAACTAGTAAACGTTATGATCAATAACATTCTTACAAAGTTTCAACTCAGTCTGATGAAAACTAGGTAGCTAAAGGCAAATAACTGCATTTTTCAATCAATCAAGGACTATACTTCTGTCCACTTTGGTCCTATATGGCTGGACCAAGCTTTCATCATCAATAATATCTGACCCAAGTTATGATGCAATGAAAACTAAAGGTGACAAGACTGTTTATGAGAAAAAAATAATCATTTTTTAAAAAATGAATGGTCGTAACTCTGTCAAGTGTGGTTCGATATAGCTTATCCAAAGATTCATCTGAGCTCAGTCGAACATAAACATTCTGACCAAGTTTTGTCAGGATCAGATGAAACTAAACTGCTAAAGTGTTTATGAGAACAAATCAATATTTTCTATCAAGGGCCATGACTCTGACTATTCTCTTCTGATATAACCAGTTCAAGAACTCGTCCTATCCTTCTGATATAAATATTCCTACCAAGTTTTATCAGGATTGGATAAAAACTGAAAGTGCTAACACAAGAAAAGTTACTTGGCAGAAGGTTATAAACCAAATTACCATGACATAAACCCTTCTGGCCTTTGTTCAGTAGATCTAAAAAAAATGTATTTGTTTACAACTGAAGGACATACATGTATCATTACTTACTCAATTATGATAACTGGTAGATTTGATTAAATAAAAAACTTGACCCACATTAAATGATAACGTTAGTTAATCTCATGAAATGAATGAAACAATCAGATAAGAAAATGAAGGCCTTGATAAATCCAGGTAATTATTATCCAAAAAGTCTAGATGAAAAGTTAATCTGAGATGTTTGATTACATAGTCACTGTTTAAGTTTCCTGAAAAGCCAATTAAAAAGGGTAGTTTGAGTATACATGGCAAAATGGCAGCGGTGGTCTAGGGGTAAAGCATCTGCCTTGCATGCGGATGGCCATGGGTTCGATCCCCAGCCGGCTTATACCAAATACTTGGAAAATGGTATTAGAAGCTTCCTTGCTTGATGCTCAGCATTTAGAAAATAGTTGTAGGTCTTGTCGGCCCAGTGTCAGTTTAATGTTATTGGGTGGGGTATCATACCATGTGTCTTCTGTATAATACTGAAGTGCGGCAGTGTTTAATACATTACTTTCTCAAATAAACACCATCATCTGAAATTTAAAAATTGTTGTTCCATACAACAACATACATGACAAACTATCTGACTGGGTGGGGTATCATACCATGTGTCTGCTGCATGATACAGAAGTGTGGCAATGCTTAATAGATTACTGTCTCAAGTAGACACCATCACGATATAACTTGTTGAAAGAGATGTTAAACACCATATAACAACATACATGACAAACAATCTGACTGGGTGGGGTATCAAACCATGTGTCTGCTGCATGGTATGGAAGTGTGGCAATGCTTCATAGATTACTGTCTCAAGTAGACACCATAGTGATATAACTTGTTGAAAGAGATGCTAAACACTATACAACAACATACATGACAAACAATCTGACTGGGTGGGGTATCATACCATGTGTCTGCTGCATGATACAGAAGTGTGGCAATGCTTAATAGATTACTGTCTCAAGTAGACACCATCACGATATAACTTGTTGAAGAGATGTTAAACACCATACAACAACATACATGACAAACAATCTGACTGGGTTTGGGTATCATACCATGCGTCTGCTGCATGATACAGAAGTGTGGCAATGCTTAATAGATTACTGTCTCAAGTAGACACCATTACGATATAATTTGTTGAAAGAGATGTTAAACACCATACAACAACATACATAACAAAACTTAACAAATTGCTGCAACATGGAGAATGAACAAAACAAACCACTGAAGAGCTAACAAAAATTTTCACGTGTAAGCTTGAACACTTTCACATGTAAGCTTGATTGCCACGTGGTTAGTAAAGTTAATACAAACCAATACAGTTTTAATATCTGAGGATGAGATGTACTAACCTCGAAAGACACAACAATTGGCTCTCATACTGCTGAAGTTACTCTGACTGGACAGCTGGAAGAAAAGTGAAATTTTGTAAATATTGACCAATATGGATTGATTGATTGATTGAATATTTAGCATCATTTTATGCCATCGAGGGCTAACAGATGATCAGTTAACCTTACCACTGTTTCCTGGGATTAACCAGTACTCGAGTACACCCCATCTCCGCAAGTAACTGATAACTATCCCACTTGAATCAGTGGTGAGAGACGAATGATAATGAGACACCATGTCGTATATCAATCATCACGGAGACTGTTGCCAGGCGGGGGATTCGAACTCATGACCCCTGGATTGATAGTCAGACGCGTAACCGACTGAGCTTATCAGGCCCGACAATATGGAAATCATTCATGTCTCGCATGGTTAGTTTTTTAAATAGGTTAAATCTCCATTTAATGTAACCGCCATAACCTTCACCAGAAATTGACTACAATGAGGAAGCGAAACAATGTATAGCATGTATGGCATGAGCCCTGTTCATCGCTTGTCTTCATGCATTACTTGGCAGAAAAGAATATACAGGCATCAAAAACAGTTGTATTAAAACGTGGGCGTGCAATACAAAATTGTCATCAAATTAAATGAATGAATGAATGGGGTTTTACGGCTACCAACACATTATAGGTTATTCGATGCCATCAGGAAGGAAGATTCCAGGTTCACTCTACATGTACAAAGAACAACAAATTAACATACAGATTAAAAAAAATACACCAACAAATGAATATGCAGAATGAACCTAGAGCCTTGATAGTTTCAGCAAATTCTATTGTATTACTCAAATTGTCGCTTCTTACAACATGCATGAGCCACAGGGATCCTATTCTTGCCACATCAGATTAAAATAATTGAAACAACGTAGCAGATTTTTTGTGATATCCTGTAGAAATAGCGCTAGTTTAATATAAAGATGGCGTATTACCCCTAGCCTGTCTGGATCCACAATAAGAGTGCCCACATTTGTGTTGATGTCAAATTGAAATGTCACTTCTTTTGGTCCAAGGCGACCATCTATTGCCTCCTGATCTGTTAAACAAAAGGATTATGATGTTCAAGCACTAAAACATAAATTTAGCATAGTTTTAAACAATATTTCACATTATATCACCATGTGTGTATTGGGACCATCAGTCAAGTCACTGTGTGTATTCTTAAAACAGTCAACTCTATGCTTAACTAATACTTAAACACTTAAAGTGGCATAACCAGAAAATTCTTATCTTTAAATTCAATAAAAAACTGGTATAATTGGAATATTTAGTATGAATAGTGGATATCTGGATCATATCTGGTGCAAGTACCATTATTTATCAGGGCTTTTCCAGAATTAAATGTATGGGGGGGTCGGACGGCAGTATAATTAAAATTTTATGCCTGGTGGGTGTTTTCATAAAAAAAAATGATGCCTTGTGGGGTAAAAGCTTATTAAAATTTTATGCCTTGCCGGTATTTCCGTCTCTGAACCGAATTTTTTCTTCAACACCGTTTTTCTTCTCGAAATTTTATACATTTTCTGCCCAGATATTTCCTCCCGTCGTATACAAAAACATAAAATTGGCCTTCTCCATGTACCGCACCGAGTCAACATCCCGCAGCGTCTAGATTTCGGCGAGCGTCTTATCATTATCGCAGCAGTTCTTTAAATTTACCTTGATTTGACCTTTATGTTTGCCACTGACACGCGTGTTGTAACGATTGTAATACACAACCTCCAGACATCATGACCAAGTGAACGTTTTACGCGACTACACAGTTGGACACTCGATACACTGGTGATATTAATATTAGGAATTGTCTTCAATTAACTTTTTCATCTCAAACTGATTGATCTTTTTTGTTAAGACCGCCATAATATAATTACATCACCCGACAACAACATATGATTTAATTTGTTTGTTTGAAACAATTATCTACCTTCGGACTTCCCGAAAAGGAACAAGAAACATACTCTTAGTCGTGAATAAATTATTAACACGGAAATGTACGAGCTTATCAGATGGCGGAATACACTCGTAGCAGGCCGTAACCCCGTCCACTTTATTAAATTGATGCCGAGATGCCGTATCACAAAATTATCTCAAGTAAATTTTACGAATTATATATCAATATATGACGTAACGGATATGTTTACAAATACTCCAATACGGATATGAATATACAGACGTGTATATTATTAAATTCTGCAAAAACTACGATTCAACTCTACGGCGGCATTGCTATAATTATATGCATATCCGCGCTGTTTGTCAGATAGTGTAAAACACTAATTTATTCCGCACAAAAAGAAACACCAGAAATGCAAAGTCTATTGTGACAAAAAATTCTCATTCTTACCCCAGTGTCTGAAAAAATCATGGCGAAAAGCAGATATTTCTTAACAGTCGTACAAAAACATAAATTGGACTGCGAAATTGTCTTTGAGCATCCATAACCGGATTGTTTGCCATCGGGTGCGCGAAATGAGGTCAAATTAGATCAAACCTTTATCGATAGTAGGGAGTAAATAACATGTGTCATAATAATGTTTGTTTCACTGTCAGAGTGACGTCATCGTACATTGGCACAAGGCGTTAATGAAAGGGACAGCGTGTTCATTCTGTGCATAAATTTAGGCATGTGTAGCATAACTCTCTTTACGGATCGTATCAATTTAATAGTTATTCTTTTTTAAGAAATAAGTATACTGAAAATAAACATTTTAGAAGACAACTAGTTACAAACAAACACTAACCTTTAATTATTATTATGTTGTGTTTTTTTTCTCGTTTGTTATCTGTAGTGCCCCTTTATTTAATTCTCGACCTGAGGTAATTTGTGACGTAATCACTTGCATATCGGCATTATATCAAAAGTGTAACGTCGGCGTACTTCAAAGAAAGTAGGCAACCGTCCAGACTAGTAATTTTGGAAGCATTACAATAAGAAAACATTAGAATGGGGATTTAAGCCTCTTTTTTATTTTTATTTTGTGCATGGTGGTATTTTATCTAATTAAAATTTTATGCATGGTGGTATATATCACAATTAAATTTTATGCTCTGTGGGTAAAAAAAATAAGTGCCGTCCGACCCCCCCATACATTTAATTCTGGAAAAGCCCTCATCAAAATCATGTATTTAAATTCACTATTATCGCAGATATTTGAGTTAGACTTGACCTGGGGAATAACGTAAATGATTTAGTATAATATATAATCACAGTTACATCCGTTAACATTCAGAAATTTATGGTATCATCGATTAAACCTGAGTAATTGGCTAGGTTTAAACTTAGATTTATACGACAGATCTTGTTATATTCCTGCATGATGCAATGGTTGTATCTATGGATTATGACATGGGCAATCTGGATTCAATCCTGTGAAAAGATTATTTATTTTGTTAATTTCCCTAACAACACTTTTTTTCCTTATAGTGCTCCATAAATGGCTGCTTATATCCTAAAAAAATGACCCAACTAAATGGAAAAAAAGTATTTGTCCATATATGCATTTACATCTCTGCACATATCTAATGACCATTCTTTTACTGACAGAAAAGACCAAGTATATACGAATGAATAGGAAATTTTACATTAACTTCTGTCAGTGGAGCAACTTATTTGCAAATTAGAATTACCGATTAGTAAATTAGATTTAAAACATGTTTTAGTCACATTCAAGAGAGGTATCAATCGAGTCATGAGAGTTCATGAAAATGTTTGTCATTCATAAATAAGTTGGGTTTTTTTCTTTATAATAGAAACGTCTTTATATACTGGTTATGCTTCTTTAAGAACCATGCCACACACACATAACAGAGTACTCCACCCAGTCAAATTAAACAGACACCAGGCTGACTAGTCTATCCCCTATTGACAGTGTCAAATAAGAAAACTACTAATACTGGTAAATACCGTAAAGTTACGAGCATAATCAGCATTTTCCCCCAAGTTTTTAAGGTCTAAAACAGGATGTGTGTATTATACTAGTGTACAGAAAAATAAAAATGATATTTCAGGTCTCGTCCGAGTTTCCCCAAAACTTGGTGATCATCAACTAAGGCCTGTCGCCAATAGTATTTTCTGATGACTTTCATCTTGAACTTAATGCAAAAAGCACAGGAAGTTTTAAACATGTCTTACACGCTTTATATTTTATGATTTCTATTTAATAAACACAGTTTATAAACCCTTTTTGGTATTATTGTGTATTCTGAACTTCCAAATGGTAAAACAACAAAACTTTTCATTAAACTAGAAGTTTGTATATTTATTAACTAGACAGATGCAAATATTCAAATTCGGTTTTTCACTATTTTTATGCTCGTCATTAAATTGGATAATTGTATGGTGTTTAATGTTATAAAGAAATATATATGAAAATAATGATATTACTACTTTTTACAATCATGAATTTAATTTTTTTACAATTATGAATAATCATTATCAGTTTACAGATTAAAAATAACACAAAAGAAATTTAAAAATTTGGGACAACAAAATTGTGCAGTCTAGATTTTGTTACTCCACAATTAGCCAATCAAATTCATCTTTCACTTTGGTCCGGATTTCAAAATGGTGAATTTAGTAAACAACTGATTCATGCCTGCATATAATAGACGGATACTTGCTTTTTTCCACCAGTTTTGGCATCAAAATCACATGTGGATTATAATCAAGTGCGGATTATACTTGGAAAAATACAGTATACTGATATGCTGCAGTCAATAAAATTCTAACAAGACCGCCAGTATAAAACTGTAAAAATATGGGTATATCAGCAAACTACATACACATGTAGCAATAGTTGGTATGCATGATTTAGAAGGAATATATCAGGTAAAAATACATTGCTAAAAAGAATATAAAATTACATTTGAGATAGATAAAAAGCATCTCAATAACATAAGTAACTAACATCCAAATGGTTTGATATATCAAATCCACCGAAACATAACAAAATCGATGTTTTAATCAGAGTGGTAAACTTGTAAACCTGTATGATAGATCAAATTGATAAAAATAAAATCATGTGACTCATTTAGTATGTCAAAATATCTCAAGTAACTCTAGTTAGGAAATCCGCTTTTCAAAATATTAGTTTGGTGTGTTTGAATAAAATTAATATCCATTCAGCAATACATGATTAATTAGTATATATAGGCATGGGACATTGGTAAAAAATGTTTTTAACCCTTTTTTTAAATTGTTTGTGAAATATCCTGAAATACTCGCTTCCCACTCAATATTGGTATGTACCATAAATAAATTATAAATGAGAATAACAGGAAGCCAACAGTACCTTCGACCTTCTGATTGACCACTTCCTCCTCCATCCATGTGGTCAGGTGAGCATCAAGGTTTGTTAGAGAGACAGCTTTCCTTGTGAAATAGTACATATAAAGGTTAGTCAGTGACACAATTTTCCTTGTAAAGTAGTACATATAAAGGTTAGTCAGTGACACAATTTTCCTTGTAAAGTAGTAAAAATGAAAGTTAGTCAGTGACACAGTTTTCCTTGTGAAATAGTAAATGTAAAGGTCAGTTAGTGACACAGTTTTCCTTGTGAAATAGTAAATATAAAGGTCAGTCAGTGACACAGTTTTCCTTGTGAAATAGTAAATATAAAAAGGTTAGTCAGTGACAGTTTTCCTTGTGAAATATTAGATATAAAAGGTAGTCAGTGACAGGCTTTCCTTGTGAAAAAGTAAATATAAAGGTTAGTCAGTGACACAGTGTTCCTTGGGAAGTAGTAAATATAAAAGTTAGTGACACAGTTTTCCTTGTGAAGTAGTTAATATAAAGGTTAGTCAGTGGCAAAGTTTTACTTGTGAAATAGTAAATATAAAAGTTAGTCAGTGACAGGCTTTCCTTGTGAAATAGTAAATATAAATATAAAGGTTAGTCAGTGACAGTTTTTCTTGTGAAATAGTAAATATAGAAGTCAGTGACAGGCTTTCCTTGTGAAATAGTTGATATAAATATAAAGGTTAGTCAGTGACACAGTTTTTCTTGCGAAATAGTAAATATAAAAGTTTGTCAGTAACACAGTTTTCCGTGTGAAGTAGTAAAAAAAGGTTAGTCAATGACACAGTTTTCTTTGTGAAAAAGCAAACATAAAAGGTAAGTCAGTGACAGTTTTCCTTGTGAAATAGTAAATATAAAGGTTAGTCAATTACACAGTTTTCCTTGTGAAATAGTAAACATAAAAGGTAAGTCAGTGACAGTTTTCCTTGTGAAATAGTAAACATAAAAGCAAGTCAGTGACAGTTTTCCTTGTGAAATAGTAAATATAAAGGTTAGTCAGTGACACAGTTTTCCTTGTGAAATAGTAAATATAAAAGTTAGTCAATGACACAGTTTTCCTTGTGAAATAGTAAACATAAAAGGTTAGTCAGTGACAGTTTTCCTTGCGGAATGGTAATTATAAAGGTTAGTCAGTGACAGTTTTCCTTGTGAAATAGTAAATATAAAAGTCAATGACACAGTTTTCCTTGTGAAATAGTAAATATAAAGGTTAGTCAGTGACACAGTTTTCCTTGTGAAATAGTAAATATAAAAGTCAATGACACAGTTTTCCTTGTGAAATAGTAAATATAAACATTAGTCAGTGACAAGCATTCAAGGGCATCTTATAAATCAATTTTGATCAAACCAGGCTGAGAAATGAATAAAAATATTATGGATTTACTGAACTACTGACATGAAGTTAAGCCAAATGGTGCCAACAACTCTGATTACTTACTGCACGCCATCAGCACTTGCCTCTGACGCCAGGCCATCTGTAGGGAACACCTCACTCAGCAGCTGTGCCATATATGCATCTAAAAACAAAAACAGAATAAAGTCAGTGTTGCAAATGGAAACACAACTGTTACCGACACAAAGTAGCAATTATCATGTTTGTTTCCACTTATAGTACTTTAATGCCATTATAAATTAATTGCTAGATTATCGTCTAAATTTTTGTTTAAAATGGGGAGTGCGGGAGGATTTTATTTTTTTTTTATTATTTTTTCATTTGTTTTTATGAAAATAAAAAGGGTAAGGGTAGCATGAAAATTAGAGGACGGGTAGAGATGATAATCAAGTAATTAATGTATTATGGCCTAAATCTTGGACAACTTTTTGTTTTCTTCTAGGTGCTGCTGTAAAACATTTTTTCTAATAATAAACAATATAAAACCTGCAATTCCATACAAATTATTCATATAATGCCAAATGTAATTTGCCATAATAAAGGTTTTTTGACATATATCATTTCATTAAGATATGAAAACAGTGTTATCATCAGTATCAAATATGCATCTTTTTTTACAGAGGATCTTACATTCATGCTCATTTATTATCTAATTTATTAAAAGAGTTAACAAAAATGATATGATGCTTGGCAGAGTTTCACATAATATATTTATGCCAACTCATTTAATAAATTTAATAATAAATGAGCATGAATGCGAGATTTCTTTCATCACATAACTCAGGAAAATGGCAACAATAATTTTTCATTAATCAGATCACCTCAATACGAAATGAGAAAAAATATATTAGTTTCTGGCATTCAGGATATGACGTAATGTCTCAACAAAATGTCATCTTATGATGACAAATCAACATCATTCAAGCAGGGGTGGTAGAGTTATGGATAGAGAATTGACTGCTCACACCTGAGGTTGCAGGTTTGATCCTCAGCTCGACCCGATACCTCTCATATCAACAACACTCAGTTCTGGTTCTAACCAGGAAGTGGACTTGAATGCAGTTCATATAAGCTCATAGCTTTCATCACAATCAAGCTAAAATAAGTTAGTATAAATTAACATCATTGATACATTCAGATAAGTCAGACAGTAGCTTGACATTTTAGTATGTATGAGGGCCGAGTGACATGGAAGACTCAGAGCGATAGATTGGTAGTGATATTACAATAGGTTAATATCTATAATATATAGATCCTAAATCCTCACCTGTGGCATAAAAGACAATGCCATAAAAAACGGATTTTTGATCATCTAAGGGCCACAACTCATACAATTATTATTGAATTATACATTCAAAACATGATATAAGATATTATGGTATAAGGGAGACAACTGTGTATTATAAAATTAAAGAAGATTCAATTAAAATTATTGCTACAAGAGGGCACACAACATGACAAAGGCAATCTTTGATTAATGCAAGGGCCATAACTTTGATACTTATAATCCAATTATTCCAGTTTAACAACTAATCTGATATACATGTATAACTACAGTACTGTGTAACTTATCTGTAATTTATGAATATCCAATGGAAAATGGTGGTACTAGAGTGTACTTTAAATTCAAAATTACACACATTTTGACCATTCACAGGCCATTAGTCATCCAATTTGGCCAGTTTAATGACTTTTCGATGATATTGTGGTTATAAGGTCAAATAATGTAATTTTTCAGGATTCAAAGGTCACTGAAATGATGAAGACCAAATGAAAAGAGAGCACACAATTTTTTAAAAGTTAAAATGCAGATGATGGGCAACAATGCAATCAGAAATAGTTCACTTTGAACTTTGCTATACATAATTGAGTTAATAAATCATTACCTATCATTTTATTGCATATATGAGGGCTGATCATTCAACCTTGTGGACAAATCTCATGAAATGAAAATGACATGTCATATAAATTTTTCATGTGTTATGTTTGATCCAACTGTGTGTTAAAGATAATATGTTATTGTTGCTCTACCATGTTGCTATTGATACAGCAACATTATTACAAACATAAGAAATATAAGATATGCTAGATACTAGTATCAATGAAAAAAAAATCAATACTTATGTTGTGGAAAAAGTCGATGTGTACTTGCACAAATGCAGATTTTATTAGAATTGTATAAGAATTTGATGATCAACCCTCGTAGTTACAAACCACAATTTTACAAACCTTCATGCTTTGTTTGAGACAGAACTTGCAGCCCTGGTTCCCCCTTGCTGGGTTTCCGTGTTTGTTCACTACTCGTTTTAGACATCGTAAACTAAATACCAGTCATCCAGTTGAAACTGCCAAAGTAAAATAAATTTAACTGTTACAAACAAGGTTTAAAGAATCATAACTGACAAAATTTTGTTATCAAACTATGATATGGAGTGTGGGGTCCAGTGGTAGAGCACCGAATCTTTGATTTGGCTTTGTGTGGTGTCCTTGAGCGAAACACTTTTTCTGCACAAGCTAAGTACTGGTTCCACCAGGAAGACTTTGAGCGTGATTTGTATAAGTTGAAAGAACTTGTTTTGCAATCGAAGTAAAATAAATAAGTTTAAACTAAACTATTGTTTAAGAATTACAGTTGTCAAGTGTTCAAAAATCAATGTTTATCATCAAATAAAACATCTGTTTAAATTTACAAGTCTAAAAGAAACAACATCTAAAATAATTCATGATGGGAATGTCAAAAATGAACAAGCACATCAGACATGTAAACATTCAATGCCTACAATGCGGCTATTTAAAAAAAACAGTCCTCAATGAACTGGTTCAGATTTAACAATGGTTAATATATATGTGCAGAATAAAAATACATGTATGTGCAAAACCAGATAATTTATTATTAAAGGGAGTATCTCAGGAAAAAATGCTATAACTGTCTTTAAATATAAATTACTTTAAAAATAGATAAGAGCACCTCATTTATCATTAGTTGATAAAATCAAAATGGTCAAATCCACCAAAACACGACAAAATTGATATTTAAATTGAAGTGGTAAACTTGAAACGAAATCTCCATTCTGAAAATACACAGCACTTAAATACTACTTGGCAACATTCACATTGTCAGTCAATCTTATTTTTTTTTAAAAACCCTGATATACTCACTTTAAAACTCTGTTATTATTTGTTGTAGTTGAATGGTGTTTAGCTTCCTTTTTACCAATTTTTCAGCGTATCATGATGGTGCCTACTCGAGACAATATTTTAAGCAATGCCGCAACGAAGTATTATGATGCAGGCACATGGTATTGTACCCCAACAAGTCACATTATACTGACACCAGACCTAAAACTATTCTTTAACTGCTGAGAACCAAGCAAAGAATCATCAAGTACTATTTCTCAAGTCTTTGGTATTTCTCTACCACTAGACTACTGCTGCGGATTCCATTATAGTAAACAGGGAGGCTGAAGTAGCATTGGTTAATGTGGAAGTTTTAGGTTATTACTGATTTAAGACAAGGAGAGGGTCCTCCACGGTCACGTGGTCTAAGGCGCTGTAACCTAATCATCTGTCACTGTTGAGGTTGAGCTCATTTCAAAACCATTATTAATTGCTAGACTATCATCCAAAGTTTTCTTAAAAACGCGGAGGATTTTATTTTTTATTTCTATTCTTAAAATTTTTGATGTTTTTTTAATAAAAATAAACAAATTTAACAACATTTTTTTTTATTAACGTCTCACTACACAGTTACGTCCCTTTTTTCCAAAGGTAGCAAGATTCATACGCTTAAAAAAAAAGCCTTTGTACTTTGGTTGTGAAATATTTTCAAAATGGTTCATAGTGGTTGTGATTTCTTGCTGCAGATGGGTAGAGCAAAATTTGGCATGACATATACTGCATTTAGACATCACTGGTGTTAAAAAAGTGACTTTTATAGGATTTCAACACATGCATGTAATTTATGAGCATTTGAGGACTTCTTTTTTTCTTTTTTCAAAAAAGCTCAGGGTGTCACTGCACCCTCTTTAAAATAAAAACAACGTGGACAACTTACCAGTTATTGTGAATTTTTATGTGAGTATACATTCCTGCTATGAAAAAAAATACTTTAAAAAAAAATCTATGTGGAATTATTTTTTTACCTCTGAAATCCTAGACCTTATTTTATATAGAACAAAGAACAAAACTCAACTGTGTAGTGAGACATGAAATTAAAATGGTTGGGCGGCATGATTATTAGGGGGTGGGCAGGTTTGATAATCTAGCAATTAATTTATTATGGCCCAAGAAAGTTTCCTAGTTATTTGCAGAAGGAGGTGAGTCTAATCAGATTCATTCTGAAGTCTTCCTTCACCAATAAAACTTGGTATGCTATATTTAATATCTTGAAGTGTTGAAAATGGCTTTAAATCCTTTGCAAAGAGAAGGTAAATCATTTTTGTTCTCAAGAACTCACACCATTATTATCTCCATTGAATACTCCAGACCTAGAGAATGAAATTTAAGCTCTTTTTTTCAGGGATTTATATTGCAGTGACTTATAAAATACTAGTTTGGTCTGGTAACTCTTGCTCAGGATCCACCCTCGCATATACACTTGATACTATTACGTCACAATCCACTTATCAAGAGCCTACCAAGGGTTGTTTGTTAAAGCAACACATCCACGTTTAAACTTTTTTAAAAAGTTTTTCAGTTGAGTTGTGAGCACATTTCCCATACATAAATATATGGTCAGTGAGCTGTATATGTGCTAACAAACACTATCCAGAACACTTTAGAATTATAAAAAAAGATGTCCAAATTATAAAGCGTGACAAACGCTTTATAAATTATTTTTAAATTGCCGAGGATTCCAACTTGGCTTCAAATTGAATTATGCGAGTCGTATTAAAAAACTTCACGTTTTAGTGCGTAGTGTACTTTACCTGCCTTGAAAGTCATTTTGACAATTTTTTTTGACTCGGGTGAGTTACATGCTTGTTTTATAAAGTGTTAGTCACGCATTATAATTTGGGCATCATTTTGTTCGGGATTGTGTTTATATTCTCATATACAGCTAATTGATCATATTTTTTTATGGGAAATGTGCTCATAACTCAATTAAAAATTTTTTTTTTTAAAAGTTCAAACGTGGATGTGTTGCTTTAAGTACAGTTATTAAAAAAGTAATTTTATTTTTGATTTTATAGGAACAATCCGTCACTTCCGTGCAATAAATTGTGTTTCCAAACAAGCTTCGTAACTCCCCATTTTCTGTCAAAGGTGTTTTATTGGAAAGAGATGAATATTAATATGTAAACAAAACCCGTTCTTAATTATGTGCTAATAATGTTCTTTATATTTATTCTTTTATTTGCAAAGTTTCTCAGTGATAAAATAAACATGTATTCTATCATCTGGATGAGGAAAACTGACCTATATTAAAACTAAAAATGACTGTTTCGGAAGTTTAATGAGCCTTTAATAATGCCTTCAAAGCCAGCTTTAATAAACATTAGTGCACCCACTCACATTCAGTGCTCCAGATTAGCTGTATATTTACGTATTTCACTTAAATAAATTTGTAGAGTATTCAAATAATTTTGTTTTCAACCGTTACCATTAAACAAATGATTTTTCTTTCACGCAAAACAGTGTAAACAGATGTGTATCCAAACAGTTGCTTGACATTTCCTTTATATCAGTAAACAGCTATATAAATTGGTTCTCAGTTATTCATTTGTACCTCACAAGCTATTAGCAGAGTGAAAGTAGAGATGAGTACCAGTTTATTCAGCCTTCTCATACAGGAAATTGCATATTATTTGTACATCGTAGTAATAAAAGTGTCTAGATGATCAAGATTTCACACTTTGACAAACTGTCAAAGTCAGAACGAAAAGCTAGGCTTGCAAAGGAAAGAACATGTTCCAACCCAAATCAAATTACAATTCTGAGTTACTTTTTGTCCCCAACACCAGTTTCTTCAATAAATAGTTTTAAACTATACTATTTAACATTGTCAACTAGAATTAGACCAGAAATTATGAGCTGCAGGCAGGTGCATTTGTCCAAGAAGAATCTAGTTCAGCCAGATTTAATTCAGTAGTTATGATGCAAATCAAAAGTTGCTGGCAGCAACAATTTCACAATTCTGTGCATTTGATATAGAATAGTTTAATCAAGATAAGACATTTGAATTACTTTCATTTAGACAATTCTCCATGTTTCACTCAATTATTGTAAACTTACTGAGTGAAAATTACCCAATTAAATATTTTGATTAAATAAGATTTCACTCAATTAGTTTAATTTTGAAGAGTTTCACTCTTTTTAGTCAATTCTTATCTGGGGTACTGCACATTTGACATTTCAACAGAGTTATTATTCAGATATCTCAAGAACACCATTAGAAGATGGTATGAGTATACCAAAGTGGTGAAGTACCTTACACAGAACAAGCTGCAAAGAAGCACGGAAGAAGCGAAGCTTACCTAAAGTCTAATGATGAGTGCAGAAAGTTAGTTTTGACTGTTTGTGGATGATAATATTTCAGACCAGATTGATCATTTAAATATTTTTGTGATATCATGTGTACATGCTATGAGATTTTTTTATGTAGCTGATGCAATGATTTATTTTCATATTTTCATTCATAACTGAAGCAACATGCAAAATGAAAGAGTTGCGGTGGTCTAATGGTTAGCATGCCTGCTCCAAGACACAGAGGTCTCCGGATCAATTACACTTGGGTTTCATCAATAAAATTTCAAATGCACGACCACAGCCTTATTCGGACAAGATACTGTGAAAGCATGCAATCCTTCGTAGGCGATTTCAAGCAGTTTGCCCATGTACAGGGAGTCATACACTGTGCACATAAAATATCTCAGGGAACTTCTATATAAATTAGTGATGCAAATGCCGGTAAACCTCCCTCAGAAACAAGGCTTCCTACAATAATCAGAAATTGATGGGTACCCGAAACTGATTGCTGGAATTATTTAAACGGAAGAAAAAACATAAAACAACAAAAAAAACACATTCAAATATAGATTTAACCCGATTTAACCTTTTCAAAATATTTGCATCATTCTTGAATCAATCGTGTTTTGTCTTGTATCGTCTTCACTTTAATCGAGGCACTCCTATTTTTCTAGAGATAACGATATTGATGAAGATAGTAGATACAAACAGTACAGATTGCACTGACGGAGACAGGGCAGGAAGTGCCTAACAACACCCAAGGTAAAACCGGAAATTATTACAAAAGAAATAGTTAATCAAATAATCTTATATTTTAGTATAAGTTAGGCAAGCGCATTAATCTTATTTGTAAAAATTAAAATATATATATAATGTACCCATATAGTACATATAAGTACTAATATTATTGTTTGTAAATATTGAATTTAAAATGCAAAATATACACCTGACGTCATATTATTCATACGCGGATTCTGCAGCCATCTTAGTCTCGCCGGTGGAAATTCATTGCCAGCTTCCTGGTAAAATAACAGCGTCGTGATGGATGAGGAATATGATGTCATTGTGTTAGGAACAGGCCTGACGGTAAATTATATAGAAACAAATAAGTGTACTTTAACTTTTCCCGAGCTTATACTTTTAGAACGATTTACAGATCTTGTTTCTCCCCACCCCCTTCCTGAAAATCAATAAATTGACGAATATGGATAATTAGTTGAAAAATATATCGTTTTCGCGTGGAGATTTATGTGTCGATTGTCAATTTCATATTTTGTTTTCATATTGGACAAGTATGTACTACAACTCTGTGTATGTGTTTTTTTTCTGTAAAATAATCCACAATCAAAATTTTTAAACGTCTGTGTTCAGCTCTGTTAAACAGCAAACAGGTTCAATGACTGGCTCCCTAAATTTATTGTGTACTTCCTGCTAATATGAAGTTGAGCCAGTGTCTAGGAAAATGTGCTGGCTAACAATAGCAAACATTTATTCGAAACCGTATAAGTGAATTTCATTAGCATAAAAATGAAGCTAAATGCGCTGGTTCAGTAGCCCATCCACAGACGGGTGATGGTAGTTTCGTCTACCTACCGGTTCATCTACCTTAATTTAGTGGTGAAAAGATGAGTGGTTTCGTCCAGCTTATTTTATATAATGTTATGTCAATTTTGTATAGTGACATGTGGCACGCCAATTAACCAGGTGTGATAATTGAATATACAGCAAGATTCTGGATAGGTGAAAATTCCGGGCTATAATTCCATTTAGTCATGTTTTTCATTGAAAAGTACTATTTAATTTGTTTTTATTATCAAAATTTGAATAGGAAAAAATAGTTTAATTACTTTTTTTTATTTTTATCAAACAATTCCAAAAAAATATGAAAACAATCGACATCATCAACTCTTGGTCTGTAATACTGCTAACCCATCATCATCAGTAACCTTCTGTTCCAGGAGAATACACTATGTCAGGGCTAGAATTTAACTTTTTTGTGCACTGGCAATTTTAGCCAGTGCTTAAAATTTCAACTGGCCAAATTTGAAACCTAACTAGCCAAACCAACAAACCAATTTTCGCAGAAACTTTAAGACCTAAATGTCTAAATAAACCCAAAATTAATTGTTTCAAAGCCTGTATTTATTTAATAGACAATGGTATCACGGTTATTATATATGTTAAGGTATAACAATTTCAAAGCAATACTTTACAAAACAAAATATTTTCAAAAATAAAATTGTCTTTGTCATTTATTATACTGCTATAAATAAATGCATACAATGATATATTATAAATAAACACTTTAACTAAACAAAAATATGAATCATGGATTTAACAATAAAAAGTGTTCATAGACTGAGAGTGAGACATACACACATTTCTATTTATAGAATTAATATAGCCAATGGACGTTTGTTTTAAAATAAGATCTAGATCTAGCCAAGGACGATTGTTTAACATGTGTAAATGTTGTGATATCATAGTGATATAGTTAATTATTATGGATGATCTGTCGATTGCGTGGTTTCTACAATTGACACACCATTTTGTCATTGTCAACTTTATAGCCCAGTGTGATATTAAGCTCTCGCTCCCATTTCATTACAGCATTAATGGAAGGATTATTTCTCTTTTAAGCTTGCTGGGATGAAGTCCAAGGAGAGTTATTGTCATGACTCCGACGGCGGCGGCGTCATCTGTTGACACCCAGATTAAACTTTTGCGTTTAAGTTTCAGTTATCTATGCAATCACTCATTGGATGTCAATGAAACTTTGCATGTGTGTTAACCATCATCAATTGAACACACAGAGATAAGAACCATAACTCTGGATTGCATTTTGGCACAGTTATGGCCCTTTTTGGACTTAAGACACCCAGGTTAAACTTTGTATTTAGTTGCGTTTAAGTTTTAGATATCTATGCAACTAATCATTGGATGTGAATGAAACTTCACATGTGTGTTCACCATCATCAATGGAACACACAGAGGCAAGAACCTTAACTCTGGGTTGCATTTTGGCACAGTTATGGCCCTTTTTCAACTTAATTTTTCAGGTTAAATTTTTTTTATCAGGTAAGATATCTATGCAACCATTCATTGGATATAAATGAAACTTTGCATGTGTGTTCACCATCATTATTGAAACACACAGAGACAAAAACCATAACTCTAGGTTGCATTTTGGCAGAGTTATGGTCCTTTTGGACTTATATTTTCGTATGTAGACACCCAGGTTAAACTTTTGCGTTTAGTAGCGTTTAAGTTTAAGATATCTATGCAAGCACTCATTGGATATCAATGAAACTTTGCACGTGTGTTCACCATAATTGATGGAACACACAGAGACAAGAACCATTACTTGTAGGTTGTATTTTGGCAGAGTTATGGCCCTTTTGGACTTAAATTTTCATCTGTAGACACCCAGTCCAAACTTTTGCATTTAGTTTTGGTGTTTGCCCTTAATCTTAATCTTTGCATGGGTGGTGAGTTTTATCCCATCAGCGAGCTTTGTTGTCTTCTGACAACTCTGTTCCTTGTTGGAACTCGCTTTCATTCGTCGGTTCAATGGAGAAAAAAGATGTTATTTTATCAGCCATTTTAACAGCTGACAAAATTTGTAAACAATGAATTTGACAGGTTTCAACTTTACTTTTATTTTATAGAGTGAGTGCGCAATCGATCAAACTAGACGCAGTCTACTCATTATTTTGTTGACAGGTTTTAACTTTACTTCCCTTTTGCAGAATGAACTCGAGATAAAAAAATTGGACGCAGTCTTCTCATTTAAATATTTAATACATGTCATTGACAATCTTGCTGCTAGGGGGGTAATTTGGAGAGAGAAGCAAAAGAAATTGGGTAAAATTGGCAATAACAATAACTCGTTATTTTTACCTGGATTATACTTGTTATTTTCAAAAATCAATAAAATAAATAGAACAAGACATTAGTAATTTTTCTCAACTTGGAATCCACTCGCAAAAAAAATGCCAGCTTAAGTAATTTCAACTCGCATTTTCAAAATACAGCTTGATTTTGCGAGTTGCGAGTGCTTAAATTCGAGCCCTGATGTAAAGCCAGCCATGTAGCTGAAAATACAAACAATACCATATATATCCAGGAAAAAATATGTTTATGAAATTAATATTTTCCCGCTATATAAAATAAGGTAGACGAAACCACTTATGGCTTACTATATAAAATAAGGTAGACAAAACCACTTACGGCTTACTATATAAAATAAGGTAGACGAACCGGTAGGTAGACGAAACCACTGTAATTCTCCACAGACAATGTCTATATTGCCCTTTTGAACAAGGAGGGTTCTCAACAGGAAGGAATGCAAGCGCTAAGGTAAGAGCGCGTAAACACCTACAACACATTTTTAAGCGCTGTGTAAGGCACTCATTGAAATATATATCACTAATAAAACTTGTATTAATCAGTTAGTCATCATATTTAGTATGTTTCATTTTAGGCAATAAAATGAGAAAATATATGTAAAGAAAAATAATGATTTAAGGAAAAGTAAGCTTTTGTGAAATTTTGTTAAAGAAATCAAGCGCTAGGGGAATACCATTTCTGATAGTAAAGTGCTGGGGTGCCCCTGTGCTTAAATGGTCTAGGAGAAGCCTGACAATGAATATGAATTCATCGAATTTCTTGGATGTTTTTGTTGATGGAGAGTTAGCCAGGTGTTGTTTTTCCTATTGACATAAGATAACCATTATGTGTTAGTATGCTGTATAAAAAAGTTCATTCATTCATATTTGTTTCATTTCAGGAATGTGTGATGAGTGGCCTGCTATCTGTGGCTGGTAAGAAAGTACTGCACATGGACAGGAACAAGTTCTATGGTGGACTTAGTGCTTCCTTAACACCACTTGCTGATGTAAATATACTTGTATCTTAAACACTTGAATCATATATGGAATTCTTTAATAAACATCTTAGAACTAAATCTGTACTGATAATATTGGCTTCAGAGTTTGACAATAATTGCAATATTTGAGTCACAATTCAATACTGTAGAACATATTGTGGTATTCAGGGCTCAAAGAAAATTTAAATATCAGACCGGCTCCAGGCAAATGTACATGCTATGGGGAAAACAGAAATTTTTCATTTTCACACCAATGTTTACAAAAAAAAAATTCTATTTAAAACCTAAAGCATTGTCTGCTCATAGCAAATCACTATAAATTAGTAACAAATCAGTTTGGACAAATCAAGGGGCTGGGATGCATAAGGGTCCTGTACAGGGACTCAAAGTATTTCCTTTCCATAGTAATTAATTTTTGTTCAGTAAGGGTGTGGTGGGGGCATTTATCCATAAAGGCTTAAACCAGCCCAAAGAGGGTTAATATTGTGTAATCTCTAAAAATCCTGTCACCTCTATGAGCAATTAGAGCGTCCTCAAGTCCTCTTTGCACTCTTGTTTTTGTTGTTTTTAAAAGTTAAAAAACATGACATGCATTCTGACATGCACACCATTCTTTCATAATTATAGAAGTTAAGTATTTCATTCTTTTGGCTAATTAGGAATTTTGTGTTTCGACAGAATTGAATATTGTCAAAATTTTGCAATGAGTTTGACATGGTCATCACAATGGCAGTCTGGTGTATGTGCATCTGTGCGATCTTTTCTGGACTATAATTTATTGATGCATTAAAGGATTTTGAAGAAACTTGGCACAAATGTTCACCACATTCAGACTGTTGCAAGCAAGCCCAATGTCCATAGCTGAAAGGTCAAAGCAACACACTTAATGGTTTAAGGTCAGAAATAAATAAGACCGCGGCATGGTCTAGTGGTAGAGCGTCCGCCTCGCATGCGGAAGGTTGTGGGTTCAATCCCTGGCCGGGTCATACCATAGACTTTAAAAAAGGTACTAGAAGCTTCTTCGCTTGATGCTCAGCATTTAGAGGAGAGTTCTAAGTCTGGTCGTCTCGGTGTCGGTATAATGTAACTAGGTGGGCTATCATACCATGTGTCTGCAGCATGATACTCCAGTGTGACAGCGCTTAGAGTACTGTCTCAAGTAGACACCGTCGCGATATGACTGAAAAATTGTTGAAAGTGACGCTAAACTCCATATAACAACAACAGAAATAAATAAATAAAAAATCATGTTGGCATCATATCTTGTAAACCAGCTGCTCACCATAACCAGATGACTTATTACACACAATATGTCAAAGGTCAAGGTCCATGGAGAAGAATTTCATAGATTTTATCTTCTGTCCTTATCCATATTTGTACATAAAACTAATTTGTATATAATGTAAATTTTAATGAATACATGTTTAAACCAAAGGTCAATGTCACATCGAGAGGCTTAAGACATGTTGTTTCTTAATAATTGTTAAAAGCATCGAAATGAGAAATAATGAATGGGGCTGCTTAAGACAAGTGGCTGCTTAATAGAGGTGGCTGCTTACATAGGTACAGTACAGTATTTAATATGTTGGTCTCTTATCTTCTAAACCACTGGTCAGAGCTTGAAATAAAGTGCAACAAATGTTCACCATAATGAGACAACATTCGACCACAGGTCAGTATTGTGGTGTTTAATATTGCAGCCCTTGGGCTCCTCATTAATATTTGTAATATCTCAATAATTAAAAAGATGGAATTAATTGAAACTGTGATCATGTTAAAATATTTCATTGTCATAAATGTATAGGTTTATAATTCATTTTGACAGATTTATGGCATTGTTGAATGTATTTATAAGGCCATTATAAATTAATTGCTAGATTATCATCCAAATTTTTCTTAAAAATGGGGAGGGCGGGAGGATCTCAGGGCTAGAATTTAACTTTTTTGTGCACTGGCAATTTTGGCCAGTGCCTAAAATTTCAACTGGCCAAATTTGAAACCAACTAGCCAAACCAATTTTCGCAGAAACTTGTAGTCCTAAATGTCTAAATAAACCCAAAATTAATTGTTTCAAAGCCTGCATGTTATTTAATATGCAATATTAGCTTTTTTTATTTATAGACAATGGTATCAAGGTTATTATATATGTTAAGGTTCAATTCAAAGCAGTAATTTACAAAACAAAATATTTAAAAAAATAAAATTGTCTTTGTTATTTATTATACTACCATAAATAAATGCATACAATGATATATCATTAATAAACACTTTTAACTAAACCAAAATATGAATCATGGATTCAACAATAACAAAAGTTTAATTAATATTGATGATCTGTCAATCGCGAAGGTTTCTACAATTGACACACCATTTTGTCATTGTCAAGTTTATAGCCATGTGTGATATTGAGCTGTCGCTCCCATTTCATTACAGTATTAACATAAGGATTATTTCTCTTTTTTCTTGTTGGGACTCACTTTCATTCGTCGGTTCAATGGAGAAAAATATGTTATTTTATCAGCCACTTTAACAGCTGACAAAATATGTAAACAATAAATTTGACGGGTTTCAACTTTACTTTTATTTTATAGAGTGAGTGCGCGATCGATCAAACTAGATGCAGTCTACTCATTATGTTGTTGACGGGTGTTAACTTTACTTCCTTTTTGCAGAATGAACTTGAGATCAAAAACAATTGGACGCAGTCTACACATATAAATATTTAATACATGTCATTGACAATCTTGCTGCTAGTGGGTAATTTGGCGCGAGAAGCAAAAGAAATTTGGTAAATTTGACAAGAACTCGCTATATTTACCAGGATAATATTTGTTTATTTTCAAAAATCAATAAAATGAATGCAATAAGTAATTTTCTCAACTTGAAATCCACTCGCAAAAAAATGCCAGCATAAGTAATTTCAACTCGCATTTTCAAAATACAGCTCGCATTTTGCGAGTGGCGAGTGCTTAAATTCGAGCCCTGGATCTTATTTTTTATTTTTAAAATTTTTGATATTTTTTTAATAAAAAAAATAAAAAAAATTTGTTGTTTTTGTTTAATTTTTTTTTTATGAAATAAAAAGGTCAGGGTGGCATGAAAATTAAGGGGCAGGCGGGGATGATAATCTAGCAATTAATTTATTATAGCTTAACCATTACTGTTACAATTTTTATTTCTTTAGGTGTTCACATACTTTAATAAGGAAGTACCAAAAGGGGAACCTTATGGCCGTGGGCGAGACTGGAATGTTGACCTCATTCCAAAGTTTCTGATGGCCAATGGTAAGTGTGTTAATGGATGCAGATAGCTGAAGTTTAGAACTGGTACTGACAAATGTTGCTTAAATTATGTTTGATATGCGTTGACCAAGTTGTTTTTGTACATGTAGTGTGAACCTGGAATCTTCCTTCCTGTTGGCGTCGAATAACCTATAATGTGTTGGTACACCATAAAACCCTATTCATTCATTCATATATTCAAGTAAAGACAGTTGTTAGCATGTTGGTAACTAGATGTTTTAATTTGAATTCCATTATACATTTTCACACAATTAAATCATACAGCCATCTATATAATACTCTAAAGACCATTTAGTCGTGACTAAGTCATTCCTCACAATATGACTTTGAAAGACAACATTTTGTTGGGCTACCTTACCAAATAAAGATTTGTCTTAAGTGGGTGAGGGTTTTAAAAATACTTTTTGAAGGCCTTGTATAGTATTTGAATTACAGATAATGTCATCAAACCCATTCTAGATACATGTAAAACATACAGAAGTACAACATGTTTGTACAGCAATAGTCTGACAAAAGGAATTGATATTGATTTAAAATAACTTTCCTGTAGGATGAATAGAAACCCATCTTTAAAAGTATATTATTGTATTCTATGTGCAAAATATAGGGAGACATACTGTTTTCAGCAAAATATTTACAATTCCTATTTACATTTTTATTTCTGACAGCCGAGCACTACATGCTCAAAATGAACTATTGTGGTCTCCCCTTGTCCGTTGTCAGCATTTTCTCCATTAATACTCCAACAGCCTAAATTATTGAGCATCCATAATTAACTAAACTTGGAATTTGTATGCATGGCCAATAAATCTGGATCTGATCTGCTTTCTAGGTTCTATTACAGGCATTTGTCATTAAAATTAAACTGATTATCATTTAAATCATAATATGTAGTTAGGTACATATTCAAACATAGAGAAATTTCGTCTTAAGCATTCGTGACTGTTTCGCTGTTTTGACTGGGCTTAAAAAAACACAAAAAAGACAAGTCAATGCCAACCTGCCTTGCTTTTTTGAGACCGTTGCCCTAAACACGGAATTATTTTTTCTGCCTAATTTTACCAAAAATGATTTATAAACCTAAATTCAGTTAAAATTTTATTCCAAAAAACTAACATGACACATTGAGGACATTATCTCACCAAATTATATACTTCAATACTGTGCAAAAGCTTAAAAAAAAATTGCACATTTCAGTCATTCACAATAAAAAAATCTTCAAATTTTTTTATGAAATTTTATTGTAAATATGTATAAATTTGCTTAATTTGAGGCGTAACCATGCCAACATGTGTTTTATGTTAAGGAAATGTTGCCAATTTATCATTGAAGACATGAGGCTGTCCTTTAAAAAATTAATTGTTTGCCGTGCTCCTACCTACTCACTCAAAGTTGCAGCTACCCAAACCTTTTTATTGACATTCAAAGCATCTAATTTTTTTTTCATGAATTCTGTTCATTTTTCTTAAAAATGACTATATTAAATCAAAATTTGGAGAGAGAAAAAATTTGCTACCTACCTACTCACATAAAAAATACTGGGTCGGAGCACAGCAAACAATTATTTTTTGAAGTATGGCCTGAGTAAAAAAGAGGTTATTTTTCCTACAAGTAACATTTTGGAAAATCAACCCAATTGCACTGAAGTCTCTTATAGGTGTAAGCCTACCATTGATTTTTGTTCTTTATTCTATAGTGAATATAAAAAGTTTGAAGGCTTGTCATTCATAGAAAGAACCAAATGGAAGAAGCAAAGTTTACATTTCCTTGTTTGCCAACCTCTGCACTACCAAAATATGATGAGAAAAGTAGGGGCCATGTGTCGTCCAAGAGAATTTTATCTGTTCATTGTTCACACTGTTGACAAAGTGAAAGTAGACTTCAGAAATCATGTACCGTATATCCTCGGCCATAAGGCGAGTCTGGCCATAAGTCGAGGGGACTTTTAGACCTTCAGATCTCAGTTTTTTGCATTGACCCTTCCTTAAGTCGACCCAGAATTTTCGAAAAGGAAGTGGGTGAGATTTGGGTCATCTAAATATTAAAATTCCTACAGTAGCGATTGCCTGCACTCACAACTGACCTTACGCCAGTATACGTTCATGTACCGTTATCGAATCAACGGCAAGTATGCAGCCGACAAACAAATGCAGTCTTCTGTTGAATATTTGGTATATTCTGTAATCCGTGGATAAGTGTCACCACATATGTGGGAATGCAAATTGCAATAATCGGTTACTTCTGACCCAAATATCCCAAGGCAATTTTCGGCATATATGTTTACACCCATGCCAACATCGTATAGGTTGCTAGGCAACGCAATCGTTCGGCTGACCAAGATCAAGGTTTCCCTTGCATAGAGTTAAAACATCAAGCGTCTAATTGAAACCGATCATTTTTTTCAACTGTCAATCAGAGTTTTCCATGAACAAAGTAACTTTCCACGTGTGACGTAATCATCCTTTGTGTTTGCGAGATGCATAGTTGATTGACAAGAGTGTAATTCAATTCTGCACTTTGGTGTCATTGTTCATATAGACTGTTGCTGAAACTGAAATTCGACGTTCAAAACTTCAGTAGGAGCTGACCGTTGGTAAAAAAAATCATCACTCGGGACTAGGACGGGGCCATAAGTCGAGTAGGGATTCAGAGAGTGATTTTGGAGTCTTAAAAATTCGACTTATGGCCGAGGATATACGGTATTCATATTAACCACCATTATGTCAGGGCCGTACCCACACTGAGACAAATGGAGGTACTTTTAGAATTTGTGGAGGTTCACATGTTTATTAGTGTTTTTGTTAAAAAAATAAAGTTATTCCCAAAATATGAATTACTCTTGCAAAAATATGACATCTATCGTCAGTATGAATGTATCATAATAGCCAGCAAATACTTGTCTTACAGTGTATTACTAAGAGTTTATATGTACTGGTATGACAGGTCTAAAAAGCCATCAATCTATTCAAGATAATAGTGTAAAATATGGGAAAATTGTATAAATTGCAGCTTGTGTTATAGATTTGAACAGCTTGAAATGTCTCTGAAATAATGGAAAAATGCAGGAAATGCATGCCAGGAGCTCAATATTTTTGTGGGAGCATACCCCCGACCACCCTTAGCAAAGTAGGGATGGTGCCTCCTGTAATATAAAACTTTGGCTATGGCCCTGTGTGCGACTACTGCACATAAGCATTTCCCGTCTCTAATGGTTGTACTATGCCTTCAAGACTGATTCAATTATATATGTACTAATTGTAGGAAAACTGGTGAAGCTGTTAGTCCACACAGGAGTAACACGTTATCTTGAGTTCAAATCAATTGAAGGAAGTTATGTATACAAGAAGAATGGCAATAAAATCTGCAAAGTTCCCGCTGATGAGAAGGAAGCCCTTGCTACATGTATGTATCAAAGTACTAAATGTTTATTTTATGGCTGAATGAGCCATGGGTAAACTGTTAAATACAGTCAATTCTCTATCAAATGGCCTTCCAAGGGAATTTGCTATTTTATGCAAAAAAGGTTTAGAAAAATATTTTTGTGAACACACTGTCAACCATATTTTCATGGGTAATCCAGAGTTTATTTCAAACTGGCATCTTCTGGTAACTTTAATATTATTTTGTAATGAATTATCAATATTGTAATGATACAGTGGTGTTTTATATATGTATGGATAGCTGTTGCTGGTTTTATAGTAATATGAAATTTTTACAATAATTGGAATTGTTTTACCAGAGGGTTTTCAACAGAGGGGACTATAGGAGTACCCTCCATCCATCTGTCTGTCCAGCATCCAGGGTCTGTCCGGAAAGTTTACTAAAAAAGTATCCAAGCTAAGTTTGTGAAACTTTTCATGTGGATAGCGGGCAATAAGTAGATTTGTGGTAACAAAATTTGTAAAATTACAGATACACCATGGATCCTTTTCTGGTAGCACCAAAAGTATTCAATCTACATTTGTGGAACTTAGCATGTCAATAGAGGGCAATAAGGAGATAATGCAGGTCATTTTAGTCCGGCATGCAGCATCCAATCTCCTTATTACCCTCTATCCACATGCCATGTTTCTTAAATCCAACTTTCATACTTTTGCAGTTATCGCAGTACACAGATTTCAAACACTTAAGAAGGTGTACTTTAATCATATACTACATGTAAACTGGTAGAAGACATGTATTGCTTGCATA